>CM055349.1:6928417-7003417 GCA_029228515.1 Populus alba x Populus x berolinensis | reverse complement strand
TTGGTTCTGGTTGAAGGGGATCGATGAAGGGATCTCAGTACAGCCCAACAACACACACCTTGGTTATGGTTAAAGGGGATCAACGAAGGGATCTCAGTTTAACCTAATTGAAAAGGATTTTGGTTCTGGTTGAAGGGGATCGACGAAGGGATCTTAGTTCAGTCTAACCACACACACCTTGGTTATGGTTAAAGGGGATCGGCAAAGGGATCTCAGTTTAACCTAATTGGAAAGGATTTTGGTTCTAGTTGAAGGGGATCGGCGAAGGGATCTCAGTTCAGTCTAACCACACATTCCTTGGTTATGGTTAAAGGGGATCGGCAAAGGGATCTCAATTTAACCTAATTGGAAAGGATTTTGGTTCTGGTTGAAGGGGATCGGCGAAGGGATCTCATTTCAGTCTAACCACACAGACCTTGGTTATGGTTAAAGGGGATCGGCGAAGGGATCTCAATTTAGCCTAATCACGCAGAATCACTAGATGGGATTTCAGGTTAATCGAGCTACACACCGATTTTTTGTTCTTGTTAGATCGCCAGATGGGATCTCAAGTAAACCCAATTAAAAGGGCAGGTCGCCCGTGAAAATAGACCAGTGTGAGAGTATGGGCCGGTCGCCCGTGAAAATAGACCAGAGTGAATATGTGTGGGCAGGTCGCCCGTTGAAAACAGACCAGTGTGAGAGTGTGGGTCGGTCGCCCCTGAAAATAGACCAGAGTGAGTATGTGTGGGCAGGTCGCCTTTGAAAATAGACCAGTGTGAGTGTGTGGGCAGGTCGCCCCTGAAAATAGACCACTTTGAGTATGTGTGGGCAGGTCGCCCGTGAAAGTAGACCAGTGTGATTGTGTGGGCCGGTCGCCCCTGAAAATAGACCACTTTTCTTCAAAAGGGGCATATCACCCAAGATAATAAGATCATTTTCTTTTTATTTTCTTTACAAAGCTTACTATGCAAAACATTGATCTGCTTCGTAAGCATTGTAAAGAGGGGGCATCTGTTGTTACCCAATTTTTGACCCACCTTTTTAATAAATTTTTTGAAAAATCCAAAAATAGTGAAAAACAACAAAAATCCAAAAAAATATGTTTTTAATATATTTGCAATGTTTTTAGCATTTTCAACGTCGTTTAAAAAGAATTTAATTTTTCAAAAGATTTTCAAACGCGTTCGAATTTTCACGCGTCGTTTTTAAAATCATTGATTTTCCTCATCGAGTCGATGTTGATATTGCTCGTTTTCAAAAAAATACAAAAAAACAAGAAAAATCAAATTTTACAAAAAAAAAACAAAACAAAAGAAAGTTAAGAGACTAATTTTGAGACCCAAATAATATTTTTGCAGGAAGTTTTTGAATATTGGAGGGGGAGGCAACCTAAAAACTTTTTTTCTCTTCACCCGAAAGCAGCCGCTCCCCTGGCCCAATACCATTTAATCCCTCTCTTTTAGCTGAAAATTAGGGACTTAGCCCCCCACCCATGGTCTTCTTTTCCTTATTTCCAGCCGACATGGAGGCCCCTCCTCATGAGGAGAGCCCCTATTTCTTCTCATCCCCAGCGACGTCAGAGGAGGGGGGAGGGATTTGTGAATTTTTTGGGGACCCGAGGGCAGTGGGCAGAGACCCACGGATGTCCCCCACTTTCTGATTTTTCTTCTTCCTCAGCCGCCAGACACAAGCCTGACTCTTAAGCCGCCCGCCCAGTAACTCTTCTTCAAACACAACAGCCACCATCTACCCAGCAGCTCCCTTTGAATTTTTTCTTCTCCTGAAGCCAAAACGACGCCGTCCCTCCTTCTTTTCTCATTTTTCCTTCCCTGCCGCTGCAACCAGAAAAAGCCCCCTCTCCTTCATCTGCCTCACTCTCCTCTCAGCCGGTTCTCAGCCACCGTGAACGGACCGCCCACTCCCCTGCTTTCAACCTTTTCCTCAGCCACCCGAACAACCGACCCTCCCTGAAGACAAAATCACCGCCGGCCAATCACTGTTTTCCAGTTTTGAACTTCCCCTCTCCTTGCCCAAAATAGCTGCTGCCCGAAAATCTCCATCTTCCCAGCGGTGCTTCTCTCAGCCACCGAGAGCGCCGCCTTCCAGCACGCCAGCACAGACGCGACGAAGCTTCGTTCATCGGCGCAGATCGGCCTCCGGCAGCAACCCTGCTATCCTCTTCATCTTCGTCCTACCAGCCTTGCAACGGCGTCTCCTCCACAGAAGCAAGCCACTGCCACCGCCTCCGCCTCCGCCTGTTTTCTTCATGACCAGCCGAACACAGCGGCGCTCCGACCTAGATCTGTCCGCCATCGTCCTCCACGACCGATCTGCCATCGGAGAAGAAAAGGAAAAGAGAACTGATCGGCGGAGGGAAGCAGACCCGAAACGAAGAGGAAGAGAAAAAATAAATAAATTGAAAACAGAACAAAAATTAAAATCGACTGGTGTGTGTTCTTTGCTTGATCTGCAGGTCGGCGCCGGCGAGGAAAGAAGAGGGGAAGAAGTCGACCCAGACCCCCTGTTGCAGGTTTTCTTCTGTGGCGGCGCGTGAACTCATGCGCCGCCACTGTCTTGCCGCTCCTGAAGTATGCCTGACACTGTTCCGGAGGTGCAGAAGTGGTTTCTAGTTTGTTTTGGGGTTAATTTTTGTAATAGTAATTGTTTAATGTAATATTTGTGTAATTTTGAGTTTTTTTTATATAGTTTGTGTTTTATGTAAATGTGGATGTAAGAAAAGAAAAGAAAAGAAAAGAGGAAGTGATAAATAATAATAATAAAAAAAAGAATGTTTGTGTGTGTTTGTATTTTTTTTATGTATGTTATTGAATAATAAAAAAAAAAGGAATTTAAATGTTTTTTTTGTTTTGGGCGGGCTGGAACACCAGCCTAGCCCATGCGGCTGGGCTGAGTCCAGCTCCTTTTCACTCCGGGCCGGAACATCAGCCCAGCCCTGTTGCATTTTGGGCCGGAACATCAGCTCAGCCCATGCGGCTGGGCTGAGTCCAGCCTTGTGGCTGGACCAATACAGGCTCAGCCCACGAAGCTTGAAAGTGAATGTAGTGTGTATTTTTGTTTATGAATTTTTTTTATGATAAAATTGCAAGAATAAAGAAGAATTTAATATTCTGATTTAATCACGGATAAAGAATCATGAACTTACATGTAAGTTGTATTTTCTGAAATTCGATGAAAGAACAGAATTTTTAAAACTTCTTTAACACATCAAGTCCACAAAGCAGCTTACCTCAGGTAGGGTGCGTTAGGGGTGCTAATACCTTCCCTAACCACAACCAGTCCCTTACCCGCGATCTCTGACAAGACCAATACATCAGGTTTCCTAGTAGCCCTCAATGAATTACTAGGTGGCGACTCCAACGAACCAAATCAACAAAACAGGACGAATAATCGCCAGCCGATGCCGCGCGCCTTGGTTTTTTTTGGGGTGCGACAATAATTTTCCCAGAATCCTCAGGAATGTTCTAGGAAATTATCTCAGCTTTCCAACAAAAAAAAGATGAGGTCATTTGGACTTCTAGAACTCAAGATATGGGCTGAACACTAAATAGTGTCTGGGCTGCAGGACAGCTTCGGACTTCTTCGTTGTTCCTATAATTTGGACTTGAAAACGGCCTTCTTAGATCTTGGTGTCCAAATGAAAGTTGTAGGCCTATGTTTTACCTTTCCATCCATATAAAATGGACCTAAATCCGAGATCTAGAGCTCCAGATATGATCCAATTACCGAACAATGTTCTGGTTTGGACTGCACCAACATCTCTTTTCTAAATTTGGCCATCTCTTTGTCCTTTCACTTTCAATGCTTAAACTCATCAATCAATCCTTTTATTTATGTGATAGTCCTGCATTTAAGATGAGCATTTACCATAAATTAAGGTATCTTATAGTATCAAACTTGTTATTATAAAACATGCTTTAGTTAAGGAGTTATTGATACTTCAAGTGCAAAATGATGATATAAAACCTTGATAAACATGCACTTTTAAGTACTAATCAGTTGGGTTAGATTGAGATCCCATATAGTGATCCCTTTTAACCAGTGTCGCACGTGTGCGGCATGACTGGCAAAAACAAATCCACTCTCATATATATTATCTTCTGTTTGGAAAATATAGGGAGACAAGGAATTATTGTCTTTTATTAGTGAAAAATAGAATGGGGGTCGCCATCTACTATTTTGGCCACTAGGAACCTTAACTGGTCTTATAGATCGGGTGTGGGGACTGGTTGCATAAAGGAAAGGTATTAGCACCCTAAATACGTCATACCGAAGGTAAGCTACATTGTTTTATTATCTGATAAAATCTAAGGTCTTGTCGTATTTTCTAATTGTTGGTTCGTCTATGGTTTGAGAAAAGTCATCCTTGGTAAGGAGATCCTTATCTTATAGGGTAAAACTTAATCGTTCTAACGTTAACAAAAGAATTTAATATCTAGAATACGACTTATGTATAAGGTCATAACCCTAGATATTAAAAGAAAACAAAATATTTTTTTTTTGAAATTTTTGAAATATTAGCCTAGTTCTCGTGACTTTAATAAACTGGTTATTAAAGCCAAAATGAATGCTAATACATATTTTTGAATTTTTGTTGTATGAAAATATAATATTTTTTTTTTCTTTGAGATACTTGGTCGTATGCATGAAAACCATTTTTTATATATAATTGTTTTTTACAATGTTTTGAAAAAAACTAGGTATTTTAATATCAGATTTGTATCTTTACAGAATAAAAATAAAAATCAATACTAAGCAAGATTCATTAGGAAAATCACAAATTTTTTTGAAATAATTTTTGAAGAAAATTTTCTTTTTTTTTTCGGGCTGGGCCTAGCCCGACCCATGTGGCTGGGTTGGACCCATGTGGCTAGGTTGGACCCAGCAGGCCTACTTGGGTCAGTGGCCCAAACCAGTGACACAGCTGAATTCTACCCACTAAAAGCCTCAATTGACTTAAAACTCAATTATTATTTTTTTTACAATCAAACCCTTCATAAACTCAAGTAAACCCTTGATAAAATTTAATTGAGTCCATAAACCTCTGATTTTAGACTTTTCTTCCTCAAATTGAATTTTCTTTGTTAACAGGGCTTTCATAAGTGAAAAATATATTGTCAAATTTCAATTCTTATAGTAATGAACCTCCTCAACCAATTTCTAGCCATTTTATAAGTGTTTCAACATCATTTTCTCACTACTATTATTTTTTTGTATTCCTTCCGTCTTTACTGCAATCTCCCTTCAACTAGGAACTAATGATCCAAACTTGATTTTCTTGAGAACCCGATCTTGGTGCCCTTTTTTTTAATTTCATTTTAACCAAAGCTAAAATCCTCTATGTGGTTGGGCTAACCTGAGATCCCATCCGGTGATCCCTTTTAACTAGATTCAAAATATGTGTGGTTAGTCTAACCTGAGATCCCATCTACCGATCCTATATGGTGATCCCCTTTAAACAGAACCAAAATCTGTGTAGTTGGGCTAACCTGAGATCCCATCTAGCGATCCCCTTTAACCACAACCAAAATCTACGTGGTTGGGCTAACCTAAGATCCTATCCGGTGATCCCCTTTAACCAGAACCAACATCTGTGTGTTCTTCCTGATGGCATGGTTTGAACTTTCTTCTTTTGTTTTGAGAATTTCCTAATGGTAAGGTTCTTCTCATTTTTCTTCTTGATGATAAGATTTAATCAAACTTTTCACTTGATGCTTTCTTCTTTTTTTAATTTTTCTTTTTTTCATTTTTTTTTATTTTGCAGGACTGAGATCGGTTCTTCCTGATTGCAGTGTTGACATATGTCCTTCCTGATGACTGAAATTAACTGGATTTTTCTCAATGACAAGGTTGGAAAACTTGGTGCTTCCCGATTGCAGGGTTGACCTGAAGACTCCTCATGATGACAAGGTTGATCTTCTCATTTCTTTGAGATTTTCCTAACAGTAGGATTCATCTCATCTTCTTTCCGTTCCAGGGTCACAACCTTAATTCTTTGTTATTATTGGCTAAATGATTCTTCTTCTTCTTCTTTGTAACAAGTCAAATATATGTGCAATGCTTGGTGGTTAGATGACATGTATGCATTCATACCTTGTTTTGAAATAGGCCCCCCTCTTCGATGCTCCATCATCATAGAGTGTCTTCCAAACACTTCTTTGTTCTTCTGATTCACCAGCTCTTCCATGTGCTAGCCTCCCACTCAGCTGTAAGTGCAGTTCCCATTCCGGGCTGTCTATGATGATTACTACTCTTGTTGTTTACCAAGCATAACCTTGCCCCCAAGTGTAGTGTTACTTGATTTGTCATTAATGAGCTTAATCAATCATTCATCTTCTGTATTCTCTTAAGAATTGTTCTTTGATTAATTGTATGCCTTTTGCCAACACCTATCAAGAGGTTTTCTAGTGTCCTCCTCATCCTAGATTGTTAATCAGTAATGAACTTGCCTCCAGTTGAAACCTACCCTTCAAGTATATGTTATCATCTACCTTCTTAGAAACGTCAAGTTATCTAAACATGCATCACATAGCTTCAGTAAAAGGCTCTTTTTCGAATGCTCAAATCTTCTCAAAGGAATCCCCTTAGCTCGTCTAATCCGATTGTGAAAGGAAGTGCATCGGCATTTTCAATGATGCTCTTCACCTATATTCATGCGGTGAAGTGCATCTTGGCTTCAAAGAAGCTTGTCCCCACAGTCATTCTTGGTGGTGTGCATCTTTTCAACATTCATTCAAATGTGTGTCCACATCGGTCGGTAGCCATGTTTCAAAGGTTAAACCCAGATAAAGATGCCCTTCAAGTGCAGCGCCACTCTAATTTGCTACTGGAGTTCACTAGGTCTTGACTGTCTTTGAACAATATTGCACCCGGTGTGATCTGAATTATCTTTCTTTAAAGCCCATTGTTCTCAATTCACCGATTCATTATTTAATCATCTTTATTTAGCCCCAGCTGATTTGAATACTGTTTGTTTCCTTTTCATGGTCCAATGTATTGCCCCTAGCTGCTCCACTTTCCAAGGAATGTCAATAAGTGTCAATGTCTTTTTTGTCAAGGATTTTGCAAACTCGATCGATGCTCTTTTTGTTTGACAATATTCTTTGTTCAGGAATAAACTCTTATATTTAAAAGATCATGTCTATTCAAAGTCTAATTGTTGAGATGAAATCAGAGAGATGTCAGCTTTTAAAAGTATTTTTGAAATTCAAGCTTTTTTGGTCAAAGACCTAACACATGTCATTCAATACATGTAGTCCTTTGTTTATCTTGTATTTTGAAAACAGAAATTGACTTGTTGAAAGATTAAAATGGATTTTTCATTTGTTCTTTGTGTTAATTTTAATATCTGATCTTAGGTATATCTTTTGATGGTCTGTGATGAGGTGACCTTTTTGTGAATTTCAAAAACAAGATGCTAAAGTCAGAACTCAGGCTTTGTCAAGAAAGGTGGTTTCTTTGGGTTTTTTTTTTTTTTGCACTTTTGTTATCAACATGCATAATAACAAATAACTTAATCCATAAAGCCACGACCCTTATGGAAAAGCTCTTCAAGCTTTGAGAGCGCTATTTATCAGTTCAAATTGCTTACTTGATCAAAAAAGGGCTTTTAAAAGCACATAATGTAGGCTATGGTTTATGGCTATGAAATAAAGAAATTTTACAAGCTCAAAAGGTGTTTGAAGGTTTCAAAAACCTAGGATCAACATCAATTATTCATCATTTCTCTTTCTCTTATTGTTTTTGTAGAGGAAGTGACATATAAACTTATTAACCTCAAATATCATAATTCTCTTAACATAAGTCATAATGCAAATCCAACTTTTTCTTTGATGAAAAAACAATCTCAATCATCTGATAACATCAGGGGCTTTATCATGGATGTAAAAGTCATGTTTGTAGCTCAATTTTTTTTTTTTGTATTGAATTTTGACAGTTGTTGTGTCTTTCCTTGATTGAAACTTCTTTTATCTTTCCTAGATTCAATAAGCATTCTCCTTCCCTTATCTTTGACATACCTTTAAGTGTAGGCAATTTTCATGTTTTTTTTATGGCTTTCATATAGCCTTTCTCACATTTTTCTAACATACCCCCAATCTAGGTCTTCTTTCTTTTAGCTCTCTTTCAAACATTGGACTTTTGTTCTTAGCCTTCTTTTTACCATTGATTCCACTTTTGTCTTCTTAGAAAAAAATCTCTTATTTGCCCCTAGTGTGGGGTGTGATCCTAGTTAGGGTTTCTTTTGAAAAGAATATTCTATCATGCTTAAAATGGGATTGCAAATGATATATTTCTAGTATTGTGAAAGCATAAAATAAAGATCGCCTTTTTCTCATTTCAAGCAAGGTCGATGTGAACCAATAAATTTTGACCTCATCTAGTGTAATGATTTAGACTTGCAAGAACCTTGATTCGCGAGTCCATAACTATTGAATCCACTACATGTTATTATGGATATTGCTAAAACTTAGCTATATGGTGGGTGATTCAGTTTCATGTGTGAGCTCAAAATTTGTTTGGTCATCCTATATCATTCTAACAAGCATCGAGTCATTTATGCAATCAAAATACTTTTAAACTTTCAGGATTGATTAGCCTTAATCGCGTGTTGGAGTTTGATCAAAATATTTTACCAAAGTATGCTTTGAAAGAAACATCTCGTTATTTCAAAACAACAAAAAGACAAATAAAAAGAAATGTTTCGTTAAAATGATGATATATCATCCTAAAACAAAATGCAAAATGGCAAAATTCCATAACAATATAATTGACAATTCATCACCATTCTTGGATAAAGTTTTCTTTCAATTACTTACCATTCTGAAGATGTTTGGGGGACAATATAGCCAATGACATCACTTTTCACAAACTCAACTTACCTCTTACTCATCCACCTTTAGAGTCATCTCTCATCATTGTTCTAGAATCCATGGCAGAACCTTCAATCTTTCCCCTCTTCATAGCTTGTTCAATTCTTTCAGCAATCCTCACAACTTCATGGAAATGTTGAGCTAAACTTTCTATTAAATGCTCATAATAAGGGGATTGAAAGGTGTTGGCAAACAACATCACCATTTATGTATTTATTAGTGGAGGTTGAACATATGTTGCCTTATCTCGCCATCTTTACGCATATGCTTTCAGAAACTCTTGGTTTTCCTTCCCTATAGCCATTAGGATGGTTCTGTCTGGAGCAATTTCCATATTAAATTTGTACTGCTTTAGCAAGGTGTCTACCAGGTCTTTCCATGTCTTGATCTTAATATTGTCTAGTCTCATGTACCAGCTCAGAGCAGATCCAATGAGACTATCTTGGAAAATGCATATCAGTATCTTATCATTGTAGATCATTTTAGTCATCTTGTTGTAGTATAACCAGAGATGGGTGTTTGTACATTGTAGTCCGAACTACTTGACGAAGTCTGCCACTCTAAACTCCTTCGACACCATAATAATTGGAACTAAACAAACTTCAGCTGCTATCACAGGGTGAATCAGGTTATTTCCTTCAACTTCTCTCAATCTTTTTTCTAGGGCAACCCATTTATCATGGCCTATGCGATTGGTAAACCTATTGTTAGAAGGTCCTTTCATTGTTGGATTCGCAGTGATCTGAGCTTGACTTGGATAGACAACGGTGAACGCGACAAAATGATTCCCATTTATTGAGTCTGCCCCCAAGTTCTGAGATGTGTGAGGGACGTGGATTGATGGTGTTTTCACAAGAGATGTCATAACCCAATTTTTGACCAATTTATCTTTATTATTATTTTATTTAATGAAAAGGATAAAAAAAAATTGATGAAAAAATAATAATGATGATGAAAAAAAAAACAAGTAAAATAAAATAAATGAAGAATGAATTAAATTTTGGGTTAAGGGCAATATAAATGGAAGTTTTGGGGTTTAAATAAACTTTAGAATTAATCTAATTAAGCTTGGAATTAATTTATTTAATCAAATTAAGGGTTTAACTGGAGGATTGATAAATTTCTAGACTTAATTAAGCTTGAAATTAAGTTAATTCATCCAATCAAGGATTTAATTGGGGAATTAATAAGTTTTGAGACTTAATTAAGCTTGGAATTAATTTAATTAATCCAGTTAAGGATTTAATTGAAGAATTGATAAGTTTGGAGACTTAATTAAGCTTGTAATTAATTTTATTAATTCAATCAGGGGTTTAATTAGAGAATTGATAAGTTTTAGACTTAATTGGACTTTGGATTTAATTAAATTAACTTATTCGGGGGCTTAATTGAAGAACTATTAAGGTTTGGGGTCCAAATTTCGAAATTAAAAATCCAAGGACTACATTGGAAAAGCGCCGAAATAAAGGGGTCCAAATTTAAATTTTATCCAGGGGCTTGATTGCACGATTTCAGAATTCCAAGGACCAAAATGCAAATGGCCATTGAACACAGCACTGTTCATCTTCTTCAACGTTTCAGCTGCCGGCCGCCACCATTACTCCTGCAATAACAGTCGATTAATTACCTGGTAACGGTGGAATTCTGTGGCTATAAAACCAGAGAAAACAACGAAGAAAAGGGGGGAGAAACACAGAACCGGGAGGGAAGAAAAAAAAAGAACCCAGAAAAGAGGCGAAAACAAAATACCCAGGGGGATTGAACAGAGTAATAAACCCAGAAAAACAGAAGGAAAACCCAGCACCAAGGGGGGGCAAAACAGGGGGAACCAAGGCAGAAATCAACCCAAAAAAAATACAGAGTCAAGAACAAAAAGGGGAACCCGAAAACGAAACCCAGAAAACAGAGGAAAAATACCCAGAGCAAAAACAGAGACTAATGTAAACGTAAAATCCAGAAAACCAACGATTGACATCACCGTCTTCTCGATCGTCCCCTGCAAATCAGAAACAAGAAAGCAAGGAGGAAGAAAAGGAGATCGAAGAAAACAGTGATCAGTGTTTCTAGCACTGCCTTGGTCTCAAAACACAAGCAAATAAAAAAGAGAAGGCGCACGCATTGGATCAGTTTCGGTCATCCGCCCTTCACTTTCAACCTCGGGTCATTAGCAGCAGGAATAGGGCCAGGAGAGCGCAAGGAAGGGAAGAAGGCTGCCCTGCCAAGCGTGGTTCAAGCACCAACAGCCCTCGACTTCGTCTTCACCTTCAGGAGCAGCGGACCACGGGTAAGTTTTCTTCATCTCTTCCCGCTTTGCATTATCCTTTGACTGGCCGTGAAATTAATTAGCTTTCCCCAAGTGCACGCACGCGTGGTGCGTGCCTTTTCCCAGCCGGGTCACTGGCTTGGGCCAGTGACCGGGCTGGGCTGGCTGGGCCTAGCCCAACCCATGTGGGCTGAGCTGGGCCCAGCCCGAAAAAAATAAAAAAATAGAAAAATAAAAATAAAAATAAATAAAAAATGTGTATGCATGAATAAAAATAATGTAAATTTATTGGTTTATTCACTGACGCCAGAGTCAGGAATAAAAATACCAGTTTAAATTTATATTATTTTTATTCGTTGTATTTTTTATTTTATTTAGCTAAAAAATAAAAAAATATGTGCATGCGTAAAAAATAAATTTATTTTTTCACTAACGCTAGAGTAGGGAATAAAAAACATTAATCTAATTTTTCATAACTACGAATTTTTACCAATGCCAGAGTTGGAATTATTCGAGCTCGAATATTCACTGGCGCCAGAGTCAGGAATATTTAAACAAATCATCACAGCATAAACTAATAAATATTTAGCAATTTAAGACAAAACCAGCAATGCAGTTTGCCTTAGGCAGAACGTTTAAGGGGTGATAATATCTTCCCTTTTACGTAACCAATCCCAAACCATAGAATCTGTGTTGACCAGTTAGGGTTCCTAGTGACCATAATACTAGGTGGCGACTCCTTAAACAAGGCATTTTTCCCTAAAAGAACCGGATGCCAGAAATCTGTTCTTTTTCCATAATTCAAGATTATTATTTTTTAGGGCCGCCATGATGTCGGGTGCGACAAGAGACATCACTTGTTCAAGCAGATCTGTAAGTCTAGCTACTTCACCTTTGATGCTCTCAATTTCATTTTGATAATAGGCCTCCAATTGAGCTCTTTCTTCATTTTCCATCTTTCAGGTGTAGCAAATCTTGGGTGGGGGGCTATGTTTCATCCTAGAAACAGGTATAATAAATGTATGAGTATGTCCCTATATGATGAGCTCGCCCTTCTAGGGTTGACACCTGGTCGTAACCTTTGCATGATGATACACAAATTTTGATTCTACAACAAAAATTTCTTGAGTAACGTCCATTATGTCAACCACAAGTTTTGAGTTCAAGATGCTTCAGGAAGGGTTTACTTTGATGCAAAACAAAAAGTAACACACACAACCTATGGACAAGTTCTATTCATTAAGTGAGACAAAGGGTAGGTTGAATATTTAGTCTAAAAAAGAGTCTCATATCTGCCCATTGACAATCTTTGTACAAATAGTATAAGGGCATTGCAATAAATTGTTAAGGCACTGATACCCACCATTACCAAGCAGACCCTCATATATGAGTTGGGTGTTTCACACATCTAAACCTAGACCAATAGTCATATGGCAGATCGCTAATCCCTCACCTAACTTAGAAGCTTGTGCGTGTTTTTTCAAAAATTAAAGTAAGTGATGCATAAGGCAATTATATACAATGTATGAACATATATGTACAGAAATTAAAGCATGTAAAATAAATAAATAAATAAAATAAGCTTATTAACAGAAAACACACAAACCAAACAAAACACAGTTATCAGACAAAAACAAAGCTTAGTCTATAAGGTCCCCAATGGAGTCATCATTTTGTTGCATGTATACGACATCGCTGGCAAAAACAAATCCACTCTCATATATATTATCTTCTATTTGGAAAATATAGGGAGACAAGGAATTCTTGTCTTTTATCAGTAAAAAATAGAATAGCAGTCACCTTCTAGTATTTTGGTCACTAGGAACCCTTACTGGTCTCAAAGATCAGGTACAGGGACTGGTTGCGTAAAGGAAAGGTATTAGCACCTCAAATACACCTTAACTAAGGTAAGTTGCATTGTTATATTGTTTGATAAAATCTAAGTTCTTGTCATCTTTTCTAATTGTTTGTCTATTTATGGTTTGAAAAAGTCATCCTCCGTAAGGATATCCTTATCTTATTAGGTAAAACCTAAACGTTCTAACATCAACAAAAGAATTTAATATCCAAAATATGTCTTACATATAAGGTCATAACCCCATATATTAAAAAGAAAACATAATATTTTTTTTTGGGATTTTTGAAATATTGACCTAGTTCTCATGACTTTAATAAACTGGTTATTAAAGTCAAAATGCATGCTAATACTTATTTTTGAATTTTTGTTGTATGAAAATATGATATGATTTTTTTCTTTGAGATACTTGTCCATATGCTTGAGAATAATTTATTTTTTATAATTGTTTTGCAATGTTTTGACAAAAACTAGGTATTTTCATATCAAATTTGTATCTTTACGGTATAAAAATACAAATCAATACTAAGCAAGATTCAGTAGGAAAATCACAGATTTTTTTGAAAAAAAATTTGAAGAAAATTTCCTACTTGGCCTAGCCCTCCCATGTAGCTTGGTTGGACCCAGCAAGCCTAGTCAGGTCAGTGGCCCAAACCAGTGACCTGACTGGATCTTACCCGCCAGCGTGCGCACACTTGCTACATCCACCATGTAATTAAATAACAAGTGCACAGTGTTTTGTGCATTATCTAGCAAAGCTGGAGAAGTTTACCTGGTAGCAAGACGAAGGCAACAACATGTTTTGGAACTACATCTTCCCCTTTTCGTTTGCTTTTCCTCTGGTTCATATGGTTCTTCCTCTTGTTTTGTTTTTCCTTGCCATTGGAATTCGTGTTTTTTTTTCCAGTTTGTTTGATCTTGATCCCGAATACTGTGGTTTTGAAAAAGGTTCAACAATCCCTCTCCCTTATTTCCTTCTCCCTGTGCTACCCAATGCGCATCCCTCTGTTTCTTTTTTTACTCTTCCTATTCTTTTTACTGGTGTGTTTGCATCCTCCTCATCTTTTTTTTCCCCCATGTCTCGTCTTTTCTTTCCTTATGCTCTCTCTGTTTTTTTTTTTCCTTATTTACTCCTCAGACCTCTTTTTGTGTTTTTCTCCTCCATGTACTCTGTCTTCTCCTTTATACTCTCTCCCTTTCTCTGTATCTTCATTCCCCCCCTCTCTGTTTTTCTCTCCCTCCTTTTCTTCTCCTCACCTTTTTCTTTTTTTCCTGCTCACTTTGTCTCCCCCTTCTTTTTCTTCTTTCTTTCTCTCTCTGCTTTTCCTTCTTTTTCCCTTTCCTATGCCCAGTCCTTCCTCTGGCTTTTATAGCCAGAGGATGCAGACGTTTCTGGCAATAACAAAGTAATGGTTAGCATGCATCATGGTGGCGTGAGACATGCCCCCTGATTGAAGTGGCTCCATTGCTAGCGCCTTCATTGCATTTAATGTTGAAACCGTTGTGGATGAAGAAGGCGATGAACAGTTGTCAAGGAAACAACGTCGTTTTCAAATTCAAAAAAGAATATTTCTGATTTGGTCCTTGGATGTTTTTGCAATTTTGTAATCAAGCCCCCCGGGTAAATTGTAATTGGATCCCTTGATTTTAGTGTTATTTACAAGACAGTCCTTGGTTCTGGATTCATGCAATTTGACCCTCAATTGATCAATAAACTTCTAATTTCTTCAATTTAGCCCTTGATTTGACCAAATGAACTCCTCAAAATTATAATTTGACCCTAGAACTTTAATTTCTTCAACTAAAAGCCTAAATTGACTTAAAACTCAATTTTTCTTTCAATCAAACCCTCTATAAACTCAATTAAACCCTTGATAAATTTTAATTGATTCCATAAACCTCTGATTTTGGACTTTTCTTCCTCAAATTGAAATTGGATATTGCTTCTTATCAGGAGAGATTATCACTGCACCTGCTCTATTACCACATACATTTACAGCACCATCAAAGTACATAACCCACCAATCTAATTTATCTTCCTCGATTGCAAGGACATCTTCATTAGGAAAGTCAAAGTTTAACGACTCATAATCTTTCATAGCATGGTCAGCCAGGTGATTAGCAATAACTCTCCCTTTCACGGCTTTCCTTGTCATATATATTATGTCATACTCAGCCAATATAACTTGTCATCTTGCAATTCGGATAGATAGATAGGGCTTTTCACAAATGTACCTCAACGGGTCTAATTTGGAAATTAACCACGTAGTGTGATACAACATATACTAAAGTAATCTCTTTGTATCTCATATCAATGCACAACACAACTTTTCAATCACAGTACACCTAGGCTCACATTCCATGAACTTCTTGCTCAGGTAATAAATGGCCCTTTCCTTCCTTCAGGTTTCATCATGTTGCCCAAGCACACATCCTATTACTGTTTCGGTTACTGTTAGGTACAATATCAATGGCCTTTCTGGTATAGGAGGAACAAGCAGAGGTGGATTCAGTAAGTACTACTTGATTTTCTCAAAAGCCTCTTCACACTCTTCATTCCATATTCCAAGGTTCTTCTTCCTTAACAAACGAAAGATTGGGTCACAAGTTATGGTTAATTGGGATATAAACCGAGCAATGTAATTCAACCTTCCTAAGAAACCTCTCACATCCTTCTCAGTCTTGGGAGGTGACATAGATTGAATAGCCTTTACTTTGTCGGGATCCACTTCTATCCCTTTGTCACTCACCATAAATCCCAACAACTTACCGGATTTCACCCCGAATAAACATTTTGCTAGGTTAAGCCTCAACTTATATTTTCTAAGCCTTTCAAAGAATTTCTTCAATAGTTAGACATGATTCTCGCCCTCTTTAGATTTAGTAATCATGTCATCCACGTATACTTCAATCTCTTTGTGCATCATGTCGTGAAACAAAGTCACCATAGCCCTTTGGTAGGTGGCCCCAACATTCTTTAAACCAAATGGCATGACTTTGTAGCAAAAGTTTCCCCATGGTGTTACAAAGGTTGTCTTCTCCTTATCCTCTTGCGCCATTTTTATCTGATTGTAGCCTGAAAACCCATCCATGAAGGAATATGTGGAGCTACGTGCTGCATTATCAACTAACATATTTATATGTGGTAAAGGGAAATTATCTTTAGGGTTAGCCCGATTTAAGTCCCTAAAGTCCACACAAACTCTAATTTTACCTTCCTTTTTGGGTACCACCACTATGTTTGACACCCATTGTGGATACTTGACTACTTCCAAAAAACCAGCGTTCCATTGTTTTTCAATTTCTGTCTTTACTTTGATTAAGATCTCCGGATGAGTTCTCCTTAACTTCTGCTTAATCGGCTTGCATCCTTCCATCAGTGGTATCCTATGTACTACGATATCCATGTCCAAACCAGGCATATCCTCATAGGACCAGGCAAAGACATCTATGTAATCTCGGAGTAGTGCAATCAACTCTTCCTTCTCTTCAAGGGTGATCAAAGTCCCTATTTTTAGCTCTCGCTTGATTTATTCATTACCTACATTTATGGTTTCAAGTTCCTCTTTAGTGGGCCTCCAAGCCTGTTCGTGTTGTTCTATTAATTTTGTGAATTCCCATATGTTTTTTTGTCCCATTCTTCCTCTTCCCCTAAGTTTGGCCATTCATTCTTAGTATAAAATGCAAGTGTTGTTTGTGGAAAATTCGCTTTCAAGGTTCTTGAAAGCGGAAAGTGATGTGTAAATGCATATTAAAACATTTTAAAAATGCACGGTCTCATTAAAAGGAAAGAAAAGGTTGGCTTAAAATATTTGCTCGAGCAAACCGATTAGGTGCACAACATCATTCCGAACCTCTTCAAGCTCTTTTTTGGTACTGAGCTTTTGGGAGTGACCTTTCTTCATTTCCATCCTTTTCCTTGTTTAAGTGTTATGGATTCTAGAAGGGGGACCTATGTTTTTAGGTCTGGACATGCGTGCATAGATGTATAAGAAAATGCATGATTGTGATAAGAATGGATTTGTATATTGGGTATAGATGCACCCTTCTTGTGAGCGAATAATAGCCACCACCTTATAAACATAAGTTCTCTTATCACATTGCTTTGCTAGGAGTACTGCCTTTCAAGTTGTTTGCTTGAATCATATTCACCAAGAGACAGATTTTGCATAAGAAGATGGGTCAACGCCCTTTTTATTAATGCTTGATAAATTTATTACATTTAGAAATAAAAAGGAAATACAACATGTTAATCCCTTTCCTCCACAAACTCTCTAGCCAAAGGTAAGAAGGCAAAGCCGCGGTTCTCAATCTTCCCTAGAAAGGCATCAGTTTCGGCTAGGCTTCGGCGATAAGGAATGATGTCCCCTCCCATATTCCGCTCATTGATTCTTATAATTCAAGCATGTGCAGTAGCATTTGGAATTTTACAAACATGTTGTAAAATCCAAAAATGCAAGAAAATAATTTTTGTGTTTAAAAAATCCATGCAAAAATACATTTTCAAAACTTCCAATATATATATATATATATATATATATATATAAAGCGTTCAAAACATGTTAGGGTATTGGCCGTATGCAACACATAAGAAAACATTTTTTGATATATATGTATATTTGTTACATTGCATTGAAAACCGGGTATTCTAAATACGAGATTAATATTTTTTTACAACAAAAAAAATAATCCAAACCTTGAAATAAATATGCCAAAAAAAAATCACTTTCTCTTTCTTTTATTATTTTTTTTTTAAATAGGTCCGACCGGTAAGTGACCCGGCTGGACACATACAACTTAATGAAAGCTGGTGAGTTACTCTTGAAGTGAATTAAATTTCACTTGAACAGTAACACATGCAACCAAGAAATGCATGCAGAACTGAATAACAGACCTGGAGAAAAACGAAGGAGCTGTAGCGATGTTAAAGGCGTGCTGGCTGGTCTGTCCATGTTCGTCTGTTCCAGCTCTTTTCCTTTTTGTTCTCCGCTTGCGTCAGTCTCCTGCATTCAGCTCTGTGTCTTCGTCTCTTTCTCCTTTTTTCTCTTCTCTTTCCCTTCTTCTCTGTTCTGCTTTCCTTCTCTTGAAAGCTGGCGCTGAGATGGATGAAGACGATAGGTGCTGAAGCTTTTGCACTCACAGCCAATGGTTGTTGTTTCTGGGGACAGCGAAAGCAATGGCCATGCAATTTTTGGTCTTTGTTCGTTTTCTCTCCTTCTGCTAATGCTTTCTCTGGAGATGACGAAGATGATGGCAATGAAGGCGTGTTGTGCTAGTGGAGTTGCCGCCCTTGCCTCTCTGTTCTCCTTGCTTTCGTCAGTGTTGTTCTTATGGTTTTCTCTACCCTTCCTCTCTCTCGTTTCTTCTTGTCTTTCTTTTTCTTGTTTTTCCTGCTCTTTCTTTAGCAGGAACACCTCCTCTTTATTTGTTGCTGAATTCCTCGTTTCTTCTCTTCCTCTCCTCCTTTTCTCCTCTCTTTTTTTCATCCCCCTTAGGTCAGTAAAGGAGGCTTACATATAGCCTATATGCAGCTCCATTTAGGAAACAAAATTTGGGGGCACAATCACGGGTGGCTTGCAATCGAATAAAGCAAATTAGGAAGCCAAATATTATGATTGATTCTGTGATCTTGGTAATTATTCTCCATGTGTAGAATCCCAACCATTAAATGATGGTGCAGCTCTACTCTACATTCTTCCACAGCTGGCTTAGGTGTTCAAAGTCGTTGCCTTTGGACCAAAGATGAGAAAAACTGGCGGGGCTTATATTGCTGGGTTCATTGCGTGCAGAACCTTGGTATGTTCTGCACGCAACATGATTAATTTTGGGTTCCTTCTAATTTCAACCTTCAGTTAAATCCTTAATTTTAACACCTTTCAATTCAGTCCCTAATAGAAAAAAAAATCCAAATCAGCCTATAATCCCTCGAATCAAACCTACGAGCTAGAACCCTTCTCGCGGCAGGTTTCCCTACTTTCTCACTAGATATTCAAATAGGAATATCTTGAGATTCTGATATTAAAATCAAGCGATTCAAAAACTCAAATTCATCTACACGTCCAGGACTACAACTTTGATGAAGGATTCGAAGTGAGATAAAATTGTTTTAGAGAGCAGAATCTAGCAATAATCTGGTTGGTCAAAAATGGTCTCCTGATCTAATTCAAAAGCTAATAATACCAAGCATCCTGATATGATTGATAATATTCCCTAAGAACAAATCAACCAAATTTGTGACGGAAATAGAGTCTTTAGTGCAAAACTCGGGTCAGGATCCTTCTTGTGGTAGAATTCTCTACTTTCACGTTAGATGTTCAAACGGGAATATTATGAGCTTTTGATATCGAAATCAAGCGATTCAAAAGTACGAAATTCATCTACACTTATAGAGCTACAACTTTCATGAAGGATAAAAAATGAGATAAATTCTTTTTTTAATAACAGAATTGCAATCAAACTCGACTGGAAACCTTTCGCAGCAGGATTCTATGCTTTCACGCTGGATTTCAAACAGGAATATCTTGAGCTTCTAATATCGAAATCAAGCAATTCAAAATCCCTAATTCATCAACGTGTCCCGGACTACAAATTTGATGAGGATTCGAAGTGAGATAACATCATTTTGGATAACAAAATCTGGCAGGAATCTGGTTGGTTAAAAAGGTTCTCTTGATCTGACAATGCTGAGCATCCAAATATGACTAAGTCTACCCTAAAAACAGTGACCCCTAAAACCCAATAAAGGTGTAGGTCAATTCTTCAAAATGTCATGAGTGACAAAATATAGCTAGGATGGTCAGATATCGTATGAAACCAAGTCAAAATCAGAGCTAAGTTGGAACAAAAAATTACGACTGCAGCAGAACTATTTTTTTAGTGCAAATTTTAAGGGATTTATCCAACCTTAAAGACGAGATAAGGAAGGAATGAATTTAGCATTATGAATTCTCCTGATCAACCTAAGAAAACCTGACGATTTTGATAGCAAAGGAAAAGGATAAAAAGAGCAGAAAATAGCTCAAACAAGGTTTCGAAAAAAAAAATATTTCTTTCTCTGCTTTTGTCAATCTTCTAGTGAACATGAGATAAACTCCTACACTTCGTTCAAAAGAGGTATACACTGTCTCTGACACGTGGGGTCCAAAATTGAGTAACAACACTAATGGCAAGGTTTGAACTTTCTTTCTTCTCACTTTTCTTCCAATGCTAAGATAATGTTGGTGGCTCGGTCAACATGAGATCTCATATGGTGATCACTTTTAACTAGAAACAAAGTCTTTATATAGCTCGGTCAACTTGAAATCCCATCTGGTGACTCCTTTTAAACAAAGCTAAAATCCTTGTGTTGTAGGGTTAACCTAAAATCCTATATGGCGATCCTCTTTAACCAAAACCAAAAAATCTGTATGCATCTTGGTCAGCTTGAAATCTCATCTGATGACTCCCTTTAACCAAAGATAAAATCCATGTGTGGTTGGGTTAACCTAAGATCCCTTCTAGTGACCTCCTTTAACCAGAACAAAAAAAAAATGTATATTTGCAATTGGGTTAACCTAAGATCCCATATGGTGATCCCCTTTAACTAGAACCAAAAGTCTATATGTTCTTCCTGATGGCAGGGTTTGAATTTGTTTCTTTCTTTTTTAGAATTTCCTAATGGTAGGGCTATTCTCACGTTTATTCTTGATGATAAGGTTTTCTTTTTTTTCAACTTTTGTGATTTTGTAAGATTGACATTGGTCTTTCCTGATTGCAGAGTTGACATATGTCCTTCTTGATGACTGAAATTAATCGGATTTTCCTGATGACGGTGTTAGAAAACTTGGTGCTTCTTAATTACAGATCGACCTGATAATTCCTGATCTCGGGGTTTGAAAATTCAGTGCTTCTTGATTGCAGGGTTGACTTGCAGACTCTTCTTGATGACAATATTGATCTTCTCATTTCTTTGAGATTTTCCTAATGGTAGCTTTTATCTCATCTTCTTGATGGTAAGCTTTTCTTTTTTTTCCTGATGACAGGGTTTGAACTTTCTTTTTCTTTGAGAATTTTCTAATTATAGGGTTCTTCTCATCTTCTTCTCATTCCAAGGTCAAACTATGATTCTTTATTTATTATCAACTCAATGCTTTTTTCTTTATCCATAATCTTGATGGACTTTGTTGTTACTCATTTTTGAACCCCACGTGTTGGAGACGGTGTATACCTCTTTTGAACTAAGTATAGGAGTTTAGCTCATGTTTGCTGAAAGAATGACAAAAAATAGAGAGAAATATTTTTTGAAACCCTGTTTGAGTTGTTTTCTGCTATCTTTATCCATCCCCTTTGCTGCAAAAAATCATCAGGTTTTCTTAGATTGATTAGAAGTCTTCACAATGCTAAATCCATTCCTTATTTATCTGGTATTTAAGGTTGGATAAATCCCTCAAAATTTGCACTAAAAAAACTGGTCCTGCTACTATTGCAATTTTTTTTTTGTTCCAACTTAGGCTATGGTTCTAACTTTGTTTCGTACAATATCTGACTATCCTAGCTATATTCTATCACTCATGACATGTTGAAAAATTAACCTACACCTTTATTGGGTCCTAGATATCACTATTCTTAGGGTAGACTCTCAGTCAAATTTGGATGCTCGGCATTATCAGATCAAGAACCTTTTTGACCAACCACATTACTGCCAAATTCTATTCTCTAAAACAATTTTATCTCACTTTAACTCCTTCATCAAAGTTGTAGTCCTGGACGCGTAGATAAATTTGGGCTTTTGAATCACTTGATTTCAATATCAGAAGCTCAAGATATTGTTGTTTGAATATCTAACATGAAAGTAGAGATTTCTACTACGAGAAGGATCCTGACTCAAGTTTTGCACTAAAAACTCTATTTTCATCACAAATTTTGTTGATTTGTTCTTAGGTCATACTCTCAATTATATAGGGATGTTCGGCATTGTCATTTTCTGAATTAGATCAGGAGACCCTTTTTGACCAACCAGATTACTGTCATATTCTGTTCTCTAAAATGATTTTATCTCACTTCGACTCCTTCATCAAAGTTGTAGTCCTGGATGTGTAGATGAATTTGGGCTTTTGAATCACTTGATTTCAATATTAGAAGCTTAAGATATTCCCGTTTGAATATCTAACGTGAAAGTAGAGATTTCTGCCGCGAGAAAGATCCTGGCCCGAGTTTTGCACTAAGGACTCTATTTCTATCACAAATTTTATTGATTTGTTCTTAGGTCATACTCTCAGTTATATCGGGATGCTCGGCATTGTCAATTTCTGAATTAGATTAGGAGACCTTTTTGACCAATTAGATTATTGCCAAATTCTGTTCTCTAAAACGATTTTATCTCACTTCGAATCCTTCATCAAAGTTGTAGTACTGGACATGTAGATGAATTTGGGTTTTTAAATTGCTTGATTTCAATATCAGAAGCTCAAGATATTTCCATTTGAATATCTAATGTGAAAGTAGAGAATCCTGCCACAAGAAGTGTTTAGCCCAAATTCGCGGGCCTGATTTGAAGGATTTAATTGAGGAATGATATTGGAAGCTGGAGAGGGGGTTGGATCATCATAAATGATGGGATTTATACCACACCAAATAAGGGAAATCACGTTTTTGTGCAGCTAGAATTCGTAGGAAATAACAACTTTTGACAGCTGTAAAATGTCGTAAAGAGAAGAGCATCACCATTATCTAATGGCTGGGAGTTTATCCCTAACGTAGATGGCTGGGATGATGTGTTGATGTTGGCAAGAAATCATTAGAATCAGTACATAATCAATGAGAATATTGTAGTTTCCTCATTTGTATTATTTGGTTGCAAATCAGTTAAGATTTGCATCCTAGATTAATGCATTGAATCTTTCCTGATAAGAGTTGTGTATAGACTATATATAAGCTGCCTCTGCTGACCTACAAGAGGGGAGGAAAACGATAAAAAAGAAGACGAAGGGAAGTAGGACAGAAAAGAGGAGAAATGAAGGAAGTGTAACGAGAGAGAGAGAGAGAGAGCAGACAACAACACTGTTGAAAGCAAAAAAAACATAAAGGCAAGGGCGTGAACTCAACCAGCATAACACGTTCTCATCATCATCTCCACCGAGACGCAGGCAATTGGAGAAGGAAAAGAGGGAGCAGGAGAAAAAACAAAAAGAGAACAGAGGGAGCAGCAAATAAAACACAAAGAATAGAAGGAGTTTATGTTCGTTACTATGAAAAAAAAAAGGAAAAAGAAAGCAAAACAGAGAAGGAGGGAAAAAGAAGAGAAGAAAACAAGAAGAATCAATGAAAATAGGCCAAAACCAACGTGGCCATTGTTTTTTTTTCCCCCAGGACTAGTAGCCAGCGTCCGGGTGTAGCAACTGCAATGCCATCTCCTTCTCCTATTTCAGCACCAGGTAAGTCCACGCATTCTCTTCGCTTTGCATTTTTATTATATATGTTACCATGCATCCTTTTGTGGTTATTGTTCAAGTGAATTATAATTCACTTGAATAGTTGTTTTAATTTTGTGTCCAACCGGGTCCCCTGCTGAGGCAAATGACCCAGCCGGACCTAATGTTTTTTCTTTTCAAAAAAATAAAAGAAAGAAAAAGAGATTTATGATTTTCTGGCATATTTATTTCAAGGTCTGAATTTTTTTATGTTGTAAGAAAAAATCAATCTCGTATTTAGAATACTCAGTTTTCGACGCAATGTGACAAATATACATACATACATACATACATATATATATATATATATATATATATATATATCAAAAAATATTTTCTTGTGTGTTGCATATGGCCAATACCCTAACATGTTTTGAACGCTCTTTTTTATGCAAAAAAATATTGGAAGTTTCGAAAATATGTTTTCGCATGGATTTCTTAAACATAACAAAAATTATTTTCTTGCATTTCTGGATTTTACAACATGTTTGTAAAACTCCAAAGGGTAATGGCCAAATTCCAAAAAAAAAAAAAATCTCATTTTTAGGGGGAATTCATCCATTATTCACCGTTAATGTTTGGATAAAAAAATCCCAAAGGGATGAATATCCAAAATATTATTGGGAATAACTTCTTATTATTCGCTGTTAATATTTCGATAAAGAAATCCTAAGTGGTAAATAACCAAAATAGATTTCTAGGAATAATAAGTCATCACACATCCTTGAAAGAAGCCTTGATTATAATCGAGGACATTTCAATTTTTTACTCCACGGTTTACGAGCCATGAGATTTAAAACACTAAGGCAAAAATAGGTTTTTAAAGCGTCCTAGATTTCTAAATTTTTGTCCCTCCTCCTTGCGATTTACGAGTCACAAACTCTTAAAATACTGAGGGAAAATGAGCTTTTAAAGCGCATGGAATCTCCTTGGATTTCTATCTTAATAAATTTAGTTTGAATCAAACCTAGGAAAACTGATGGGATTAGAAAACACCAACACCATAGCAATTCTAAAGCAAACCAAACACCAAGCACCTTACCTTAGGTAGGGCGTACTAGAGGTGTTAATACCTTCCCTTTACGCAACCAGTCCCTTGTCTTAGAATCTCTAAAAGACCAATTAGGTTTCTTAGTGACCAAAATACTAGGTGGCGACTCCCTTATTCACACAATAAAAAAATAACCCGAAATCAATCGAGGATCGCCGCGCTCCGCTGCGAGGGTGCGATAGACTTCATTGAGGATTTTTCCTGTAACAATTCAAAAAATATTTGATGCAATGTTTTTCAGGTTAGATGACATGTATGCATCCTTACCTGGTTTGAAATATAGGTCCCCTCTCTTTGATGTTCCATCATCATAGGGTATCTTTGTTTGTTATCCAAATATCTTTGCTCTTCTGGTTGACTAGCTCATTTGTGTTCTAGCCATTTACTCAAATGTAAGTGCATGCCTATTCTAGGTTGTCTATGATGATTACTGCTTTCATTGTTTATCAAGCATGACCATGCCCCCAAGTATTGTGTTGTTTGATTCATCAAGAAAGAGCTTAACAAATCATTCATCTTCTAGATTATCTTGGTAATTGTTCTCTGATTGGTTGTGCATCTTACCAACACCTATCAAAAGGTTTTCTAGTGTCGTCCTCATCTTAGATTGCTAATCATCCACAGACTTGCCTCCAGTTGAAATAATACTCTTCAAATATATGTTATCATCAACCTTCAGGGATTATCAGGTTGTCCAAACATGTATCTCATAGCTTGCAGTAAAAGGTTCATCGTTGTATGCTTAGTGTTCTTCTCAATGAATTCCTCTCAACTCATTTAATCAGATTATGAAAGAAATGCTTTTGCATCATCAATGATGTTCATTTTATTGCCCATATTCATGCAATGAAATGTACCTTTGGGTTTTGAAATAGATGGTCCCACAATCAGTCTAAATGGTTTCCATCCTTCTAATATTTATTAAAAAGTAGTTGCGCGATAACATCTGTCAGAAGTAATAGCCATGTTTCAGAGCATTGTTACATGTGCCCGCTCGACGTCATGGCGATCATCCACTCTTGTAAGTATGAATCCGGGAAAATTGAGAAAATAGGAAAGACAAGGAATTCTTGTCTTTTATTAGTGGAATAGAGAAATGGAAGTCATCGCCTAGTATTTTGGTCACAAAGAACCCTAACTAGTCTCAAAGATTGGGCACAAGGATTGGTTGTATAAAGGGAAGGTATTACCACCCCAAATACACCCTACCTAAGGTAAGCTGCATTGTTTGATTGTTTGATAAAAGCTAAGGTATAGTCATGTTTTCTAGTTATTGGTCTATCTAAGGTTTAAGAAAAGTCATCCTTAATAAGGAGATCTTTATCTTATCGGGTAAAACCTAAACTGTAACATCCCACATCGAAAAAAAAGTGTCCAGAGTTAAGGCATATTAAGACATATGGTACCTAACCTTGTAGGACATGTCTTGGGGCCTATGGGCTGCCAAAAACAAAACCATCAGACGTGGAAGCCGGGTCGGACTAAGCCATAATGGACAATATTCTGTAAAGGGGAGTGGTTCAGGCCTCACATATGGTATCAAAGCTTAGGACAACTCATTCTTAAAGTGGGGGGATTGTAACATCCTACATTGAAAAAAAAAAAAAAAGTGTCCAGAGCCAGGGGATATTAAGGCAGTTAGTACCTAACCTTGTAAAACATGTTTTAGGGCCCATGGGCTACCAGGAACAAAACCGTGAGGTGTGGAAGCTGGGTCGGGCTGAGCTATAACGGACAATATTATGCAAGGGGGAGTGGGTCGGACTTTATATAACCGTTCAAACGTCAATAAAAAAGAACTATCTTTTTAATAACAGAAATAAGTTTTACATGTAAATTTGTAATCTCAGATACTAAAAGAAAACAAAATATTTTTTGGGTATTTTTGAAATATTGGCCTAGTTCTCATGGCTTTAATAAACTGGTTATTAAAGCCAAAATGCAGCTGGACATATTTGTTTTTGAATTTGTTTTATTAAAATGTGATATCATTTTTTTTTTTATCTTGGACTTGGTCGTATGCATGAAAATAAGATATTTTTTTTTATAATTTTTTTCCAATGTTTTGATGAAAACTGGTATTTTAATACCGGATTTTGTATCTTTAGGGTATAAAAATACAAACCAATATTAAGCAAAGTTGATAGAAAATACACACAAAAATCACAAAAAAATAAATTTGAAAAGATTTTTAAAAAAAAATGTTTTTCGACTAGGCCTGACCCTACCTAACTATTTTGGTCTGGGCCGGTTATGTCCAGCCCAGTAAATAATGGATAACTCTTCACTATTCACTTACAGAACAGTGGAGGCTGCACGCAGAGAAAGAGAAGAGGAAAATAAAAGAGGGGGAAGCTGACCTGTGGTGGCGGTGTTATTGTTGACGGTGGGCGAAGAGGAGGATTGATGGTGGTTTGCGGTGGACACTACTGGTTGTTATTCCTCTTTCTTTTTATTTTTTTCTATCTTTCTTCGGTTATCTCTTCTCCTTCCCTCTATTTTTCTATTCTTCTCCTTTTGTTCTCTGGTTATGGTGGTGCTTCTAGTGGTGGCGTTGAGGTGATTGACAATGGTTCACAATGAGGAACGGTGGCAGTTGTTGTGGTTCTTCTTCTTCCCTTTGTAGAGACACCAACCTCTTCTTTTCTCTTTCTTATTTCCCTTTGTTTTTCTTTATTTGATTTCTCTATATTCTCTTGTCCTCTTCTCTGTTTTGTTTTCGTCCCTCACAAGGTTCTTTTTTCCTCTCCTTTTCTGGTGGTATTTATAGGGGCAGGGGGAGCGGGATCGACCCTACCGCTGTCCCATCATGGCGATGCAGAATGAGGCCACCCTACCCTATCCTAGTGCCGGGTAAGGTGGCCAATTGGGAGCCGCTTGCAAGATGCGTCTCCCATGGTTTTTTCATCATGAAGGGGTATGGCTTGCGTTGGGTTTTAGGTTTTAGTAGTGCTCGAGCAAGTGGGGAGGGGAGGGGAGCGAGGCGGGTGTTGTAACCCATTTTTGGGTCCCCATAAAAATAAATAAAATAAATAGCCAAAAAGATCAGAAAAAATAATAGCAGGCAGAAGCGCTCAAAAGATGGTCGGAAAAATTGGTCAAGGAAGTTTAAAATACAAAGATCGGATTTTTGGCAGTATATTCTTGTATGATGAGACCCCCGTTGGAAAAGAAATTTTGAATTTTTAGGCAAAAAGTCCAAATTTGGATGTTTATGGACTTAATTGGATTTTTAATTGAATTTATAGAGGATTTGATTGCAAGAAAATTTGATTTTTAAGTCAATTTGGGCTTTAATTAGAAGAAATTAAAGTTCTAGGGCCAAATTATAATTTTTAGGAATTTATTAGGCCAAATCAGGGGCTTAATTGCATAAATATTGAAGTTTAATGGCCAATTAGGGACTTAATTGAGAAAATACGAAACCAGGGACCAATTTGGAAAAGGCGCATAAATAGGGGGGCTGTATTGGATTGATTTAGGGGCTTAATTGAAGAAATTGGAAGTTTATTGATCAATTGAGGGCTCAATTGTATAAATCAGAGACCAAGGATCGAAGTGAAAAATGCGGCCAACTATAAGGACGGGGACTGAATTTGGCAGGGATGCAATTGAAATATACAAAAGATAATTGAGGGCTGATTTGAAGATTGACACGTTCTAGCGCCTAAAATGAAACGGCGCGTTTTCTCCAAAACGACACCGTTTCATACATTTTATCAAAAACAAAGAGAGAGAGAAGGGTCGAACGGTGCCGTTTTGAATGGCACTGTTCCCCTTTCTTCTTCCCCCCGAACGTGCAGCAGGGGAAGAAGAAAGGAAAGCTTTGTTTAAATCTTCCTTTCCCTCTCTCGCCTCGAGCCCACCGAATGACCCGACGCCCCACACCTTGGGACCACCGAAACCGAAGCCACTGGCCGACCACCCGCCGCACTGCCGAAACCGAGGGAGGCACGCCTGGATAGCTGCGCCCCCCCGACCAGCCGCCGCGTGACCTGCTCCCCATGCTCCACAGTGAAAAGCCACGATCACTGGCTCTATAAATAGGACCCAACACAGCAGCAAGAGGGGGGGACGAAAAAAGAAAAGGGGAGAAGAGAGAACCCGAAGGGAAGAGAGAGAGAGGACTGGAGGAACGAAAGAAAGGGAATAAACCGGAAACGGAAGGAAAACCGAACCTGAGAGGGCCACCGAAAACCTAACATTGAGAGGAAGGAAAGCTAGAAACCGCGAGGGAACGTACAAAACGAAAGCAAAGCAGCGAACCGGGAAGAACGTCGCCAAACCGGTGGAAACATCCACAGCGCTGCTTGGAACCACCAGCCTCCACCGCAGCATCGTCAGCGAGGAAGTCCGACCAGCAGCACCACCTCCGCCGTGCCAGGTACGCTTTCTCCCCCCTACATTTTTTTTTCTTCGCTGCACGAGTTTTCCTCCTGCATGTAGAATTGTTCTGCATGCAGGAGGCGGGGAGGGAAAAATAATTCCCCCCCCCCGTTCAGTTTACGTTGCTGGGCCAGGCTGATGCTGGCCCAGCATTGTCTTTTTTTTTCTTCTCTGGGCCAGACGGGTTCTGTCCTAGAAATATTTTCGGCGTGGGCCAAAATGGTTTTGGCCCAACCCTACGGTCTGGGTCGGGTCTGGCCCAGACAAAGATAGGAGAGTTGTTAGGCCGAGTCCGGCCCAATCCCTTTTGGGGCTGAGTCCGGCCCAGTTAGTTGGGCCAGCCCAGCCCACATAATATATTATATTATATATTATAAATTATAATATATTATATGATATATGTGTGTATATATATTATAAAATAAAAAATATATATTCTGAAAAATCCTTGAAAAATATTGTTGATTTTTCTGTGTATTTCGTATAAAAATGGATTAATATTGGGTTGTATTTTTATACCGTAAGGATACAAACCTGGTGTTAAAATACCCTATTTTCATAAAAAAAAATACATACAAAAAAAAAGAAAAAGAAAAAAGAAATGTTTTGTTTTAATGCATACGGCCTAGTCTCTCCAATATATATATATATATATATATATATATATATATATATATATATATATATATATATATATTATAACATCATAGTTTCACACAACAAAGGCAATTTCAAAACAATATATGTATTAGCATGCATTTTGGCTTTAATAACCAGTTTATTCAAGCCATGAGAACTAAGTCAATATTTCAAAAATTCCAAAAAAAATATTGTGTTTTCTTTTAGTATTTGGGGTTACGATCTTATACGTAAGACGTATTCCGAATATTAAATTTTTTTGTTAACGTCAGAATTACCTATTAAGATAAGGATCTCCTTACCGAGGAGGACTTTTCTTGAACCATACCAACAACTAGGAAAACACGAAAAGACCTTAGATTTTATCAGACAATAAAACAATGCAGCTTACCTTAGGTAGGGCGTATTTGGGGTGCTAATATCTTCCCTTTACGCAACCAGTCCCCGTACCCGATCTCTGAGACCAGTTAGGGTTCCTAGTGACCAAAATACTAGGTGGCGACTCCCATTCCATTTTTTTTCCACCAACAAAAGACAATATTTTCTTGTCTCCCCATATTTGCCAAATAGATATATATAGATTTACATTGTAGATTTAAAATGGAAAACAAAACATGTAATTTTCACCGCGACGCCGCACACGTGCGACAGCGGGAAGAAACAAAAAAAAAAAACAAAAAGTTTCTCTTCCCTAGTTGCACGTCTAGGGGAAGAAGAAGAAGAAGAAGAGTGCCGCTTAAAACGACATTGTTTTGTGTTTCTCTCTTTCTTTTGTGGGGACCCAAAAATGGGTAACAACAAGGATAAACCAAAATGATGATATGAAAATGTCCTTCATGTGCAACATTGTCGCACAGTTAATTTTAGTGGTGTGCAGTAATAAAATATAAGGGATTTTAGAAAATTAATATTTGTAACATTTTTTTTTTTACAAATTTGTCCTTTTGATACCATCATTTGACATTGTTTTTTTTTTTAAAAAAAGGGCTTTGTAATTCTTTTTGTTTTCTTTTATTTTGGGTTATCATTATCTCATAATCCTAGGCTACGGGTTTAGCATGTTAACCGTAGTTGACTTAATTTTTTTATATAGAGCTATTTTTTTAAAAGAAAATTAAATATTTTTTCAATCCTGTCCTTCAAAATCCAATTTGGTCCTTATATATTTAAATGGTTGAAAATTAAGCTACATTGATTTTTCCCTTTTCAAAAAAGGTTTTTTTTGTTGTCATATTATCACAATTACTATATTTTTTTTATTTGGCCCATTCAATATCATTATGTCTTTTTTTAACTCGAATTAAAATAAAATCAATTTATTTGATGTTAGGACTCAAGTAACAAAATTTTCTCCTTTTTTTAGACATGTTTGCGTCGTTTTTTTTTATATAAACAAATGACCCTACGGTGTAGCATGGGTTACTGAGCGACCTTGAAGTTTCGTAATAAAGTTTTCTTCCTTGGAATGATTGTGAAATCAATGCAAATTAAGTTAGGATCCAATCGATATCACAGATAAAAATCATTGCAAGCATATTTCAATTATTTGGATGTACTGTGCCCAGTCTGTTCTAAATGGAATCTTAATTTCATCCACACAAAAAATAAAGGAATCCAAACTTATTGATGGTATCTAAATGACCAATAATTTAGAGTTTATAGTATCGTACTTGAATACTCAATTAGTACAGTGCTTTCAGCTGTCAACATCCAAACGAAAACTATACCATTGTTGTCTTCGGCATTGGTCGTAAAAAAATCTTCCCAGGTACCGGCTGGTTCGTCTCGGTTTTAATTAAAAAATTAAATTAAATCGAATTATTTGTTAAAAAAATGAATTCCAATGTAATGATACTCTTTAGTTTTTTAGTAGTTATTTCACCAACGCGGGATGAATAATTTATATTTTAGGAAAAAAAATAAACATGCAAGCTTTCCTAATATGTTTTTTATAAAAGAAAAATAATTATAATTATAAATTAAAAAACATATGCATATATTATTTAAATAAATTGAAAATTATTTATGCCAATAAATACAAAAAAATAAAATGTTAACTCATCTATTAAACTTACTTCACTGCAAGTCAAATATATTTTTTATAACGCAACAAGTAAAACACTATTTTTTTAGTCTTTATATAATAATTTTTCATAAAAAAAAGTGTAAAGACAGAGAGAGAGAGAAAATTACAAAAAAAAATTACAAAAGAATTAAGATAAAAACAAAAAGATTGACATAAATAAGGCAGTGTAGAGTGATAAATATTTTAAGTGTAAAGAATTAAAAATAATAATTTTTTTTCCAAAACAAAAGTGTAAAGGAAAAAAAACAAAAAAAAATATTTCAAAAGTATGAAGATAGGAATAGAAAAATGTGATAAATAGTCAAAGGATAAAGTGAAAAATATAACAAGTATAAAGAAGAAAAAGGGAAAAAAATATAAAAATTATTACAAAAAAAAAAATTACATATTTGTCATCATTTAAGTAACAAAATTGGAAAAATTCACAGTTACGCCATTTCTATAGTGAAAGATTTTAAAGAGGTAAAAAAATAAAACAGTGTTGCAATTGCTACACTAAAACACTATTTTCTTAGTCTTTGTATAATAATTTATATATAAAAAAAGAAGTATAAAGAAAAAAATTACAAAAGAATGAAGATAAGAACAAAAAAAATAGCATAAGTAAGTCAAGTATACAGTGATAAATATTTCAAGTATAAAGAATAAAAAATAATTTTTTTCCAAATAAAAGTGTAAAGAAAAAAAAATACAACTAAAACAAAACATTATAAAAGCATGAAGATAAGAGAAAAAGTGTAAATAAAGGGGAAAATCTAAGCAAATATTTTTTCAAAAAGAAATAAAAACTACATATTTATCATCCCTACAATAGCAAAATCGAAAACAATTATAATCTGCAATGAAAGATTTTAATGTAGTAAAAAAATAAAAAATAAAACAAAAAAAAAATATATATATATATATATATATATATTGTAATTGCTATAATAAAACATCATTTTCTTAATTTTTGTATAGTGTTTTTTCAAAAGAAAAGGTGCAAAGAAAAATTACAAAAGAATACAAGACAATAAAAATAAGAAAAAAAGGAATGACGGAAGTAAATCAAGTGTAGAATGATAAATATTCTAAGTGTAAAGAATAAAAAAATTTCTTCCAAAAAAAGTATAAAGAAAAAAAACTAAAAAACTAAAAAACAATTATTACACAAGAATGAAAATAAAAACAAAAAATTAATGATAAATAAGCATAGTGTAACGTGAAGAACATGCCAAGTATAAAGGGAAAAAATAAAAAACAATTCCAAGTAATTTTTTTACTATAAAATAAAAATTATAGAATTTTCATCTCCACAATACCTCTACCATAACAAAATTAAAAAAAAAATGATATCATTTCTACAGTGAAAAAAGGTTTCATTTTATTATATGTATAATTTTTAAAAAAATCAAATTAGTCAATGTTTCTTTTAATTGTGTTTTACATACTTTGACGTAATCAATCTTATTTTTTTTGTGGATATTTTTTGTTTTTTTATTTTAAAAATAATACCATTTGGTTCGGTTTAGAATCCTCACAGCTTCATCTTTATGTTAGGGCAATGCCTACAGTCGTTGGTGGAGGTTGTTTTTCATTGGTGACACTTTCTTTTTTTCTCTCTTTTCTCTCATTTCCTCCCCTGAAAATTTTTGCTAGCGATGTAAAATTTTGGAGTGATCCTTTAATTTATTGGGATTTTCAATTTGGTTCTTATTATTATTTTTTTAAAAAAATTGTTCCTGACTCTTTGGTAAAATTTTGATTTGTTTGAATTTCATCATTCAATCCAAATTTATGATATGTTATTTTTTTTTCAATTTATTCCTTATTATTTTGATTTTATTTTGGTCATAGTTGAGAATAATGGAATGTGTTAGGTTGTGCCTTAACCAACCTTTCTATTTATATAGAGGCAGTAGAACACTGCAGTAATTGTAATGATTACAACATCCTATATTAGAATCCTATTCTGATAGATACATGAGTAACTGTAATGATTACAATATCCTATATTAGAATCCTATTCTATAATAGTCATTTTGTTAAATTAATTTTCTTTTTAATTTTACCCTTCAATAAAAAATAAAAAAAAACTAGTTTCCTTCTTCTTTTTTTATTTCAATGTTGGTCCTTATTCTTTTTAATTGTAAGTTTTTATTTATATCCTTATGTATAATTGAATTTTTTTTTTCAATTTCATCCCTCAATATTTGATTGGTTGGGTGTTGGATCTCATGACATTTTATTTATTTATTTATAAATATTTCTTTTTAATACCATCATTTGACTTTGTTTCTTTTCTTTTAAAAACAAATAATAGGCTTTGTAATTCTCTTTGTTTTCTTTTCTTTTGGATTATCATTATCTTATGACCTGAGCTGCGGGTTTGGTATGTTAACCCAGGTTAACTTAATTTTTTTTATAGACCAATTATTTTTTAAGAAATTTTAATCTTTTTTCCAGTCCTGTCCTTCAAAATTTGGTTTCGTCCTTGTGTATTTAATTGGTTGATAATTGAGCTACATCATATTTTTCCTTTTGAAAAATTTCTTTTATATTGCCAGATTATCACAATTACTTTTTTTGGGTCTATTCGATATCATTGCTTTACTTTTAAAATTTAATTAAAATAAAATTAATTTATTTGATCAAGTCGCATCTATGACCCGAATCATAAATATTTTTTTTAAACATGCTTGTGTTTTCTGAACATTATTTTTTTAAGCAACCTTGAAGTTTCGTAATAATGTTTTCTTCCTTGGAATGATTGTGAAATCAATGCAAATTAAGTTATGATCCAATCGATATCACAGATAAAAATCATTGCATGCATATTTCAATTATTTGGATGCACTGTGCCCAGTCTGTTCTAAATGGAATCTTAATTTTATCCTCAAAAAATAAAGGAATCCAAACTTATTGATGGTATCTAAATGACCAATGATTTCGAGTTTATAGTATCGTACTTGTATACTCAATTAATTTAGGTTCACTTGTTTACTGCAGTGCTTTCAGCTGTCAACATCTAAACGAAAACTATACCAGTGTTGTCTTCGGCATTGGTCGTTAAAAAATTTTTCCCAGGTACCGGTTGGTTCCTCTCGGTTTTAATTAAAAAATTAAATTAAATCGAATTATTTGTTAAAAAAATGAATTCCAGTGTAATGATTCTCTTTAGTTTTTTAGTAGCTACTACTATATTTTTTGTAAGCTTCGCAGCGGGTTAATATCAATTTTTTTAAAATATTAAAAATATAAAAAATATTTTAAGGGATTTTAGTCTGGCAGTCATTCCAGACCCAGAAGACTTGAGTTTGGCAATCATACTAGACTCAAGCGACTTGATTTTGGCAGCCTAGTAAGATCTAAGCGAATTGGATCTTGCAATCATGCAAGACCCGAGCACTTTGGGTTTGGCAGCCTTGTCAGACTCAAGCGCCTTAGGTCTATTTAGGTCTGACAGTCATGTTAGACCCAAATGTCTTGTGTAGTTTTGTTTGGGTGTGTCTAGGCTCGGGTGCAGGCCTATATATATATATATATTAGGTGTAGTGCTTATCAGAATCTGAGCAGATGATAATTAAAATGCTGATACTTATATAAATTTTTTCATTAAAAAAAAATATCGTTAAAGTATTATAAACAGAAATTCAAGTACAGAAATTATTTATAAATAACAAATCATCACAAAAATCTAATTTAACATTTTAGATCTAAAAATTAAAATCATATCTTCCTATTGAAATTATTCATGTCTTATATTCATGAATTTGTTATTGCTTCAACATAAATTCTATCTTCTCTCTTCTTCTTCTTTTGTCTTTTTTATGATTTTTTAATATTTTTTTAATCAAACTCAATGTAAAAAAAAATGTTTATTTAATGGGTGATCATTTGTGATTTTTCCCCAATGACAACATTATCATTATTTTTTTTAATAATATTGGCTATATGTGTTTAGTTTCATTTACAATTTATTTAGTTTTTTTAAAAAAAAAAAATTATCATGCTTATCTAAACCCTTTATGTAAATTTATGTTGCAAAGGAGGTTTCTTTAAAGATATTGGTGATTTATATTTAAATTTTATGTCAGACCCAATTTACAGGCCGACAAACCAAGCCAAACCCAATTTTTAGATCTGGCAATTTGCTAAATCTAAGAGTCTTGGGTCTGACAATTATAACAAGATCCAAACACCTTGGGTTTGGAAGCCTTACCAAGTAGAAGCGACTTGGGTGACTTTGTTTAGGTGTGTCTATCAGAATTTGAGCAGGTAATCATTAAAATGTTGAGACTTATAAATTGTTTTAAGTTTTTATAAAAAAAAAAATATTTAAAATATTTTTGAAATATCCTAAACAAAAATCCAAGTTCATAAATTATTTACAAACAAAAAATCATAACATAAATCTAATCTAACAGTTTAGATCTAAAATTTCGAATCATATCTTCTTATTGAAATAGTTTATTTTTTATGTTTAAGAATTTGTTATTGCTTCAATAGAAATTCTATCTTCTCTCTTTTTTTCTCTCTCCTTTTTTTGTCTTTTTTATAAATTTATATATTTTTTAATCTAACTCAATGCAAAAAAAAAAACATTTATTTAATGGGTGGTTGTTTGTGATTTTTCACCAACAACAACATTATTTTATATATTTTTTAACAACACTAAACTATATGTGTTTAGTTTCATTATACAGTTTATTCAGTTTTTTAAGTGCTTCTTCTGCCCTACTTTATAGCATCTATTGCTATATGAAAGAGTACGTCATTTCATCGCACGCTATTAGGAAGAAAAGATATAGAGCCCTCCTGAATGGAAGACTTAATGAATCTGGAAGAAAAGATATGGTTGCCAAACCCAGTCACGAGGGTCTGCCATAGTTGCCAGGTCTAGGCATATAGTTCCAGACCTAAATGACTTGGTTCTAGCAAACCATGCTAGACCCCAGCTTCTTGGGTCAAGGTACTTGGGTATGATAAACATGTTTGATTTGACAAACAATAAATAAAAAGGACAATTATGAACTTTAGTTGTCAGGAGAGAGAGAGAAGAAAGAATAAAAAAAATAATCAATCACTAGCGGCAATTCAACCATTATCTATCTACATGTGCCATACCATATAAAAGAGAGCATGGTTACACATCCATGGAGACAATGGTTGGCTAGATTTGGCCATCGAGAAGAGTCACACGCGCCTTCTAAATGGCGTGGGTGACACCCACTCACCAGGAAGAAAAGGAAAGCCAAAGAAACGTCTCGCACAAAAAGATGAGAAATTGAAAGTGAATCTACTATTACAATTCACAATGAAATGTCTCTTAATCTACAATGATTTCTCCACATCATTTAGCTTATGTTATAATTTCACTAGATGAATAATTTATTTTTTAGCCAAAAAAATAAACATGCAAGCTTTTCTAACGTGTTTACTTTTACAAAAGAAAAATAATCATAATTATAAATAAAAAAAAGCCTATGTATGCATTTAATTAAATAATGGAGAACTATTTATGCTAATAAAAGCAAAAACATGTTAGTGCATCTATTAGACTCACTTCACTGCAAGTCGAATAAATTTTTTTTTATAATGCAAAGTAATGAATGTGTAAGTGTATTTTCAGACATCGAGTAAAAAATATAACTATGAATTAAAAAGTTGATGCTTACGTACAATAAAATAAAGTGAATATCATATGCATTGCTAAAGACGTGTAAGATTTCAATCTAATTTTTACGTAGTAAAATAATAAGACAATGTTGCAATTGCTAAAGTGAAACACCATTTTTTTAGTCTCTATATCATAAATTTTCAAAAAAAGAAGTGTAAAGAAAAAACTTACAAAAAAATTAAGATAAAAACAAAATGAATGGCATAAATAGACCAAGTATAGAGTGATAAATATTTAAAGTGTAAAGAATAAAAAATATTTTTTTTCCCAAAAAGAAGTGTAAGGAAAAAAAAATGAGCCAAACAAAAATAATTTTGGTTTTTTTTTAATTTTAAAAAATATTATTTTTTTGGTTTCTCAAATCTAAAACAGAAAAATGTGCCAAACAGATTTTCTTTAAATTTTCTATGAAGTATTTTCAATTTGTTATCTCATAAAGGTCTTTTCAATTAATTTTATATCATATTTTCGACCAAATTGATTATTTTGTCCACTCCTTCTCAACAAAGGTCGAAGTTCCGTGCTGCACAACCCATGTCTTCATTTGATCACTTCAATATAAGAGTACAAGAAAAATGAAATCATGGAAGCTTGAACTCAAGATACCTTTCCCACCGTACCAATCGTCTTCTAAGCCATGTAGAGTTAAGGCTAGTCACATCCTCCAGCATCACCTAGAAGGAAGCTGGTGACAAAACTGTGTCTATAAAACCCCATTGCGCTGTTTTGAATTTGTAGAGCCAATAGAAAAACACTCACTTACAAGGCTGTAGACGCGTATACTCTTGTACGTACCATGGCCGCAAAAAAATGCAGTATTCATATATTTCTGCCATTTCTCCTTATTTTAGCTACAAAAATAGTTTGTCGTCCTCTTGATGAGCAGGAATATATGGTGAAGAGGCATGAAGAATGGATGGTTCAACATGGACGTGTCTATGGAGACATGAAGGAGAAGGAGAAACGATACTTGATTTTTAAGGAAAACATTGAACGCATAGAAGCATTTAACAACGGTTCTGACCGCGGATACAAGCTTGGTGTGAACAAATTCGCAGACTTGACCAGCGAGGAATTTCGTGCTATGCATCATGGATACAAGAAACAGTCATCCAAATTGATGTCTTCATCATTTAGACATGAAAATCTAAGTGCCATACCAACTTCAATGGATTGGAGAAAAGCCGGAGCAGTCACCCCAGTTAAAGACCAAGGCACTTGTGGTAAGTATACTTCATAATTTATCATAATAAATGGGAGGTTTATTTGTTTTTCATTTTGGTAACCCAGATATTCTGGTTGTGCAAATTTCGTATTTTTGTAAGAAAAAATCCATTAATTTTCCAGTTTTCTGATGTATGCTATTGACCTTTGACCAAACTAACTTCAAATTTGGAACCTTCTGTATTTGGGAGAGTCTTCCCTCAAAATAAAGTGTATTTGATAAATAAGATGTTTTTATATTAAAATGATTCGTTTTATTTAGTTGAAAAGAAAAAAAAACTTTAGAAAGGATTATTTTCTTCATTATTTTATGATCACATGATATCTTCATATTAATTCTCAAACTTTGAAATAAAGTTTGTCTAAACCATGGACACCTAAACTAAAAACTATTTTTTAAGAATTTAAACTAATAAAAAATTCCAAACTTAAAGTTATTTTGTTAAGCAGATAAATTGATGGATTTTTTACAGAATCTTTTGATTGAACAATTAAAAAAGTTGATGGACATATACCAACTCACTCGACAATGGACCAAGATAGCACACATCTAGCTCATAGAGACAAGCTGCACAAATCCCATGTTACTCCCTTCGTTCTAACAAAATTGTTTATATTCATTTTGTCAAAAAATATTGTGGTCAAAATATTAATTCTTGTATTTTCTTCCAAAATTTCTAATCAAAGCTACTTTGTAAAAGACATATAATTGGAAAGAGGTTTATTTTAGAAAATAATAAATAAAAATAGCTAACAGGTGCCCTAAAATTTGTTTGGTATTGCTGTGACGTGGGGGTAAAAAACAGTGTTTGGTAACTAGTTGTTTTCTTATATTCATAAATGTTAAAAATAGATAAATATGTTTCGTTAATTTATTTTATTGAGCTTCTGAGATATAGAATAATCAATAAGCGTTAAAATATATTGAAAATACTTTTTAACAAATATTAAGTGATTTATGATTATTTAATTAAGCGTAAATAAATTTTTTATAATAGTGATTTTTTATATAAAGTGGGGATATATAATTACTCCTAGTACTATTCTTTAATTGCCATAATTAAATACGGGAAGTTTCGAAATTGATTTGATTATGCTCGTTGATTTATATTTATGTTGAATGGTAGGGTGTTGCTGGGCATTTTCCGCTGTGGCAGCAGTCGAAGGAATTATAAAGCTTAAGACAGGTAAGTTAGTATCATTATCAGAGCAACAGCTTGTGGACTGTGATGTTGAAGGTGTGGATCAAGGCTGTGGAGGTGGTCTCATGGACAATGCTTTCCAATTTATTTTACGAAACGGAGGCCTAACAAGTGAAGCTGCTTACCCCTACCGAGGAGTAGATGGCACATGCAAAAGCAAGAAGACAGCATCTATTGAAGCAAAAATAACTGGGTATGAAGACGTGCCGGCGAATAATGAAAACGCTCTCCTGCAAGCTGTGGCCAAACAGCCAGTATCGGTTGCCGTTGAAGGTGGTGGATACGATTTCCAGTTTTATAAAAGTGGTGTCTTCAAAGGGGATTGCGGGACATACCTAGACCACGCGGTTACTGCAATTGGATATGGCACTAACAGCGATGGGACTAATTATTGGTTGGTGAAGAATTCGTGGGGAACCAGTTGGGGAGAAAGTGGGTACATGAAGATGCAAAGAGGCATCGGTGCAAGGGAAGGCCTCTGTGGTGTTGCCATGGATGCTTCTTATCCCACTGCATGAGTAAACGTTAAGGGTACCGTGTGATTAATTTTAAACTAAATTATCGATAATATATAGTGCTTGATTATAGATACTGTGTGGAAACTTTGTAAATATTCTGCTGCCACTGTTTATATCCTAGTCATGAATTGATGTAAATGTATAAATAGTTTCATTTAAATCTGAAGTACGTATTTGGTTTGCTAATATATATATATGTACACTTCATATTTAACTTGGTTTAAGGACTTTGAAACTAGATATCTTGGATAACGGTTTATTACTAGAATCCGAGTTACAGAGTAAATCTTTTGGATATCCGACGGATTGATAAAACTAATAAGGAGAGGAATTAAGTTATTTATTAACTTTGAAGTGTATTATAAATAGGTGGAGGCATAAGGTTGGGTAAGCTTTAGTTCAGGTCAAGATTTTATTAATAAATTAGTTACTTAGTAAATTCATTAAATTATATGTATAAAAAAAATATTATGTTATGTCTCCTTTTCTATCCTACACTGGTAGTGACACCCTCCGCTGGTCGATAGAGGAGATTTGACCTATCAAAGCTTCGATCCTCTTCTCTTTTATTTTTCTTCTCTCTCTATTGGTTTTCACCGTCACCAATCACTGTTGCGGAGGAAGCCTAGGCAAGCTTGGTGGTATGGAGACTAGTTGACGTCGGGTCGATGTGATGAGGTCATTTGCAAGTTTGGGTGGAGAGGTACTGTTTAAAGTTCAGTTCTTCTTCTTTCTCTCACATCTCCTTAGATCTTTCTACTTCTTCTTTTTAATGTCTGTTGCAACTATTACTGGTGGAGGAAAGGGTAACTATACAAGATGGAGGAGCTTGGATTTAAAGGGAGAGAGGACATCTTTGAAGGATCTTCATATGCTTGGTGTGAAGAAAAATTGTTGTGAGATGAGAGGTGTTGAACATGGCAGAAGGTTCTACTGTAGCTATCGTCGTCGACAGTCAAGCAAATGGTGGCCTCTGTTGTCACTATATAGTAGTAGTTGTGAGGGTTAATTATTTTGGTGGTTTTCTCTTATGGAGAGGTCATAGGTTTTCACCTTTCCTTTCTTTTATTTTTTATTTTTTTTTGTTGAGAGAGTGCTTTTGGTGTGTGCGGGTACAGTTGATAGAGTGTTTTATTTTTGTGCGGGGCCTCTTCTCTTGAATTGTTCTTGTGTCCGGATGTAGGTGTGTATGATTATTTATACTATATGAACCTTCTTCATTTTTTTATCATTTTTTTTTAATTTTTCTAGAGAGCTTTTTCACCTTTTAAATTTTTAAAATTCCCTCTTATAAGACAACTTTGTTTTTTCTTTTTCTTTTTTTTTCCTTTGCACTTTACTATTTTTAAAACTAAACTAGTTCTTGTTTTTTCATTTACATTTTACTAGCTAAAATTTTTTTTATTTCTATTTGATTGATTTTTTTTTCTCTTACTTTTTTTAAAAAAAAATTTTCAATACAAAAACAATAAGCAAAATGGTTGAAAATTACAAAATAACTAGAATGTTGCCAAATTGTGTCAAAAATGTATTTTTTGAGAATTTTGAGAATTTTTGTATTTTTATGATTTTAGAAAATAGGTTGAAAACAAAGTAAAAAATTTGTGATGGTAATTGCCTGCTCTTTAAAATATTTACTATACAAAAAAAGGAAAAAAAATATTTTTATTTGAATTTATATAGTAAGTTTTGTAACGAAAAAAAAAATCGCACATAATATTTTAAAAAATAAATGTATTTAGCTTGGGATTAATATAGATAATAAAAAGATCATCTTAGGATCTATGCAAATGAGATCAGCTTGGGATCTTAAATAAAAGGGATCAACTTAGGATCCATATGATCAATTTGAAATCCATATAATTGCAAGTATTAACTCAGAATCCATTTAAATAGAAGGATCAACTCTAGATCCATGTGAAAAAAGATCCATATAGAATTCATGAAAGGATCATATTGGGATTAAAATTATCTTGGGATCTATAAAAACAAATGATCATATCAACTGAGATTAATTTGGAATCTAAATAAAAGGATCAACTTGAGATTTATAAAATGATCATTTTAGGGTCTAGATCAACTTGAAATCTATGAAAGGATCATCTTATGATCCAAATCATAATGGGATCTATAAAAACAAAGGATTATTTTGGGATCCAAATGCAGGGAAGAGATCAACTTAGGATTATTCAATGTAATGGTCTTATTCTGCGATCAACGTGAACTCCCCCCCAACACTATCTCTATCTTTTTCTTTGACATTATTTTTTTTCTTTTGACCTTTGATCGTGCAACTGATTGTGATACCATGCTCACTTGTTTACTTTAACTTAGTTTTGAAAATAGAAATGTCGATTCCGAACCTTCCTTATAATCGAATTGTCATCCAAATTCGACTATCGTTAAGGTCAATTTCCCTTTGTTGATCATATCCTTGTCATGTGCTACAGTCAATTGTTACCAGGATAAATCGATACCCATTACTTCTTTTTGGGTTGATCGGACTGATCACATTAATTTCTCAAATTGCAAATGCTCATAGCACAACCATATTATGTTAGTGGTGCATTGATCTTATCTGCAAAGACTTGACATTTATGACACTTCAACATATATCCAATGCGTTTGATATGGTTGGATGTATCTATTTTTAATAAATATAATAAAAATAATCTAAAATTTTAGTAAAAAGAAAAAATATATATCTTTGATTTTCTTGAAATGAACTTAAGAATTTTGTTGAACTTAAATTAAAGGAAGAAATCGTTCCTGTTCAAAACTTTATTCAAGATCAATATGTAACATCAATTTTATTCAACCCCGAAACCGAATTATTTTCCTTTTTTTTAATATTTGTGCAAACGCCATAAGCAACCAACTCTTAAAATGGCAAAAGTCAGCCCTTCACAAAATTAAAAAACAAGAAGAAGAAGGAAAAAGAAACAATTTTTTTAAATTAATAAATTATTTTTAATTTTAAAATTAGATATTATATTTTTTTTAGAAATACATCATACATGGAAATCATTTATCGGGTCAAATTCATAGACTTACGGTCAGTATTCAAGATGGAGGGATCGTATTATAAATTAATATTGTATTAACATATACAGATTCAAACAAGCAATACAGAACAACAGAGTACTTCATTAAAATAATTCAAAGAGCATAGAGATGAATTATGTATAAAACCCATTAAAGATTAGAAACTATGACATTAGGGGGGGCGCAAAAAGTTAGAATCTTTAGTAAACTTATAATGATGGTGTTGGCCATTTAATTTAATTTTCTACTTCTAATTATAAGGTCTTCCACTCTTAATTTGATTGGAAATTAATCAAATCTTGTATTTTATATGAATACATGTATATCGTGAAGTAACTCTTGCAGCAAATTCCTCCACTATCACTACACTAAAATATAGACACCAATCAAGCAAGAGGTGATTGGAGCTCAATAAGGAATATAGTAGGTGATATATCATAGTATATGAACAAATACATAGCTCATTGTTGTAGCCTGATCTTTACATGGGCTGAATCTAGACAAGCACCATATTATAAAATACTTTTTTTCCTTTGTTTATTTTAAAGAAAAGTGTCATTATAGAAAAGTGATGGCTGTACCAAGGAAGTAGATGAGGATGATGAAGACAAGGCAAGGCCTCATAGCCTCGTAAAAGAAAGTCTTCCAATAAAACAATCGAACATTTGTGGAGGCCAAATTTTTGCTCTTCTTTTTTTTCCTCATTTGTTGTATAATTAATATTTGGAATCTTATGTCAAACAGAGAAGTCAGAAAACCCCATCGGGCAGTAGCCGTCATAAAGCGATGGGGCGGCTCCTCTTCACCTCCAACTATTTATATAAATATATTTTCTAATTCTTTTGGCTTCACTTCAGAAGGCAACAAGTAATTCAAACATATATAAAATGCCGACAGAGCACCAAATGAAACTCCTCATCTCAAAATCAATTTTTCTTTTCCTTTTTTTTTTTTTTTTTGAGGAAGTCAAAATCAACTCTTGTTAATAGGGAAACGTCAGTTAACAACATGTATGTGGTTCTAGGGAATAATAAATTGGTATATTTTTATATAAATAAATGGTTTCTATTAAATAAAAACGTATGGTTCTAGGGAATAATAAATTGGTATATTTTTATATAAATAAATGGTTTCTATTAAATAAAAACGTATGGTTCTAGGGAATAATAAATTGGTATTTTTTTATATAAATAAATGGTTTCTATTAAATAAAAACGAAGGTGCAATTTCATATTGTAAAAAATAAGGAAAATGGGAAATGAGTCTGTTAACAAGTGTTGGATAAATTTTTCTTTTTCAAATATACAAATTTCATTGAACTAAAAATAAGGAAGACTTCTACATGAAAAACAACTAAAAGGTAAGGGAATTTTCATGTGGCCATAGACATAGTCTACTATTCACTATAATAGTGAAGTGGGGTCAATGATCTTCCCAAAAAAAAAAATATTACTGCACATTAGTCATTATAGATTTATCTTGATGTGTTTTAGTCTATTCAATATTTTTATGAATAAAAAAAATTAAAAATAACTTCAAGGATAAAAAAAATATCAACACAGTTAGGGAAGGAGTATTTCAATATTTTCATTTTTTATAAGCAATAAAATTAAATGTGTCCTTGAATTCAAGAGTTTTAAGTAATTGAGGTCAAAAGTAATCCACTATTTTTTTTATAATTATTATTAATTGTAAATTTGATTAATGTTAATAACATAATTTAGCACCTAAATAATATTTTTAAATTTGAAAAAGCTTTTAGTGCTTGCACAGCATGCGCCAACATGTAAAAGCCTTTGCAAACTCTAGTTGGCGCATGTTGCAACTTCTGATTATCAAAAATAAGCTTCAGCTATATAATTTTATTCCTCATTATATTCTTTTTTATTATGGGTTGCACATATCATCCAAATATGGCTTATTTATTACTAGTGACCTTTTGCTTTTTTTACCCTTCATTTCTCTCTTCTACCCCCATAAATGCACTATGATCTTCATTGTTTTTGATATTTTAGATGTAGTCCTTTTAATTTTGATTTTTGTATTTTTTTTTAATTTTTTTTTGTTAAAGTTTTATTTATTTTTGGTTTAGCCCTTAATTTCTAATTTGTATATATAATATTTTTTATTTGGTTCTTTTACTTCTTCTTTTTTTTTTCCTTTGCTCTTTTGTTAAAGTTTTTATGACTTTCAATTTTATCCATCAAATCAAGTAATTTAGCCCCTCTTCTTTTGTTTTTTTTTTATTGTTTTCCTTGGCTTGTCAAAGTTTTTATAGTTTTCAATCTTATCCTTCAAATCAAGTTCATGGTTTTTATTTTTTTTTCAATGATTATGATGATGTTAATAAAAATAAAAATAATAGTAATGTAAGTAGTGGTGGTGGTGGTGGTAGTTTATTATGATGGTGATAACAATAACAACAGTAATAATGGTCAAAGATATAAAACTCGGCCTGGTCTGACAAGTTGACCCGGGACTCGGGCGACCTGGTGCCTTAGGCAAGTTTTAAATAATAAAAAATTGGGCTAGTAATTAGCCCAATCAAATCTAAATGACCCACCAGGTCAACATGAAACCTAGGAGACCCGACGTAACCCGAGTGAGACTCAACCTCTTTTGTTATATTTTTTTATTAAACCTAAAAATATAAAATTAATTTAATAATAATAGTAGTAATAACAATACTATTAGTATTATTACTATTTTCACAGCTCAGTCATTTCGCTTACCGATTCACTCGTGTTTACCCACAACTAGTTTGTGACACAAACTCAAGAGGTTACCCACAATCTTTCAACGTTGTGTATTCCGCTTGTTTACAACGTTGAAAGAGTATGTGTAACCTCTTGGGTTTGTGAGACAAACTAGTTGTAGGCAAACAAGAGTAGATTGGTGAGCGAAAAGGTTGAGTCTAGTAGGATTAGGCTGCCATATAGGGTTGGAAATTTCGACGAGACTACTACTATTAGTAGTATTATTAATGATAATACTAGCAATAATTGTAATGATAGTAGTAGTAGTAATATTTCAATAATAATAATAATAATAATAATAATTATGATCCTTATTCTTTGAATTTTTATTTTTTAAAATCCACTTGTATAATTAAAAAAATTGTTCGATTTTATTCTTTGATATTTAATTGATTAAGAATTGAACTTCATTATTTTATTTTTTTCAGATTAGGTGATTCAAGTTTAATGACTCGGGTTATAGATTTAAAAAGTTAACATATTTTCTTAGAAAAAAGGACTTTATAATTTTTTTATCGGGTTATTCTAGTTACATGATTTGGGCCGTAAATTTAACAAGATATCTTGTGCTTGCTTAACCCTAATTAGTGTTGTTACGAGTTTATCATGGTCATTTTTTATAAAATAAAATAAAATAATTTGAGCTTGCAGCGAAGCGTGGGTATCAAAGCTAGTTTAGATCTAAAGCCAACTAATATATATGATAATATATATGAGTATTATTTCAAATAAAGAATGAACCAAATTTATATAGCATATTAAGAGAGCTAAAAAAATATAGAATGAGATTTTACTTAATTGATCTATAATTTAGATATAAAATACAAAAACTATTTTATAAATGTACAGATAGCTGACATACTTTTTTTTATAATTCCCTAATAGTTTTTTTTATTTTGATCTTCCATTTGATACTTTTTTTTTCCTTACAAAAGTTCTGAAAACTAATTTATTAACCATTTGTATAAAACTCTCATTGCAGCACAAAGACCCATAAAAAGGCAGAATGATATAAAATAAAATAAAAAATCAAACAACCACTTAAACTATGAAAAATAGCGATTAAATTAGATAAACACCTTAAAAATCAGATCCAGTGGTAAAATTAATATATTTGGGATTATTGTCGAAAAAATAGAAAATTTTCAGAAACTTACAAATAAAATTGACCATTTACCAAATCCCATGGTTATTGGATGGAATTGCGGCTGTAAAAGAACATCTTGGAGCAAAGTGGTTGAAGTTAGATGCCAGGGAAATTGAAATGCATATAATAATTAAATACTATCATATTGAAATTTTCATGAATAATTCACTATCAGCGATTGCCCAAATCTGTTTTTTTATACCCAAAAAAATCATCAATGTAGAGTTCACTTAATAATGTGTGCGGTAGTTTTGGTTTTTTTTTTTGTTAATTTTTTAAATGTTTATAAAAAATAATAAATTTAGTGTTTAATGATTTTGATTGGTTGATATAAAAAAAAATATTCTAATATATTTTTAAATATAAAATATTTTTAAAAAATGTCCTATCCTATAAAATATCAAACACATGCTCAATTAATTTTTAGATGGTGTTTGATATTATAATTTAATCATATTTTTAAGAGTTATTAATTTTTGAACTTTAAAATATTATTTTATATTCTGAATTATTTTGATGTGTTAGTATTAAAAATAATTTTTAAAAAATATATATTATATTAATATATTTTTAAACCAAAAAATACTTTAAAAGTCAACTTTTATAGCATTAATAAACTGAATCACACTAATAAAATTATGAAATAAAGATTAGAAATTTGAAGATTTCATAGTTTAAAAGGATAGGCTGATTTGATTGACTCTTCTAATCAAACAATGGACAAAACATCAGAAAAGACACATACGATGCGGTGTGCTTTACACCGGATACCCCTTCCAAAGCTTCCAAAACACAAGTTTTCAAATTCAAATCGTTTATTTATCCAATAATTTGGACTCTTGCTCAGCTTTTAGATCAGCAGATGCTCCAAAATTGTGTTTGGTTTAGCCCTTTTGACCTCTCAACTTCCGAGCAATATTTTACGAGTTGAAAAAAATGAAGCCTGCATAGCCAGGGCAGTCCCCATTTATACTGCTTCCAAGACTGCACAACTCCAAGTCTCAACTCTGGAGTTGCGTCCATTTGTTTCACCTCTCTCTCCATTCCAAGAAAAACCATCCCTGTGAACTCCATTTCCTTTGAGGATCTCTGTCCCTTTCTCTCCCTTATATTCATTGAAATCCCAGAAAAATTTGAAGGCTCACTCTTTCAAGATTCTCCCTCTCTCTCTCTCTCTCTCTCAGAGACAAATTAAGCTCCAGTTTCCAAAGAAAGTAACACGTATAGCAAATAAACAATGCTCTTCAAGAGTATCAAGAAGAAAATGTGGATTTTTTTTGGTTAACATATTCCGATGTCCTTTCAAACCCAAAATCGTCCCTTTTCCGTTATGGAATTCATGATCATAGCTAAAACAACATCAAGACTCACCAACAAAGCTGTTAAACAACAAAACTTTCCTCTCCAAATGCTTTCTTTCTGGTTTGCTCCAACAACTCGACCTCCAGGCCTACTCTTCTGCACTTTTGGCTCGTAGACTAAACACATAGTACAACATAAGCATATTTTTCAAAATTCAAGAACTTGCTTCTTTTTACAATGTTTGACTACTTTTTTAACTCTAACTCTTCATCTGGGTCCAGTTATATGAACACGTTTGATCCGTTTCCGCGTAGTTTAGAGGGTTTTAGTGATGTTTTGCAAGGTAGGCCAATGGTTTCTCAAAGTTTGGTGTTGGATGCTGAGATGGGAGAGCTAGTAAAGGCACCTGCAAGAGTTGGAAATAAGGGGATATCTGAGGCCAAGGCTTTGGCAGCTTTGAAGAGCCATAGCGAGGCCGAGAGGAGGAGGAGGGAGAGGATCAATGCCCATCTTGATACTCTTCGCGGTCTTGTGCCCTGCACTGAAAAGGTTAGCATATGTGTTTCCTTCCTTAATTTGTTAGTTTTTGTCAAAAAAAAATTTGTTGGTCAAGATCAATTGTCTTAATATGATTACACAGTGCTGCTTAATTCTAAATCATTCCCTTGATTGTTGTAGCAAGTTTATTAACTTTTACCAGAATTGATTCTGAAAACTGGTTAATAGAAGGTAACATGAAGACAACTTGATTAGTTTAATTAGAGGGATTTTGGCTGGTGTTCCTGACTTTGTATCATTGATGGATTGAAAGATATAATTCCTGATTGGTCAAGATATAATTCCTGGTTGCTGACAGAAGTTAGGACATGATGAAATCTAAGGATTAAATAGAGTAATTTTTAAGGCATGATAATTGATCAGGAAGGAAGCAATCTTACGGCATCGGAAAAAAAATAAAATACCAGTAGAAAGAAACACCTCAGGACCTCAATCTTATAGTAACCGTAAACAACCAAATTAGTTTGGCCTATTTAATGAAAATTCTGACTTGTCCAGAAACCAGGAAAATGTAAAAAATTGGACTCAAAACTTCCCAAGTTTCCCTCTATTTGCAGAGCAACTAAACCAAGGCTCAAGCCAGATTGTAGAAAAACTTCGACGCTGTTTTAGAAAACAGCTAAAAGAAAAGGACAATTCAATATCATGGATGATAAACTCTAAATTTAAGCAATATATAAGCATGAAGTACTGAAACAAGCAGTTATAATCTTGTTTCATTGCTCCTGATAAAGCTTAAATTAGAGAGACATATTATGTTCTAATAAACCAGAAGGATCCGTACTTGTGTTGTTTGCTCGCTGTTTCATCTTGCCTTGTGAAGCTCAAGGGCTTCCATCAATGTGTTATAGACCTTTATATGGTGTTATCATACCTTATACTTTCATATTAGAAAGAGTAGCTAACTTCGGTTTATGGCACATCATCTAGATTTTATTTCTCAATGAGTAGTCAACTGCATATTTTTTGTAAACAAAGTCAACTAGGGATCTTTAATCTGTCATAAAAAAGAAACAAATATAGAGGTTGAGATTAAATACTGAGATAATGCATTAGAAGGGGTATGGTTAATTAGTACTGGTTACAACCCTTGCTTCTCATCCTTGGATACTTTTTAATAAAATAGAATTTATAACATTTTCTTTAATCCCATTCATCAAAAGAATAAGAACATTTTCTCTAATCTCAACATGGTGACCTACAAGTTACTAGAAGGATGAATAACATGTATTTTCTAAATGCATCATTACATATAATGTCCATAATTCTAGTTGAATCAGCTAGTTTATGTTGTTCTTCAGTAAGACATGCTTGAGATTGTGAAGCCAACTTATCAGCTCTGGCTACGGGATATTAAAGGAGATAAATTCTAGTTTACTGATGGCTTGGAACCTCCCCCTGGTCCTAATTTATCGTTCGTTATTTGATGATCCTCTAGTATTTTAACAAGGAGATACAAACCACATATTGATTCTAGAAAATAAGATTAATAAATAGCAGAGCCAAACCTACTGTCGGCAGGATACGCCCTCAGACACACACACACACACACACACACACAAATATACATGAACTAGTAGTTGATAAATGATAATATTAATCGATGGTGGGACAATATGCCAGGTCCTGTATCATGGTCCCACCATGATGTTTTTTTGAGTATTCATATGTTTGATGGCTTAAGTATTTTTTTCTTTATTAGCTGCTGAATATGATAATTTATCTCGATCATATAATACATATGATTTAATATCAAGGTCGGGAATGCCAACATGAAATAGACGTCTGGGACAAGAAAGACGCTATATTTAAAGTTCTCAAGCTTCGAAATTGACAACATTAAGTATTATAGGATTTCTTTCGGTCATTGTCCTTCTCATTGTGTATTTTCTTATGTGAAGTTGCAAATGTTGACTAAGTCAAAAAAATCATTTATTCACCTCATCTTTATTGGCCTTTTTCGAACTGTTTTCTACTGAAAGTTTTGGAGGGATTTAGCTTAGCCTATAAACTTTGATTAAAATCAAAGTAGTAGCTGAATGAATCATTAATTTTTCTTAATTAACCAAATTACTTTTGCAGGTAACATTGAAATATGAAGGCATATCTTGCTGGTATGTCACTGCTAGTATAAGCATCCTGTTGGCTGCGATCGTAGTTTCGCTTTTATTTCGTCTTATGCCCATGTAACTTAATCAATGATCGTGGCAATTCCCATTATCGGTTCTGACTTGTATCTTTGTGTTTAAATGACAATTGTAGATGGACAAAGCCACGTTGCTTGCCGCAGTCATTAGCCAAGTCAAAGAACTCAAAAGGAATGCCTTAGAAGCCTGTAAAGGCCTTCTTATTCCAACAGCTGATGACGAAGTAAAAGTTGAGACATATTTTTATGGAACTAAAGAAGGAACGTTGTACTTCAAGGCATCTATCTGTTGTGACTATCGACCTGAGCTTCTATCTGATATAAGACAAGCTGTTGATGCACTTCCTTTGAAAATGGTGAACGCAGAAATATCAACCTTGGGAAGCCGGTTAAAGAACGAGTTTGTATTCACCAGCAACAGAAATAAGAATGCTGTAGATGATGCAGAGGCAATGCAGCTTCTTACAAAATCTATTCACCATGCCCTAACTTCTGTCTTGGAGAAAGGTTCTGCCTCACTAGAATACTCACCAAGGACACCACTTCCAAACAAGAAAAGGAGGGTGACTTTCTTTGATTCCTCGAGCCCGTCTTCTTAAGAACCAAAAATCTTGTTGTTGGTGGTGGACCTGGTGGTGTTGATGTTCATGTCCGTGTATCTCTTCTGGGAAGTGTTATCTGTTTGTGTGTGAGAGGTGTGCAAAATGTGGAAGACTTTCTGATAGCAATACATATTTTACACGATTGATGCCTAGGATGCTTCTGCCAAGAGTGTTATGAGAGTTGGTATCGTCTCTTTTTTCTTTCTTTTTTGTTGATATTTACAATTAATAGCTCCCATTGGCCACCGCAACCAGGCTTCCCTTACCTGGGACTAGCGCCTTTGCGTTGACGAGGTGATATAATCTTAGTTTGTGTAAGCATGGATGTTCCTTTGTAAGACTTAAAACTCTCTAATCATAACTGTCTTGTGTAATGTAACATATATCAGGTCTGGGTTTGAATAATACCTCTTTTTCGTTTGCTGGCATGCATCTGAAATTGCATAACTATGAAGTGCAACTAGGTGCAACGTAACTTTGTGAGATTATTGCAGGTTTGATAGAGTGATAGAAGTTTTTTTTAAAAAGTGTTTTTTGTTTATTATTCTTTAAATTTTATTTTTAATATTAGCCTATCAAAAATTATTTAAAAATATTATAAAATAATTTAAAATTAAAACAAGATATTCAAAAAAATAATAATGTTTTAACGAAAAATCCAAACATCATTGTACTGAAAGAATGATATGTTGAATTCCAAAAGGCCAAAAGAAGAATCTTTTTTAGTAATTTGCAACTTATGTAGCAATTAGTAAGAGAAATTTGCAGTCTTATGAAGCTCTTTTTTAAAATTGCAAAATAAATAAAGGTTAGCCAAAATTCAAATTTTTTTATATAAAAATAATAATTTTTTATTTTTTAAAATATTTTAATTTATTTCTAAACAAAAAGCATTTTAAAAAAACCAAATTGAAAGGAAGCATTCAGCACAGATAAAGCAACATCAGTACTAATTTTCAGACATATCATTTATTTATTTGATGAAAAGAATGGAGTAGCTAAACACACAAACATATGAAATACAAATAATGAAAGATATAAAAAATGATTATTATCCTAATAAATATATATAAAAAATAGTACTTCTTAATAGAGATATATATGCGCCCTCCTCCACCTTCAGTTTTATGGAGAACTCTTAAGCTCCATATCTATCTATATATTATTTACAATGGAGACAGATTTCGATACTCCATACCCGCCTTTATTGAAGGTGGACTTATAATAGAGATCCACGTAAAATTTCTTCATATCCAGTTTTTATTAAATAAAATACATAGATTATGAAAACAAATTGTATATTTATCAAACAAAATTTATAGAAGTAGTTTTTTCTAAAAACAAATACACAACTTATTTTAGATATATATTAAAAATTAACAACATAAATTATATATAAATTTGAATATGACACTCTATTGGGTTAGAGTATACCCTCTCTGTCTTTGCATCCAACAACTGAGTATTTTAGCTCGTCTCTCTTTCTATATATCTCCGCAGGCAAAAGTTTCTTTAAAAGCTTTAACTTGAATAATTAAATTTTAAATTTATTTTTTCAATATTATTAATTTAAATTTTATAAGTTTTAAGGTTACTAAAGACCTACATGATCGTTAATTTTATGGTCTATAAATTTAGTCGAGGTTTGTATAAATTGATCCAAACAATCATGTTAATTAAAAAATATATATTTGTTTTTATATTTTTTTTATATAAAATATTAAAACTTTAAATAATTTTTTTAATATTTTTTTAGATTGATTTGGATTCATGCGGGAAAAATTCGTGTAATTTATAATCTGGCACTTTAGCTGGGGGGTGAAGTTTAATAAAAATTGAATGAATGAGTCACCATATTGACCCACAAAACTTGTTAAGTTTAAAGGCTTTATCAAAAAAAAAAAAATTCCCGGCAGTGGCGCACACGCAACTGAATAGTCATCCCTTAATTCTTATGGTTCGTTTGGGTCACCTATTTTTGCCGAATGGGATGTGGTAAACACATTTGCTTGAATAAATAACTATAATAAATATAAATGAAAATAAAAAAGCAAACAACGAGAATGTTTTGTTAAAAGCAAAGAATTCTTTTCTTTTTTTTTAAAAAAAAAAAAAAAAAAGGATGGGTCGACCTAGTTTGCAGGTCTGGAATTTGTACTGAACAGCAAATTACAACTTATTTGTTTGTTTTTATGTTTGATTATATTTAATAATAATAATAATAATAATAATTATTATTATTATTATTATTATTATTATTATTGGATTATTTTAATTTATTGATGTTAAAAATAAATCTTTAAAATAAAAAAAATATATTATTTTAATATATTTTAAAATAAAAAAACATTTTAAAAAAACCTTACCCGCATTCTCGATTTCATAATATGTTATCTGACCCGACGTGGAGCCGTAAATACTAAAAAGAAGAGTAATTATTTATTTAGCCCTTCTAGTTTTATTGAAATAATTATTTAATCCCTGTATTTTTGTATTCATGGTTAAATAAGTCTTATGTAATTAGTTATCATTTACAAATTAATCATGCACCCAAAAACAACTTACAATCTAATTGTACCCTTAATTCTTAGCCAAAATCTCCAGCCTTACCAGAAAAAAGCAAGTTTAAAGAAGTGGTTTAGTTTGGACATTTTGGAAAGGAGTTGTTAACAGTGACCTCCGCTTAAGGGACTAACTTATGATGTGTTCAGACAAACAAGGACTAGATAAAGGACAGGAAGAACTAAATAATAATTACGAAAATATTAATGAAGTGAAAGTCTAAAAACAGATGGGAAAAGGATTTCTCTTGTCGCGGAAGATCCAGTTTCATTTCCAAACACGAACTGAAACAAAGTCCTTCTTCTTCTTCGTTTTTCGCTTGTTGTCTTGTCTCCATGATGTTTTTGAAGTTACTTTAATTAAAAACCAAAAGCGAAAACACTCTCAAAGTCAGGAAGGCTGCTTTTCTCTGTGTGTCAAAGAGTTCAACAAACAAGTTGAAGAATATATAGACATAAGAGTTTGCTTACAATCTGTCAAATCTTAATCAGAATTGAAAGGTAGAAGAGTGCGTTATGGCTCAAGAGGAAAAGAGTAGGAGTGGATGTGGATCTTCATCTTCTACTATCCTCCAATTCGTACCCTTTAATAGCTTAGCTGACGAAGGTTTCTGGCACAGATTGTCTTCTTTGAAGCTCAACAAATATGGCATCGATGATTCTCCTATACCCATCACCGGTAATATCTTTTTTAAATTCTTTTGGGTTTTCTTTAAGCATTCAAATTGTTAATGATGAGAACTCCGAAATTGATTGATGTGTAATCATATATTGAAACTATATTAATCAAGCTTTTTGAAAAAAAGAAAAGGAGTTAACAGTTAAGAGGCTGGATTTTGAATAGGAGGCAGGTGTGGATTTTGTGACTAGTCATATGTTGATATAGACGATCTTTACTCATGTAAACTAGGATTTTGACTGGTCTTGTTTCAGGGTTTTATGCGCCTTGCTCACATTCCCAAGTATCCAATCACTTGAGACTTCTCGCTGAATCTTTGCCGACTGATGAAAATGGCCAGTCTTCAATGCCTGCAATTAGTCGCGGCAACAGGAACAGATGCCCTGTACCCGGGACTCTTTACAATACAAATACATTGGAGGCCTTCCATGCCCTGGATAAAAAGAGCTTGCTAAAGGAGGAAGCAAACAAGGTATTTCTTTCAGATTGATCTTGGATGAGCAATTTTAGCATTGCAGTGATGAATTGACTTTATTGTAAGTTGAGAGAAAATGTGATTTAACTGCTTGTTTGTTCTAGTGAAGAGGGTATTTAGTTCAAATTGGTCTAATTCTTGAACTGTAAACATGGCCATCTCCCATCAGTGATTTCCATTTTGTGTAAGAATATGTGATGATTTCTTGAGATAAAGATGTCACATGAAAATTCTGTGTTGTGAATAACTAGATTTGGGAAGACATTCACACTGGGAGAGCAGTGGAGGACAGTGCGGTGCTTTCAAGGTTCCTTCTTATATCCTTCGCAGACCTAAAAAAATGGAGCTTTCATTACTGGTTTGCTTTCCCTGCCTTGGTGCTTGATCCTCCTGCGACATTGGTTGAATCAAAGCGTGCTTCAGAATGGTTCACCTCAGAAGAGGTGCATATAATATGATAACTGTTGGGAATTCGGTTGATAATCCATTATAATAGCTGTCATTTATCTGTTTAGCAATACTAAAATGATATTTGTAATGTGTAGGTAAAATCCGTATCTATGGCTTGTAATGACTGGCGTAACTCAAGCTTAACCGCAGGTAAAATCATCTTTTTTCTTTCAGTTCACATGTCATTTGGTCAATGAGATAACCTTAACTCCTTGATCATGCAAATCTGCTGCAGATGTTCCATTCTTTTTTATCAGTATTGCTTCCAATTCCCATGCTACTATCAGGCATCTAAAGGATTGGGAAGCCTGTCAGGCTGATAATCAAAAGGTCCGTCTCCAAACTCTTCCAGTTCCTTGGAAAAATGAATATCATGTATCTATAAATAGGGCAATTCTCGTATATTTATCTGTTTATATGCTCCTGGGGTAAAGTAATGAGATGTGATTGTAAATGCCTCTTTCTTAAAGCTAATTTGCCTGCTATCATCAGGTGCTATTTGGTTTTTATGACCCATGTCATGAAAAAGATCCTGGTTGGCCTCTTCGCAACTTCCTAGCACTGATTTCTTCAAGATGGAATCTGAAGAGTGTCCACTTTTTATGCTACAGAGAGAGTCGTGGTTTTATGGATATGGAGTCTTCCCTTGTCATTGAAGCCTTAATAACAGCTCCACAAGGTAGACCAGCTGAAATTGGCTAACACAGCTCTAGTCCAATTGCTGTTTTGACTTCCTACAGCATGCATATATGGTGAATCTCTAACTTGCAAGAAATATCTGTTTTCAGGATTGAATGATCATCAACTTGTACCTAATGCAGTTGGATGGGAAAAAAACAAAAATAAATACGTATCCAGATGTATTAACCTTGCTAAATCCATGGACCCAACTAGGTATTTGTCCCCATTTCTCCTCCTTCTTCATGGTAGTATCACCCCGTTTATCTTATCATTTCAAATGTTCTTTACAGGTTGGCCGTATCTGCTGCAGATTTGAATTTAAAACTCATGAGATGGCGTGCCTTGCCATCCCTTAACTTAGATGAGTTATCTTCTGTGAAGTGTCTTCTCATAGGAGCAGGCACGCTTGGATGCCAGGTTGCTCGCATGCTTATGGTGAGTGTGATATGAAGATTCGATTTATTGTTGATAGTCTCTATGTTGGTTCTCAAAGATTATGTATATTGCAGGCTTGGGGTGTCCGAAAAATTACACTAGTTGACAATGGAAGAGTGGCTATGTCTAATCCATTGAGGCAGTCCCTGTACACATTGGATGACTGCCTCGATGGAGGTGATTTTAAAGCCTTGGCAGCCGCTAAAAGCTTGAAGCGTATATTTCCAGCTGTGGTAATTGATTTTACTTTTAATAGCTATGTACATAAGGCTTAGCTCAAAATGAATGTTGATCCTTTTCTTTTCTTTTCTTTCTTTTTCATTTTTTCTCATCATGAACACTAATCCTTGCTAATAGCTCATCGCTTGTTTTCCTTCTTCTTTTTTCCCCTCAGGAAGCAAAGGGTGAAGTGATGGCTATACCAATGCCTGGTCATCCAGTGACTAACCAAGAAGAGAAGAGCGTGGTTGATGATTGTAGCCGTCTGTATGATCTGGTTGATTCCCATGATGCAGTTTTCTTGTTGACTGATACAAGAGAGAGCCGATGGCTCCCAACCCTTCTATGTGCAAGTGCTAACAAGGTGTCTTCTTAATCTGATCTGTGTACCTAGTACAGTTCTTGTGATGTTTTCAGTCTTTTCTTTCATCAAGCTTATGTTGAATTGATCTGGAGATCAGTTAACTTGATTTCAATTCATTGGATTGGCCATCTATTATTAATTCATATGGACGTTAGCTTTTATTGATTTATTTTTTTATTCAATTATCCTTCTGCAGATTACTATAACTGCAGCTCTTGGGTTTGATAGCTTCTTGGTAATGCGGCATGGCCCTGGTCCTTTTAGCTCTGCTCATGCTAACACTTCATCTATTGATATGGAAAACCTTGCTCGAACTGACAAAGGAGGGAAGAGACTGGGCTGTTACTTCTGCAATGATGTGGTTGCACCTACAGATGTAATTTACTAGAATGCAATTGATCTGATGTATTAATTGTTTTTTAATCAAGTTCAGAATTAATTCATGTTCTCTTTGTGCAGTCAACTGCCAATCGAACTTTAGACCAGCAGTGCACTGTTACACGTCCAGGGCTTGCTCCTATTGCTTCATCTCTTGCTGTAGAGCTTTTTGTCAGCATCTTGCATCATCCTGATGGGTAAGTCTGGAAAACTATGTCAATGAAGCTCGTAGTCTGCAAATATTTATGTCTAAGGCATCCTCATATTAAGAATTTATTAAGAAATTCCATTTCTTTTGCTTTCATTTGTGCAGGATGTTTGCTGAAGGTGATATCACAAACTCCACTAGTAGCAGTAGTGGCAGTGAGCCTCCTCTTGGTATAATGCCCCACCAGATTCGGGGTTCTCTCTTTCATTTTTCGCAAATGACCCTTGTAGGCCACTCCTCTAATAGTTGCACTGCTTGTTGCAGCACTGTAAGTTTTTGCTGATACAAAAAGATTTTTCAATTAATTTCACGTGGCTGCTTCATCATCTCTTATAATCTTACTTCTAGTGTTCATACAAGTGGCAGTTTAGTGGGTAAATAAGATGATAATGCCTTGTTGCTTAGGTAGTCCAAACAATTAGTGAATTTAAGAATAGGGTTTCACCAGATGCCTTTCTGACCTCTCCCCCTGAAATTCCCTTTTGTTAACTTATCTTCTCCTCTTCATATAGGGTTTTCTTAGCCTGAACCCCTTAATTTTAAGTGTTTGTTTGCAGCTCATGTGGCCTCCCTTGGTCCTTTTAGAGACACTTTGTTATTGAGACTGATCATTGACAGAGTTTCTTTTAGGAGCTGCAGAAAAGATAGCATTCATACGCTTATTACTTCTATCAAATTTGGGATGACAGTTGCAACATATATATATCCTTGCTTTTGCAGTCAACATGTTCTTCATTTGTTGTTCTTTGTTCTCTAGTTCTTTCATTACATTATAACTGCAATTTAACTTGTGATCAAACAATATGCTCAGGTTGTATCAGAATATCGGAAAAAAGGAATCGAATTCCTGCTTCAAGCAATTAATCATCCTACTTATTTGGAGGATCTCACCGGACTAACAGAATTGAAGGAGTCGGCGAACTCATTTAAATTGGACTGGGATGATGAGAGAGATGACTTTGATGATGATGATGATTGTGTTGAAATATAATTATCTTTCCACATTTTCTAATTGTTCTCATATCAATTGTACAAATGAAAGCAAATCAGTGACATTCTTTTCTTCTCCATTATGATTGATCTACCTCAGAGATCAAGATCACCAGCATGAAATACTGCTTGTTAATTAACGACATAAATGCTGATGCCCACGAGCAATAAAAAAAAAACAACCTACTGGTTTGAGTTGACGAAGGAGCTGGTTGTGTTCCAAGGCTTAAATGAATCTGGTACATGTGACTTCGAAGTTTGAACTCAATGAGACACACACACACACACACACACACACACACACACACACACACACACACAGAGTAAAGCTAGAAAGAGAAATTAAGATAAGTATGGCCTTTCTTTGTTAGAAAGGCAGGATTTTTATTTTCCCAGTTATGTAGATGATGTGACAAGGCAAGAACTAAGCTGATTTTAATTGTCCTCCTGAGTTGTGTCAAGATTTGGAGTGTTGTGTTTTTTTTTAAATGTTTGAACCCAGCATCTTGAAGAGTCCTAGTCTTTTTAGAAACGTGGTTGATATCTTGTTCTTTTAAATTTTAAATTGTTTTTTTTTTTTGTTAAATTGTTTTTATATTTTCATATTGTTTTGATGTGCTGATTTTAAAAATAATTTTTTAAAAATAAAAAAAATATATATTATTTTAATATATTTTTAAATAAAAAAAATATTTTGAATCATAATTGCTACCACAATTTTAAACAAGTTTGAAGATAAAGATGTGTCTTTTAGTGGCTTTTCAAGTTCCTATTGAAACTTGCCAATTAAGATTGAGGTAGTGTCTAGTGTGCTTAACAATGGACTGAGAGTATATAATGAATAATTGTTTGTTATGTGTTTGGTGTGTTTTAGATTGGAGTGGATAATTTATCTTATTATGAATTTAGTAGATATTAGATGAGACTCGACTAATCTGAGATCTAGACTAGTATGAGTTTTTAAAAAATATAGAAGGATTGATTCGACCTAATATGATAAAAAACTTAGGTTAACCTATGACTTGGTCAACCTGATATAAAACATAGGTAAAAAATTTATTGACTTTTTTATATAATTTTTTTTGGTTAAAATGAGGTTATTTTGATTTTTTAAAAAAAATTGGAGTCAACTCAGGTTGACTTTACCAACTTGTGACTTGAGCTTTATCTCAGATTTACCTTTGAGTCGGGTTTTAAAACTATAATAATAATTATTATTTTTATTCTTCTTTTGCTTTGGGTCAACTCGGGTTAACCATTCCAACCCTTGACTTGAGCCTTACCCTAGGTCAACCCTTTAATTGGGTTTGAAAATTATGATAATAGCTAGTTTTAGGGACTAATGGTTAACATGGCCCAGAACTTGAGCTTAACCCTTAATTGACCCCTGAGTAGAGTTTTAAAACTATGAAAATAACTCAATTATCCTTATGTTGACCCGGGTCAATCTAACTCTTGACCTGGGTTCAACTCCGAGTTGATTCATGGGTCGAATTTTAAGACTATGATAATAATATTTTTTATTCTTATGTTGACTCGAGTCAATGGTCAACCTGACTCGTGACCTGGACCTGGTCTTGCGTCGACTTTCGAGTCGAGTTTTAAAACTATGTTAATATTTATTTTTATCTTTACGTTAACCTGGATCAATGGTCAACTATATCCTTGATCCAGGTCTGGCCTCGGGCCAACTCCCGAGTCAGGTTTTTAAAATATGATAATAACAACTTTCATCCTTATGTTAACTCGAGTTAATGGTAAACTAGACCCATGACTTGAGCCTAGATGATCGAGTCTAACCCCGAGTCAATCCTCGAACCAGGTTTTCAAACTATAATAATAATAACCATTTTTATCCTTATATTAACCAGGGTTAATGGTCAACTTGACCCGTGACCCAAGCTTGGCCTCAGGTCGACCCCTGATTCAAGTTTTAAATCTATAATAATAATTATTTTTATTATTATATTGACTCGGGTCAATGGTCAACCTAACCTATGACCCAAGCTTGGCTGTGGGTCGAGAATTGTATAAGTTTATCTTGTCTTTTTTACCAGGAAAAACATTTCTTCACTATAACAATCTTGGACAAGTCAAAATTTTATTTTTGTACTCTCCAAAGTTTTATTGCATAACTTCAATTTTTTATATATATATCATATCCTGTTGATTATTATCCAACATATCAAACACTAACTGAATTTAAAATAGAATTTTACTAGAAAAATCGAATCCAGATAAATCTCGTGTAGTTATAAAATCCAATACTCCTCTTTATGAACAAAAAAGAATTTAAAATAGGAGAATTATTTCAATTTGTTCTTAATTTTTTAACTAAATTTCCAATCTATCTTTGTAAGTTTAATTGTTTTCAATTTCTTCACGAATATAACGTCATTCTCCAATATGTATTTTTATCATATTTTTTCACGTAAATGGATAGAAATACCTTTATGTAAGAAACTAAAATTTCATATAAATTATCAAAATGCTAATAAACATGAAAACAAAAGGAATTTTAATATCACGTTATAATTTATTATTTTTAAATATTTTATGATAAATTAGGCTATGTTTAAGTTTTTCTTGTGAGGATGTTTTCATAGTTTGAATGACAGCATGTGCCAGAAGGAGAAATTGTAGAATGATCTAAACTAATTTGGAGACAAATTAGAAGGAATTACATTTATAGTTTATAGAAACATATTAGAGATTAAACCTAAAATATAAGGAAAATTTAAGCTATTTTGTTTTTTTTTTTTTAAAAAAAAAACTATACTACCTCAATTGCCTAATGGACTAAGGCCTTGTTTGTTTACTAGAAAGTAGTTTTCAATTGGAAAGTGGTTTTTTTGGAAAGAAAATTCTTGAAAAGTGAATTATTTTCTGATATTTGGTAATGTCATGAAAAATAAGTTGAAAAATATTTTCCAGTGTTTGGTTATATTATGAAAAATGAGCAGGAAAATAACTTATTAATATTTCTTTTTAAATTTATTAAAATAATGAGGAACAAACCTTACAAATTTAAAAGTTGAATGAGAATGAAATTGAAAAAAAAATCTAATTTCATAAATTATTTCAAATAAAATAAATAATAATCAAAATAATGGAGATCAAATCTAACAGATAAAAAAAATTGAAAGATGATGAAATGAAAATAATAATAATTATAATTTCATAAATTATTTCAAATAAAATAAATAACAATAAAAAGAATAAGGATCAAATTTGATAGACAAAAAATTTCAATTAAAAAAATAATAATAATAGAAAAACAAATAACAATCATAAAAATAAGAACCAAAGCTAATATAAAAATTACATTAAATCAAATTCTAAGGGGTGAAATTGAAAAAAATAGATTTAAAACAAAATATACAACAATCAAAAGGTTGAGAATCAAATTTGTTATAATTAAAAAATAATATGCTATTTTAAATTTTTCACGACTTCTCGAAAGTTTTTTCCACTCAAATAAAAAGAAAAACACTTTTTCTAAAAATCAAGTCAAATTTTTCTTTGATTGGAAAGTATTTTCTGTTGATCAATTTTTATAGCCTAAGTATATGTCTAAGCTCATTAAAAAAAAAAAAAAAACGTTCATTACTAAATACGAGGTGACTAAAGAGCTTAGTAAAGCTTCTATTATTATGAATAATTTTATTATTCTAAAAAATATTTGTCATCGATGAGTTTTCAAATAACATTAATGATGGATGGGGTCTTTATCCTTCTATTATATGCAGTGACGGATACAAAATCCAATTTTAGTAGGGCAAAATAATATGAGTAAATAATTAAATTAATTAAGATCCAAAAGTCTAAAAATTATAAGTTTCTAATATAAAGTTTAAGAATTTACATATATTATAAAAAAGATGTTCAACAAAATTTTATTTTTTTCTTATAATTCACAATCATTCAACCAATCATTCCTAATTCGATTGTATAACTGATTTTTAATTAATTTCATCACTGAAAGTATTTTCTCTGTTGATGCAGTGGCCATTAGAGTAAAATTAATGATAATTTTATAATTAAAAAGAATAAAAGATATACCACAATTATCTACACCAATTTTTTCCCATTAATGCAGTGGCCACTGATAAAATTAATGCTAATTTTACAAGTAAAAAAAGACTAAAGGATATACCACAACCTTATTTCATCAGTTTCTCACTATCTTTTTTCAAATTACATCAAAAATTCAATTACAACTAAACAGCATAATTAAATCAATTTTAATCTTCACAAACACAACAACACACAATAAATACACATAACTACAAACATTTACTATGGTTCAAAAAGTTCTCATTCCCCTCCTCAAATGACCGACCCTACTTTCACCATAAATACCCAATTTTTCTTATTCAATTATACTTTATTAAGAGTCATTTACATTATATTTCATCTCAAGAACATCACATTTTTACAATTTCATAATTAAATCTATCTCAATCTTCATCAACACAACAACACACAATAAATACACATAACTACAATCATTTACTATGGTTCAAAAAGTTCTCATTCCCCTCCTTAAATGATTGACCCTACTTTCACCATAAACACCCAATTTTTCTTTATTAAGAGTCATTTACATCATATTTCATCCAAAAAACATTACATTTTCACAATTCACTTTTCTCCATTTTAACATTTAAGAACGTAATTCAAAATTTTGCATAAACTTTGTTAATCTTACTTAAACTTGTACAATCAAGTTTATGACATCTTATTCGATAATGATATAAACCTTGAATGTTAACCAACAAAAATCTTCTACTCCTCCTCTTTTCACTTTTAATATTGTGAGTTTCCTCTCTCTACTTTATTTCTCTCTCACTTGATTTTCCCCATAATTCTTGTGTAGATCTGTTCAGTATTCACTCCCTCATCTATCTTACCTTAAATCTTGGTTTCTCTTCGGGTTTTAGTGAGGAAGCTCTCAAATTTATTTATTTTGTCTTCTATTTTTTTGGCACTTGTCGATAGTTTAAAGGGGAAAAAAGAGTTGAATTGCCAATTTGTTTATGAAAATACCATTAAAGAGCCTACATGTTTTTTTTGGTCCAACTATTGATATTCTCGCCTTTCCAAACTTCAAGGGCTATTTTTAACCTAAGATAGAACAATATATTAGGAGGCTCTTTGTAAAATTATAGTCCAATCCAACAGTCGGATTGAGAGTTATGTTTGATAACATAAAACCGGTCAATAAGTGATTTTACATCAAAATCCAATTTTTTTTATTCAATCATCGCTAGAACTATATCGGTTATTTTACTAAGTCCTTAGGACTATTTTTTATTTCAAACTATATTTATTTTTCCTTTTCATTATTTGTTTCATTTACATATTTACTACAATTTCATGATAACATTACCAATTTTTAACTAGGATTACACTAACACTTTTTTGATGTAGTTTTTTTTCTTAACTTTTATATCTCATTTCCATTATAATTCCTTTGAATTATTTTTTCATTATCAAAACGCGTCTATTTTAAATTTCTCCTAATTCTTATATTAGTCGAAACCCATTATTAGTTTCAACATGATATATACTTCATTTGATTTTTTTTGGGCGGTGTGGGCAAGTGCCCATATGCGGGATTGATCTACGATTATATTATAGTGAAGAGTTTGATGATTTTTCTTGGCTGTGATTTTCATGTTAAATTGAGTTATAAGTCTTGTACATAGATCCTAGAAGATAAGGAAGGATCCAAGATCCAAGACATGTGAAATGTAGTGGGGAGGATTTTTCACTTGTTGAAAAAACAAATCCAAATGTATAATTTTTTTAAAAAACAAAAATTGTTTGATTTTTATTGTTTGGAATGATTATAGAGTGTTTTAGGGATGACAATGAGCATCAACATATCAAATTTCTTGATATTCATATCCTATCCATTGCCTTATCGAGTAAAAAAATTAGATATCTAAAAATTATTCATTGAGTTTTGGGTATCTATACGAGTATCCATTATCTGACTATTATTGATTATTCAATAAAAAATAAAATAGTTTATATATATATATATATATATATATTTGAAGTATGTGTGTGTGTATTGATAAATTATATGTGTGTGTGTGTGTGTTTTATGTCAATATTGGGATATGCAAAATTATATGTAGGTAATAATTAAAGTAAATCTCTAAGATAATAAAAAAACATATCTAATGAAAAGGGTAAATAAGGTAAAATATTAGTATTTATATCTATCTTTTATTTTTATTGGAAAAACGATGCTGACAAAAACAACACAAATAAGATAGCAAACATAAGCAATATAAAATTTTGTTGAATAGGGTCAACGCATACAAATTATAATTTAAAATCTTATTACTAAATATTTTCTCTTTAAATAGTCTATTTTTATGAGAGACTTACAACTCCTTAAATAAACCTCAAAATTGACCTAAACAAATTAAAAAAAACCCAAAAAGAAATAAAAAGAAACAAAAATCTTAAACAAACTAGAAAAATTTGAAACTAAAAAGGAAAAGTAACAAAATTAGTCAGAATAACACATGTTGAGCCGAATTTAAATATCTTTTGGACCTTAATTGGTTATGGTTTGTCGAGCCTCTTATAGAATTAGATCTTTGGAATCTTCTAACAAAATTTAAGCATGATCTAAAGTTCAAAAGTTATAAGTTTTTTTATACCGATGTTTCTACACAACTCATGACTCTTTTTGGTTTTAGTTCTATCATATCAGTCCATAAATATCTCTGCAAAGCAATCTATATAGCTTAGCTGTGACACATCCGTAACCACTTACATAAGAAAATTAACTTCCTACTTTAATCTTTAATTAAAATAAACATTTTTTTTCTGATTTATTTATTAAAACATCTTTACATTTATCGTATTACACATAGAAATCAACTTTCCATTAGTAATTTAACAAATTTCTTGAAATGAAAAACATATTCTAAACTTTTTTTCTTAACATTTAAAATTAATTTATAATTCTACTACAATATAAAAGAGTTACGTTGGTTAGTTTGAACTCAAAGATGTCTCAGATGCAAATACGGAACACTATGTATGAGGAGATCCATTAACACGCGCGCGCACATATATATATATATATATATATATATATATATATATCGAGAGAGAGAGAGAGGGGTGGAGCTTGGAGTGATATTGATATAAACCTATATATATATATTCAATCTGGAAAACGTACCCGTGTAGGCACCAGTGGTCTAGTGGTAGAATAGTACCCTGCCACGGTACAGACCCGGGTTCGATTCCCGGCTGGTGCATTTAGTTTTTATATATGCCTTATGTTTTCAATGTGATTTCAACTTTTTAGAATGCGAGAATGTCCAAGTTGTTGATCATGACTCTTTGATTATCGCCCTCTACTAGGCCAATATTTTTCCCTATCATCCATGTCAGCATCACTTTTCTCTTCTTATCTCTACCTTCAGAATTTGAATCTCCAATTCAGTACTGCCCTAAAAAGACTCGACTCAAGAATTCAATTCCAAGCCCTATGAATTCTGTGCTGCACACCACAGTCAAATATCTTGGTGTAAAATTCTAAAGCAACATAATCAGTCAATGAAGAAGATGACAGCCCTTAGAGGTACAGCAGTTTGGCAACTTTCAACTAATTAAAAATGAAACTATGTTTATGTTATTGTCTTTTGCAACTTGTAACTTTGGAATTTGGAAATCAAACACTCTTTTTTCTTCTTTTCTATCCTTCTATATTCTTTAGGACCCTCAAGAAAGGTGGCTTGAATCCTTAGGACCACAGGGAAGATTGTTGATATACACTCATTTATTAGGTGATCCCAAGTGTCATCCATACAGAAATTGGACCCGACACTATTCAACTATTATTAGGTATGGGTTGACAAGGCAGCCTAAATGGCATTTGTTAGTGAATATTCCCCGCAGCCAATTAGTTAGATACACGTAATACTTATTTTATTTATAAAGAATATATTTATTATTAATTATAAAAAAAATATTTTTAATATTTATTTATAGTTGATTAATAAATTCTGAGTAAAGATAAAATTCATAGCACAAAAATGCTTTGCAAAAAAAATTATAAAGTTATTATAATTATGAGATTCTTATTACGTCAAAGTATTGTTCCTAAATATTCAAGGTCAATGTTTTATTAAGATTGTACATTAATTAGAGTTGTTGAGATTGGTACATATTATGTTTTTTTTTTTCTTTATGAAAGGAAACAACAACTCTCATAAACTGAGGTATGAGAGATACCTGAAATTAATATGAATGTACTTGTTAGATGACATGTATACTGAATTGACTCGCAAGAAAATCTCAAATGAAGAGATTACCTATGTCTATAGAAAGGCTCTCGTGATAGTTGTATAAATGATATTTAAACTTGAAATCACTAAGTTATCTTATACAAGAAGTGTTATGTTTTGATTTTAACCATATGTTGTCCTAATCAAGGGTAACAAATGAGCATATATTAGATATAGCATAAACTATATGTAGGTACTTGAATAATCAAGAGAGGATTCGTCACCCTAAGTAAATTAAAAAAAATGTTCTATCTATTTTTAATTAGTATTGATTGTGAAATCCTTGGTTAAGGTGAAATGAGTTTTGAAAAGAGTTTCAAAATCTTATTCAAATAATCAATGATTATAATGTTGAGAATTAATATGATTTAACAAAGTAGACATACTTTATGCTATAATATCTAAATCAGAACATTCATAATAAAAAAAATAATAATTACACTGAGAAACTGGTCATTAAAAGGTTAAGTCAAACCACTTATGACTTTCGTAATATTTGAGGGATCATGACAAGTTACTAGACATTGCACTTAATTTTTAAATATAAATCAATCATTTATTGAATTCATAATAAATTAAATTATTCAATTTATTTAATCTTATTTTATAATTTATATTTAAGCCAACTTATTAGGGAACTTAATGGGTCATACATATAAGAATTATTGATTAGAAATTAAAATGAGATGATTAATCAAGTGTGACTTGATTATAAATAAATTTTAGAAATTGAGAATTATAATATAATTAATACAGGGATTACAATTCTAGACCTAAAAAGTTAAGTAGGGACTTGATTAAATAAATTTATAAAATTATCCTAAAATAATATATGTGATATTATTTAAGGGGACAAGTTGATATTTTGCTATTTATAGAGTTTTTAGGTTTTCATATAAATAAAATATTATGCCTCTTATTTTCATGAAAAAAGAGAAGATGATAAAAGTACATTACATAAACACCTAAAACACAAAAGATTAGAGCTAGTACTCTACGGTACAATAATTTCTCTTTCCTAATAGGTTTTAAGAGATTTATTACTAGTGGTTTGTGTAGATTACTATTAGATGCCAAACATTTAGACAATTTGTGGTTTGCAACAACCTAGTTTGAAATAAACATTCAAAGCTAAATAAAATATTTGATCTTCAGGTAATTTTCGTATAAATCCTAAAGAACTTTAAATTCGTCTAACAGATTCCTTCTGACTCTCCTGAAAATTTTAAATCTACTGTTTCTATTGTATATATACGTGTTTCGGGAAACTAAACATCAGGAACCACAAAAGCTCTACAATTCTTGTCCAATGACTTCGAAGACTGAGCAGTTGAAGCAATCACAAATTTAGCTTCATTTTAGCTCAAACACTAGAAAGTTTGGCGTAACGTAACTATACATACATCAGAACATGATACGAAACTTTAGGTTTGAGCAACACGAAACAGCCATCCCCTGAAAAGGAAGCATATTTTACTTTTCTTGAATTCTCCAAGTCTGCCACCTCAAGAAGCCTTGCAAAAAGGTCTATCCCTCTATAGCCAGTGGGCTTTTATACACTTTTTGCCTCATAAAGACTAAAAAATAAAGGATGATGCAATATCCTATACATGAATTTTCTCCATCCAATGAATTTTCTCCATCATTCTGGCAATATTGCAGTTGTTGGTTGTGGACACTATCAACCCTTCACTCACATCTCATGAGATCTGACCACTTCAAGTTCAATATGTTGGTGTACAAAATTAGTGGAATGCCCATTCTGAGTTTCATTTTGCATTTCCAGGAAAAGATCCGAGGGATCTTCACATGCTGAATTCTAAGATTATTTCCAACGAAAAGATCTAATAAGGAATTGGAGATCATATCAAGCAAATGGCAAAAAACGTGTAGCAATCCACATCAATGAGGTATAGCAACATGTCTTTAAAAAATGTTCATCAGCACTTCTTTATAATAAAGAACTTCGTTAATTAGACGTTTTGTAGGCCACATCGTGAACTCGAAACTCCAGAAGGTATGATTCCTTACACACTGTACATTAGAGAAATAAGTCTTCAACCTAATAATCGTCACATGAAAACGTTAAGTAGAAAAACTTGAGATTTCTTTCATATGAGACCTCAAGTCAAGAGAAATAAAAATTAAAATATGGGAAATTTTACCTGATTTGAAGGTGAATTTAAAAATTGCTACTGTACAAAGAAATATTGGGAAATTCTGGTAGGTACAGATGCACTGAAATTCATTTTGAAGTATTTTCTTGGATAAGGAATCCCTAGTATATATAAATCTTGCACATAGAGGATATGTATTTAGATGTTTGATATTACAATGTAAAATATTTTAACAATATTTTTTATTTAAAAATATATCAAAATATTTTTTTTATTTTCGACACTACCACATTAAAATTATTAAAAAAACACTAAAAAATCAATTTTTTCAAACCAAATATGCTTTTGAAACATACCTAAACACAGTTCAAAAACAAAAACAAACTTTATCTTAGTCAAGCTATAGATTATACGTCTCTACTCCATCTGATTTTGACCAGCAATCTTTCTGCGCCTAACTTCATAAAATTGATCAACTGAAGTTATATAGAAGAAATCAAACAAGATAACGCATTTTTAAGTAATTTTACATCTTTTTGTTCAAATAAGAGATTCAAAGACGCAACTGAACAGAACCGGCTCTTTCTTTCAAGTTTCAAGAGCATAAATAAACTATACGTAACATGTTCTATATTTTCCAATGTGTAATTAGCTAACTAGTTTATGCACCCATTTGTTTGCATTTTTGAGGTCAACATTCCCGATTCCGTCAGCCACAAACCATGCTAGCCGTGGTGCCTGTTCCACATGTGGGAAAAACAATTTCCCTATGCCTGCTGCTCATCAAATGGGTATAGTTTGTAGTGGAATCTGAGTTGGAATTGCCACGCACCATTGAAGCTCCATCACTAATGCAATGCGAAGTCCACCAAAAGTTTTAAGAGAAACAAGAAAGAAAGAAAGAGAGGTCAATTTTGGTGATTAGCGGTGCACTAATAAACGTTTGTGCTGAGTAGATTGTTGACTAATTAAAATGGAAGGCATGGCCACAATTTTTAAGTTACTAATTTATATAGCATTATTTGTGTTTTAAAACTAACCCTTGTCTGCATCTACATATTGTACGTTTGTGTTTTTTAGTGATAACTCTTGTCTACGAATTGCAGACAACAATTTAAGAATTTATGTTAGATAATTAATATTCTTTGGCTAATTAACATGTGTGAACAAGCTGACTTTTTTTTTATTATTAAAAAAAACTCTTTATTTATAATTTAGAAAGAACACACTCATGGCTTCCATTTTTTTTTCTTATTACCACCACCATAATTTTTAAATTTATTGATAGAATTTTTTGTCGGTTTTTATACTCACAGTCCACGACACGAATTTTCCTAATGGGCTCATGGGCGACAATAAACCGTCAGAAAAACCCTTGTTGATGTTTGTGATTTGTTGATGAGTCTGTTAGTAATGATTTTATTGATCGATTTACTGACAATAAAAGTATGTAGAAAACAATTTACCCATCTCGCAACAAAGCGCAACCCATTTATCTAGTTAACTTCTAAAATTAAAAGGTTCTAAATCCAAATATATAGCCTGTTCTACAAATTTTAGGAAATTCAACTCAATTAAAGTAAATCCAATTTAACTATTTATATAACTATATACATAGAAGATCTATTGAGAAGCAAAGCCCAAATCTTAATCTATCTAAATTGATCAACTGATCAATTAAAGTAAATCCAATTGAACTATTTATATAACTATATAAACAAGAATGAGTTCACTTTTTTTTTTTTTTTTTATCATAGAATGTGCATCCTTGATCATGAAAGAGGTGAGATTAGTATAATTGCTAACTAAATTTGCAACACTTTTACAAATTTACGTGGTTAAAAATTTGCCTGGATACGATCAGTTGTAATTCGACCCTGTTGGATAAAATTTTAGTTTACATTTTCACTAAAGAAAAAGAACAATTAATTTTAAGTATTCTTATATTTTAATCAATTTTTCAATTGTAAGTTTAATTGCTTTTAATTTATCCATGAATTTATTTTCCAAGATGTTATTTTATCATATGTATTATTTAAATTGATAAAAATGCCCTGATATGGAAAAATCAAACCTAATCTAGTTTTTTTTTTTTTTTTTTCCTGTAAAACAAATCTCACTTAGCTATAAGTGTCAAACTTGATCCATTTGGTGATTGACTTGATTAATCAAGTAATATTTAGTGCTCATTTAATATTGAGCTTGATCCTACTTTTTATCAAAATTAAATTTTTTTTCTTTAAATTAATTGTTTTTTGTGTTGTTGCATCTCTTTGATGTACTAATCAAAAATAAATTTTTTAAAATATAAAAAATATTATTTTAATACATTTCTAAAATGAAAAGCATTTTGAAAAAAAACATCTACCACACTCTTAAACACCTCTGAATAAATGAGGTCAAATCCGGTCCAGTAAAAAGTAAAAAAAAAAAAAATCTTTTTTATTATTTTATTAGAATAAAAAAAAAATCTTATCTATGGGTGAAACTAGAGATTGAGATTTACTCCATAATTCAAACTATTGGTTAAATTAGACGAGTTAGAATCCGAAACAGATCTAATAATTATATATTTATGTGCGCTTTATATAGCTTAATTAAATTACAATAAGTTAATTACTAATGAACAAAAAAAAGGCATTATTTACTCTCAAATATATTATAATTAGTTCTATCGATTTGGAAATTTATAAGACACAGTTGAAACTTTAAAGTTTGTTTTCTTTTATAATAGAAAAGTTCATAGATTGATTGGTCGTGTGATCTTTAATTTTGTTGCTGTGATAGAAAAAACCTATAATTAATTGCACGAAAAAGGCTAGTAAATAAGATGATAATTAATTTGTATTAATTCAGTAATCTACATAGTACACCATAGAACAAGGATTCAATATAGGATGAAGATGTGGTGGTTATCTATTAAAATTAGATATCACTATCAGAAAATTAAATTAAAAAACACCGTCGGTCGACCTTAAAAAAACTTTTATGTTGTCCACAATATACTCACCAGGGATTTGTGTTGAATTCCAACTATTTTATTCGCATTGGATGAGCCTTGGTAAATAACTTCTATCGAAGATATCTTTTCAGGTGTCTCTACATGAATGGTAACTGAATTATCAGCATGGTCACAATCACTAATACTAAAGCTTGATGAAGTAGCAAACTCTTGTTGAACATGGAAGTTTTTCTCTTTCAAAAAATGATAGCTAAAAGGAAACAATTAACACAGTATTCCATAAAGTAGTGGCCTAAAATTGACACCTAAACTCAACTAAAGTTGAAAATAGTATGCACAGAAAAGCTGACATGAGTACTACATGAATCACAAGAAAACATAAATCAACTAAAAGCATTCAAAACAGAGATAACACCCACATGCAGTATATCCACACATGCAAAGCAGCACAGAATATCTACCAACAACACTTCACAATTATGTTGTTAGCTATTTTTGAATTGTTAGCTTTTAATGTATTGGCTATCCATTGTATGGTGTTGTTCCACTTGCTCCTCTATATATGAGAAATCATATGGCCCCAAATAGCATCAATCAAAAAATCATGCCAATCTTTTAGATTATTAGGTATAATTGTTTTTGGTAAATTCCAAACTCATCAAACAAATTTCTTCCTTTGACACGTTATGATAACTACCAGAAAATTAAAAAATACAAACAGAATTACTAACAGAATGTTTCTGTTGGTAAATTACAGTGAATTATACCGACGGAAACATTCCCTCGGTATATATCAAGAGAATTACAGTTGAAAAAAAAAAAGAATTAAAACAAATCCAAAAAGCATGATGACGTGTTAATTTATATCAATGGAATTACCGACGATATTAATACCATTGGTAAAATTCGTCCGTAAACTCGTTGGTAAACTTTTCACTTCTTCCTGGCACTATTTATTGTTGGTAAAATTTTGTTTGTATTTTCCAGAGAACTCTGAAACTATTCACTTCTTAATTGCATTGTTAATTATTATTATTTATAAACAAAATCACTGACAGATTAAAAAGTCATCGATGTTATTTGGCTGATTTTAGAAAATTTTTGATTAAATTGAATATTTAAATTAAATATTACAAACAAAATCACCGACGGATTGAAAAGTCGTCAGTGATATTTTGCAGTTTTTGAAGATTTTCAATTAAATTATAAATTTAAATTAAATATTATAGATGAAATCACTGATAAAATGATTAAAAATATTAATATTTAATCATCTGTTGGTAAAACTATCAATAAAATACCTAAATAAAAAGACTAGAATATCTCATTTCATAACAGACATGCCTCTTCTTCTTCTTCTTCTTCCCCTTATATAAAAAACATCAACATCCCTTTTTTCTTTCTCTTCTCTTCTCTCCTCAACTCTTTCTTTTCTCTTCCACGTTCAGGTATGTCTTACATCAACATCCCTTTCTTTTTTTTTTTCCTTTCTCTTCACTCCTCAACTCCTTCTTTTCTTCTTCACGCTCATGTATGTCTTCTCCTCTTTTCTTCCTTTGTTTTCTCATTTTTTTTAATTAACATACTTTATTGATTTTTTTTCTTTTCTTAACTTCCCTCATAACTACATTAAGGTAAGATTTTTTTTTCGTCTTTTTTTGTGTTCTTTTTTCATTATATTTGTCATCTTATTTTATTTTTAAATTTTTCTATTCTTAATAATTGTGTGAATGTTGCTGTAGGATTTGTTTTTTCATATGAGATCAATTTTTAGTTGATTTATTTATAGGATTTTAAATAAATTTTAATTATTTTCTAGTTCTGTTAAATAGTCTGTTTTTAAATGTTTTTAAATAATCACCGATAGAATTGCATATGGTATTTTTCTTGGTTATATGAAAAACTTCTAGAGGAAAATATCGACGGAATGAAGCAGGTAAATTTTTTTAGCGTGCTTTTCCTGTCAGTAAATCCATCAATAATAATATTTTTTTATTACCAACAAATAAAAAATTATCAGCAAGAGAATTACCAATGGCACATTTTCGTCTATGATCTCATTAGTAAATTAATTACCAATGGAATGATAGTAAAAATACCAATAAAAAATTCCATCGGTAAAAGATAAAAATTCTGGTAGTGGATTGATTTTACCATCACCAATGAAATTTCCATCACATATTGTATTGGTATATTTGACATGTTATCAATGCTTATAAAATTTTTAATATTTTTTATTATGTTGATTCCATCGGAAATAAGAACTTTAATTTCTAATGGTTTATTCTGTTACCTATTCTGTTAGAAATACTAAAATATTTTGTAACTTTTGGATGAAAATGAGTGTTTATTCTGACGGACTTGTCCATCACATATTCCATAAGAAATGTCACTGCTTTT
>CM055349.1:6893945-6927906 GCA_029228515.1 Populus alba x Populus x berolinensis | reverse complement strand
TTAATAGCGGGGGAAGGAGATAGAACTATCGAGCTATATTTCATTTAAGTTTTTCTGATATAATATCCGTCAGCAATTCCATCAGACAATACTGATGTGTCATATTTCCAACACCATTGCCAAAAAACTTTTCTTTATTCCATCATAAAAATTATTGACATAACAAATTTCATTATAATTTATGAAAATTTTCTGTCGGAAAATACCAACATAATATTCTATGTTTTTGTTGCAATACGCGAATTTTCTAGCAATGCAATGTATTGAGTTTGAAATTAACTCAGTACTGTAGATTTTGGATGCCTATGAGTAATTAAGCTAGAGGTCGCACTGTTTCAGCACCAAAATTAAAAAGAAAAAAAAAAGATGTCTCCGTTTTCGACTAATTAATACTAGACCGAGAACTCATCATCGCAACATGGTAATGGAGAAAGTGGAAGACCTAATTGGTTTGACGCCTGAATATTTAAGGTACGTATGTTTTTGTTAATTATTACTGTTCTTTTTTTCTTTCAAACTTGATCTTCGTTTCATTTACGCTTCTTCAAACCAATGCTTTTCAACGCTACTCAGTATTATGATTCTCTATTCCAATTTTGAAATTTCTAACCTTATGAAACGAAAGAAGTTTTTTCTTCTCATATTTCAACTTTCAATTGAAATGATGTAGAAGTCTCTTTTTTTTTTTAACACGGGTGTTTGGATCAGTTTGCATGCACCTCGACTAATTCTACGAGCTTTGAAATTAATAACCATGTAAACCTTCAATAGCCATAAAAAAACTCGAACTCGTTATCATTAAGGAGCAAACTCAAAGTCTCATCAGTTATGTTATCCCTCAAAGTTAACTTAGAAGTCTGTTTGATTTTATATGAAATTGAGTATACGTAAGGGAAGGGAAAAGAAAAACCTTTCTACCGAATAAACTAAGAAGAAGAAAAATCTCAGCTCATAAATTGCTGGCCATGAAATCATACCATGTGAATAGTTGGGCAACAGATCAAGCTCAGTAATCGAGCTAGCCCTTCGAGACTTAACAATAAAATGAGTTAACTGAAAGTCTATTGCAAATCCTAACACTTCTGTTGCCTCAATGTTTTAGAAAGAGAGGATATACAGGAAGGAAAACCCTCCATGGTGGTCGGTTTTCCTTTGTTTCAGTCGCAAATCTCCAGGACGCATGATATCCAGTTATCAAATTAATCAAGAAATAGGATCATATAGAACAAACATATTCACTACGAAGTATTTTATTTCTGTTGGATCATTTCCAATGGAATTTCACTAATGTTTATCCACCCAATTTCCTAGAGAAATTTATCCAGCCATCTATCCATGTAAAAAGATATCAGAGAAAGGATGCAGATCTTTTCGTTTCTGAGAAAGGAGATTTTCGCCTAAGAATTTAATAGACTAGCTACCCCATTTCAATGCATGGATGACAAGTGTTGGAGAGAAAATCAACAGCTAGATGGATTGACAACAACCCCAATATGAGGGAGCAGAGCACCAAGGCTGATGCCACCTGAAAGCTGAGACCCACATGCCATTAACTTAGCTCACATAGATTCGAAGATTTATTTAATAGTTAGCTAAAGTTCTTATCTTCTTTTGATTAACACATGATTGATCATAGCCAAGCCAACACTTCGCAAAGTTCAATATAAGGAGTCAGCAAAAAGTCTTAGCAGCCTAATAATTTCATTTGACACCCAAGGAAGCTTCTCCAAGATGGGTTAGGTGACAAAATCACAATAAATCCCACTAGCAGCCCATTTCTTCTGTATCCTTAATTAATTAGGCTAATATTGTTACTAATTAATCCCTTGTCGGATGGTTTATTGTATAATTAGTAATTAAACTACAAGTTCATTTATGGGTTTGCAAGTGATCTTATTAATGTGCCTTGAATATCTCTTACGGTTTGCGAGTTTAAAGAGAGCACTGTTCCCTCTGCATGTGCTCTCTGCTCTTTAATTCCTGTAATTTTCCCTCACATATTCTCTCCCACCTTCCCTCTCGTCGTACAGCTCTTGTCCATATATATATCCTCTCTCTTTCACTCTGTCAAAAGTCTAGTTTCATACATACAAAAAGAAAAGTTTTCTTTCATGTCTCCAGCACAAAGACCAAACATGCCTGAACCATCTCCTTCCCCTCCTTCCTCTTCTATCTTTGCACTTTCTTACTTGAAGCTTCAATTCTTCGCTCGTGTAAGGCGGTTCTTGCAAACTAAAAGGGCACAAAAGAGCCTTAAAACAAGAACCAAACCTATGGTCATCAAAGAAGAACAAGCAACAATTACTACTGTGGATAGACAAAGTAGTGATATTGATGATGATTCTGTGGTGTTACAAAGATCAGTAAAGAGACTTCACTTTGGAAGCTGGGAAGAGAAGGAGATGGCGGCTCTTGAGATTGAAAAATTAGCTAGGGAAGATGCTAAGATGAGAAATTTGATGGCTGAGCTTGGTGTTATTCCTGCCCTGGTGGGGATGGTGGCTTCAGAAGTGGCTGGCCGCCAGAGAGTGGCTGTTAATGCTTTGATTGAGCTTGCTAATGGAACTTACAAGTAAGTTTCTTCTTTTCTAATTTGATATCATTATTTTTAATTAATTTGTTTTTCATTTTTGTTACAAAAAAATACAAATTATGAAATTCAATTGTAGTACAGAATCTCCTCATAAGACATTTAATTGAGCTGTTTAGAATATTTTCATACTGTTTAGAAGATCAACTAGAATCGTTTTATAAAACTCTATATATAACTTGTTATGAAAAAAAAAAAACTAAATGCAAAAAACAACGTCTTTGGTAGGCTTTGTATAGAACTTGCCTAAAACCTAACATAATCTTGGGTGCTGATTACACCATACTGTAGAATTTGCATCGATAGGTCAAGCTCCACTAACACTTCAGATAACAAGAGAATGACGTTAGCTCCTCTTACTTTAATTAGTCAAATATTTCATTCTAACTGTGAACAAATGAAGAAAAAAAATATATTATCAGAGTACAATAATGACCCCAGTTGTGTGGCTGACCATCCATGTGAATTTGAAGAAGAAAACAAAGATTACATCAAACAGCTTATGTAATTGGATGTTTTTTCAACAGTTTGAAAAAATGGAGTTTGGTTTTTGGCACCATCTGGATTTTTCGGGGTATGAATTATTTCATTATTTGAGCTTAGGGTGAGGTGAGAAATACCCATATATGGTTGATTTATATCCTAAAGAATTGAAAGTTGGCCACTGGGGAAGGAATAAAGGGGACCTGATATGGGTTTGGATTTTGGAGTTTGCCTCTGATAATACTCTCAATTTTCATGTAATGGAGTAATCTGAGGGAGGGACCCTCGTTGTTAAAGAAAGCTATCTACGTCGAGGCTGTGTAGGCGTTGCACTTGAGGACTTATGGTTTCAGCGCCGCCCTTCATAAAATAGATAGGATCAAAGCTTTTAGGTTCGGTTTCTTGATTCACCCTTTAATGGTAATGAATAATTGCTCTTGGTGCCACATCAAGCTTTCAATTCTTGATGAGAAAAAAAGAAAAAGAAAGAGGATTTGTCTTTGATTTACCCTTGGCTGAGGCAGCATCCAATTTTGGGGATTTCATGATGGTTCTTGACCTGATTTTAGGCGTGGTCCCTTTTTTGGTCTAGGTTAATTATTGTTAATATTTCTTCACAGAAATTTAGATGATAATTATGATGAAAAAAATATTAATTCAATTTGAATGGATTCAAAACATTATTATTGGAAGGATCGTTATCAATAGTTCTACTATTCTCATCTATTAAATAATATTTTAGTATTTTTAAATTCTATTTTAATTTTAAATTGTCAAGTTTCAAATATTTAATTACTTAGATTTAATTATGAGTTCTTTCTTTTTGTATAAACTCATTTCTCAGCCTTGTTAATTGATTGGTTTAAGAAGACACCCATTTGAATGTTAATGATCATGTTCCTCAAATCAACATCATAAGAAAATAATTAATTTTTTTTTAGCAGATATGAAAATAATTAATTTGGATGAAGTAGGAGGCCACAAGCACAAAGGGCGCTTATTACACGCTCTAGGAGGAAGCATAGACAGAGCAATGATGTTATTGAATCGACAATGTTGTCTTTGAATAGAAATAAGTTACAGGACATAAGAATTGGCGCCAATGATCAGATTCCCTATGATCTATGATCAATAAACAAATTCATCTGTTGACTTCCATCTTCCATCTCAGATCTAAATCCAAGAATCTCTTTGACTTTCTTAGAAAAAGACAGTAACTTGTTTAATACTTGTTGGCTGGTTAGTTTGGCGTGCATGATGCTCATTATTTGCTGGGGAGACATTCAAAAATGGCCACCGTGTTACTATCCCTGATTTATACTCTTTGGTTCGGTAGCTGCAACTAGATTAGTGAGCTGTTCTTGTTTTAATTAATGTATTTTTATTTTCTTTCTTCAGGAACAAGGCTCTCATGGTAGAAGCAGGGATCCTTTCGAAACTACCAAAGAGCATGGATGTTTTAGAAGAACCAACAAGACAAGAATTCGCAGAATTAATCCTGTCATTATCTTCGCTGGCGAATCATACCCAATTCCCTCTTGCTTCATCAGAAGTTTTGCCATTTCTAATTGGAATTCTAGAGTCTTGCTCAAGTTACGAAACCAAGGAGTCGTGTTTGGGTACTCTATACAACCTGTCTGCTGTGTTAGACAATGCAGGGCCTTTGCTCTCTAACGGGGCAGTTCAAACTCTCTTGAGGGTAATATCAGAAAAAGAATTCTCAGAGAAAGCTCTAGCCACACTAGGCCATTTAGTGGTGACCTTAATGGGGAAGAAAGCAATGGAAAACAGTTCACTTGTGCCAGAGAGCTTGATAGAGATAATGACATGGGAGGATAAGCCAAAATGTCAAGAATTATCGGCTTATATTTTGATGATTCTAGCTCATCAAAGCTCAGCTCTGCGAGATAAAATGCTTAAATCTGGCATTGTCCCTGTACTCCTTGAAGTGGCATTATTGGGGAGTCCTCTAGCTCAGAAGAGAGCACTAAAACTACTGCAATGGTTCAAAGATGAGAGGCAAGCAAGGATGGGGCCACATTCTGGGCCTCAAACAGCAAGGATAGCAACAGGGTCACCGGTAAATAACAGGGAAGCTCAAGAGGGAAAGAAACTGATGAAGGATTTGGTGAAGCAAAGTTTACACAAGAACATGGAGTTGATAACCCGGCGAGCCAATGCTACTTCAGGGGACTCTTCCAAGTTCAAGTCCTTGGTTATCAGTACAAGTTCTAAAAGCTTGACTTGCTAAAGATTTTACAGGCCCTTTAGCAATCTTTGGGGATCTCTCGATCCGGGAGCAGCAGAGAAATTCCTCGATGCCTGCTCATCAAGTTAGGAATCCAATTCTTTAGCCTAGGCCATGTGATGCTTGCTGATTAAAAATAGAAATGCTCGTGTGCAGTATAGTAGCTTATGTTAATTGTACATGGTGACCTTGAAAAGAAAAGAAAAGAGAAATTGAAGTCTCCGGATGGGGCCTCACTCCCATTTTTTCCCACAAGATCAATTTCAATTCTTGCACAGACCATTTTTCCTTTTCTTGAGCTACCAATCATAACCTTTATGCGAGTAAATTTGAAGCAGCTGGTCTTCTACGTGTCTCTACACAAGGGAATCAACGCCAGCGAAGCAAAACTGATTCAAATGAGAGCATGCCAAAATAGCTAAGCTCAAGCCTCTCACATCAGCCCAGCCCAATAAGAACTCATTCAGGATCACCAAGCCCAAATTTAAGTCGAAACATCGTGGCGGTGAAAGTGAAACCCTAACTGGTTCCCTGGACCCAACAAATATAAATACCCAAGCAGCGGTCCAGCAAATTCAGTTAGCCACAAAAAAACAAGACCGGTTTCGTTCTCTATCCTGCGTAACTCCCTCATTTCTAGGGTTTATTCGACGCTAACAAGCAATCCACCACCACCGCTTCCGCCACCATGGAGTTCATTAAAAAACGCAAAGCTGACGAAAACGGCATCTCAATCCCCACCGGCACCTCTCCACCATCTCCAATAACTCCTCTAACTCCCGAAGAAATCCGTAAAATCCTCGAACCTTTCACAAAAGACCAACTATTAGACATCCTCCAATCCGCCACACTCCACCACTCTGACATCCTTAACTCTGTCCGTTCCGTAGCGGATGGCGACATCTCCCTCCGAAAGCTCTTCATTCGCGGCCTCTCTTCCGAAACAACCTCGGATACCCTCCGAATTCTATTTTCTTCCTTCGGAGAACTCGAAGAAGCTATTGTTATCCATGACAAGAACACAGGTAAGTCGAAAGGTTTCGGGTTTATTACTTTCAAACATGTGGACTCTGCTATGCTTTCTATTAGAGAACCTAGTAAAAAAATTGATGGAAGGATTACTGTTACTCAATTAGCATCGAATAATTCGAGTACCGGTGATGTTTCGTTAAGGAAAGTTTATGTTGGGAACGTGCCTTTTGAGATTACTTCGGAGAGGTTGTTAGGGTTTTTCTCAATGTATGGTGAGATTGAAGAAGGCCCGCTTGGGTTTGATAAATCTACTGGGAAATCAAAGGGTTTTGCCTTTCTTATATATAAGTCTGAGGATGGGGCTAAGGCTGCGATTGCTGATCCTATGAAAAATATTGATGGGCATCAAGTTGTTTGTAAATTAGCTGTTGATAACAAGAGGGTTAATAAGACTAATCAGGGCAGTGCAAATGCACAAAATTCACAGCCATTAGCGCATCCATCGTTCCCACAACCACAACCACAAAATTCGATTGGCGGGGTGACAGGAAGTTTACAAAATTATGGGCCTGCTAGTAATAGCTATCAGTTGAATACTTCATTGACGGGTTCTGGATATAATGGTGCTTATAGGGTTCCGCCATATGTAGGGGCGGGTCCAAATGATGGTGGATTGAACAATGCAGGGGCTTCAATGTATAGAATGCCACAGAGCACTGTTGGAACCGGTTCTGGGGTGTATCCGGATGCTGGGTCTTATGCTTTGTCTCAGCAACAGCAGCATCAGCAGCCATCCTCAATGCCACTGCCTCCTAGATTCCCACATGGAGCTGGAGGGATGTATCAGGGTATGCCACCACCATATTACTGAAGGTAATTATTGCAAACTTTTTTATTTTTCAAATGATTTTGTCCAATGTGAAGTTTTTATTTTATTTTGTTATAACAATCCCTTTTTCTTTTTGTTTTTGTGGAAAAGGTGTTTTTTTTTTTTTTCAATTCGTTTGCATTTGTTAATTTTTAGACTAATTGCTGTTTCTCTATAATTGTTGAGAAGCCGTGTCACACCATTGTGGATTTGATTGTGTTGTTATAGCATTTTCTTGTGGGTCATAGAGAAACAATTATAACTAACACGCTTGAAAGATAAAGAGTTTTCTGATCTTTAAAAGACACAGTAGACTAGCTGTAGTTTTATTTCATGGCTTTCTACAACTTTTTGGTTTGTTATTTTGCTTTAGCTAGCCTGAGCTTTATTTTATATGTTTGACATTGATGGGTCTTTGATTCAGGTGTATGAGAGCTTCTTGGGAACACATGCTTTAAATGGTTGTCGTGATTTCCTGAATGCAAGCAATGAAATCTTTAATTTAATTATGTGGACTGCTGTGCTTTTGTTGCTGCTTCACTTCATCTGCTTCCTTAAGATGTGGTTGGATTTGTGATGGATGCTACTTAAACTTTGCAAAATTTAGTTTCTATCTGTAGAACAGGGCTCTTACAGAAGGATTGTAGAACTTTTCTGCTATGCCGGAATTGATGTTTATCTAGATTATAAATATCCCTGTTTTTCTGGTTTTGCTACTTTTGCTCCTCAAGAAGATTTTTGGTATTTGAGGTTTCATTGTTGGCTTTACCTTTCTGATTGTGTGGATTTTTTATTTCGATTGGTAAAAAGGAATTTTTTATTTCATTTGTCAAGGGTTCACAACATTATTTCTGCATATATATCTCTATGAGAAAAAAGCTTTCCTCTTTTTCATATTTACACGTTGATTTGATGTCTATTTTTTTGTTAATTGCTTTTAATCCTTCCTTTCCCCTAGCTCATTTGTTTAAAATGGATTTCAGTCCCCGAGTTTTTTTTTTTTTTGCCCCTATATTGTCTGCTTTTATAAATTGTCATCTTAGACATTGTGTTGTGGTGGAGGCTTCAAGAATGTACATCGCATTACAATACTTCTGGTACCTCAGTTAGCCCAAGCTGTATTAATAATTGTGGTGTTTCTTGAATCCCTAAACTTCTCCTGTTCTGCCATGCATTATATTTGGCAGCATTTTTCTGGTTTCTGGGTTGTTGGGTTACAGAAACAGTGAATGAGTTTTTAAAACAATGGACTGTGATTATATGAACATGTAGGACAGTCGAGTGGAAACACAATTGCAAATGGATTTAATTTTCTTTGCAACATGCAGATTTGACAATATGGTCCAGGTCTAATAAATAAATGTAATGCACTAGTGTAATATCTCTCGAGATAAAATTAAAAAAACCATGTTGATTTTATCCTATGTAATATTTTGAAATTAGTGGAAATGTGATTTTGGGTTCTGTAGTGAGTGCAATTTGGGATTTTGTGTGTTGGCTTATGGAATTTCTTGGTTGATGTTTTTGTAAGGTGTCTTTATGATGTTCACTGTTAATTATTATGAGTTTGTGACCTCGAGATCAAATTCCCCTTGTGTTATAGCGTAAATCCCTTAATTGGTATTTATACCCTGATGTCAGATATTAGATATATATGGCAGAATTGTTTTAGAAGTCTATGCCTGAATCTGATTAACCTGTGTTAGATGATTTAAATTATTGCTCATGCTACCTGTATCATATGGTGCTGGAATTGATGACTTTGGTGTTCTTTTCTGGTTTGTTCCCAATATTTTTTATGGCGGGGGCATGTGAAGTTGGGATTCCAATTTGCTTTCCCTCGGGAAGCAAGCAATGGCCGACATCCATTCAACCAGCTACCCGTTTCTTAGGACATCCACCCGTTTGCCTCTTGTCTCCTAATTCATTTTTTTTGTTAATTAAAAGATGTTTTGCACATCATAAAACATTAATAAGTTTTATGAACTGATAAAAAACTTGAAATGTCTTAAACATGAAATAAATACAAAACTTGCCTGAGATGAAATTCGTATCATAATTTTATGTAATCTAATGAGATGTGGTGTGGGGTATATGTTGATCCTCTAAGAGGGTCTCTATGATGTCAGGTTTTCGCGATTTTGCTAGTTGATTTTGGTCCGGTTCCTGGGCAAATCCTTTTTTTTTTATTTGGTGTCCTCTAAGCTCCATGTGAAATTAACTCTTTACCTGATCTATTATGGGAATTTTATGATTGCATTCTCTCATTAAGCTTGCGCATGCAACTTGTCATTTGGAGATGGAAACTAATGACTTTGCCGGGTTTTTCTTTTCCTGTCTTTGTTAATGTTTTTCTATGGTGTATCACCGCTAACCACGTGGACCTTGGAGAGGGCATGAGCAACATCTATCTCGAGCACGGATGGTGATCTTTGATATAAAGGGCAAGAGTTGCCTCCCCCACGCCTCTTTCCTAGGGCAACTAGATTTCTCCCCCAGAAACCCTTTTTATTTTTCTTGGCATTTGCAGTGATTAATGCTTGTGGAGGTTGTTTTCGAGGAGCTTTAACCATTGCAGAAGTATAGTTTAAATTGAGAACCATTCTGGCTCGTTCTACATATAAGAATAAAATAATATATCGATAAACATGTATTTCTCGAGTTGCTGTGAGACCTCGGTACAGTTTCCGTGCTTGTTAATTTATATGCACTGCAAAAATATTTATATAGGCATCAACCTTCTAGTGTGGTGGGAATGTGCACTCTTTTATGGACTCAAAGATGGACCATAAAGTCATAAATATTAAAATAAGGGTGACTATGATACACGCATCTTAGAATTTTAAGTAGCATTTTGACTATAGGGAGTCGGATAAATTTGTTCTCGAGTAGATAAAATTGAATATACATGCTTTGCAATGCATTTTGACAAATAACTAAAAGTATAAACTATGTCAATAATTTTTTTTTATTAATGATAACTAAAAAAAATAAAGTTATGAGATAGTTTTATTGCTTGATGATTATGATTTTGTAATTTATTTGATTGTATTTAATCTTTTTTTTTTTTTTTCTGTTTTAGTAAAATTAGTTTTTTATAATATCATTTCATGGATAATAGAAATATGCACATACATAAAATAGAGAAATATTATTAGCATGGGTTGAATATTTTTTACCTAATTTCAAAACTGCCATCAATTTTCTTCGTCTTTTCACCATTATATTTTTTTTTATCTTGCTTTTCCTCAATAAATAAGAAGAAATTGGCCTTGAATTAAGAATGATTTCTCCAAAAAGGAAGTTTTATGGTTAAAATGGAAAAGAACAAAAATACGAGAGGGGTTATATTGATTATACTACATGGTTTTGAGGGTTTTTTTTAATTTTTTGAAGTCACTTTTTCTTTTTGAGAATAAATATTTTTTAATTTTAAAAAATAAGATTTATTTATGTGAAACATAAAAAATTTATGAATTAAAGTAGAATAATCTCTTCGACACATTAAATACATATAAGATAATTTTAAAAAATAAATGCTATTAAAAAAATATTAAACAAAGAACCTAAACAATCACAATGAAAGAGTACTAATTTAAATATAAATTAAAAAGTTGTTTGGAAAATTATATATTAAAAAAGACATAAATTATAATAAAGTTAAGCCCGCATGCTTAGCCCATTTTGAAAAGGCATGTAAGGGCTTTTATTTTTTTAATTTGGTAATGTGATGGATAACATGTTATAAACATCAAAATATTTTTAAAAAATAAAAAAGCCAGTGAAACATGGCTTGCTTTACCCTTGATTCTAGTCATAGTAGTGCTTGGAAAGTCAGAATTTATGGTTTTTTTATATAGTAATTAATTTTCAACCCATATATTTTTTTTTTTTTATCTAAAACACTATAAATACCTTAATAAACTTGTATATGGTCTCAAACAAATAAAAAAACTTCATAAAAAACCTAAAACCAAAACATTATTTGAGCTCAGATTTGTTATCTCAAGCAAAACGAAAGACAAAGAAAACATAGAACAAGCTCCAACCACTTTTTTTCTTTTCTCTCAAACCAATGACTAAAAAATATATGAAAATAAATTTTTGAATCAAAATTAATTTTTCAAAAAATCCAAGGACCAGAAGTTTATAATTTAAAAAGTAAAAGGACCAAAGTGAATTTTTTAACTCAATTTTGAAACTGCCATGTATGTTCTTCTTTTTTTTTCATTATGATCATCCTTTCAATCTTTTCCTTAACAAATTTGAAGTAATTGGGCTTTAATTGGGCCCTAAAAAATTGCAACCGGAAAAAAAATTGAGAATTAAAATTTAAAAAATAATAAAATTTGCATAGTGAAATATGAGAGTAAATAATGTTTTTTCTTTTTATTTATTTTTTTCCTATAACAAAGATCCACATGTTTTAGAATTTCTTATAATTATAATGTTTATATATTTATGGAGTTGTGGTTATGCACTATTGTCGAAGGGATTTTTGTGATTAGTCATGGATTGTAACTCCTAGTAAAAAAAAAAAAATGAATGGTACGAAAAGTGCTGATGTAAACACTAAAATAAATATAGTAAATTGGCTCCAATGAGACAGTAAAATGATTGGATGCTTTACATAAGGATGAAATAAGGAGATTTTGATTTGTGGGCAAAAAATCATAAATCGACTGGTTTTACGTTAAAAATTCATAACTCTCGATCAGGTTATCAGAAAAATCTAAAAATTTACGTGGAGATAATAAAGTAATGAAGGTTTGGCCAAGTTCATGAAAATAAATGAATTTGGTTGTTAAAGTTGGTTGTTAAATTGTGACAAAATCCTTGTTTAATCTTATTGTTGTAATATATAATGATTAGGGAAAATAGTGGCATTGAAGTCATGGAATGGATAATACAACAAATTTATTTTTTGGATAAACCAAGTGATAAATGTGTTATAAATAAAATAATTTATTATGGGTATATGGATTGGAAGTAGTTTATTAGTGATTTATGAATGTGAAGTTTAAATTTAATTTTGCGATGGAGAAATAAATTGAAATAATTGTATAAGTGATTTAGTAATTCCTATTGGTACAAGAGAGTAGTTGCCTATGGAAGGTCAACATTAAGGCTGTGCATTCAGTAACCAGACTGCAGCTAGGTGCCCGACACCTAATTTATTTAGGAAATTTAACGAATGTTAAGATAATGTAATTTTTTTTTATAATGCCATTATAAATATGAACATTGATGTGATATTATTACTAAGAAAATTGAAAAGTTCTAGTTGCCAAGTGAGGAATTGGCGACAGCAAAACTAATTGAAGGATTGTAATGATTGATGCGAATGGTAACTTATATTTTCAGAAAAAAAAAATTGTAGTGCGTTATGCTTTTAAAGTTGATAATAAAGTAATTTTTTGATATTATTATGTATATTTTGGTTGTGCTAATTGTAGACAAATTTATATGTTGAATTAGTGCCCGAAAAAATAGACAGATGAATTAATGACCCGATAAAGAGGTTAGTGTCCTGAAAAATGGTCAGATGAATTAGTGACCTGGTAAAGGGGTTGATGCCTAGAGGAATTGGGCGAATGAATTAGTGACCAGTAAAGGGGTTAGTGCCCGGAAAATTAGACAGATGAATTAGTGATCCGGTAAAGAGGTCAGTGCCTAGAGAAATTGGGTGAGTGAATTAGTGACCTGGTAAAAGAGGTTGGTGCCTGGTAAATTAGGCATATGAATTAGTGACCAGGTAAATGGGCCGATGCTCGATAATTGGGTGAATAAATAAGAGACCCGGTGATGGAGTCGATGCTCGGGAATTGGACGGGTAAATAAGAGATCTTATGATGGGGTTAGTGCTCGAAAATTGAGTGAATGGATTAATGAACCAATAACAGGGTTAATGTCAGATGTTGGATGGTTGAATTTTTGGATTGTCAGAAGTAATGGACTGGATCTGGGTTAGTGCCGAGTTTGGGTAAATGTGATAGATGCATGGTAAATGGGCATAATGTGAGGAACTAGTTGTCTGGATGTTTGGCACTAGTGTCCTGGTTAAAGGGTTACTAATAAAAGTAATTATCGAGTGGATAATTGGTATACATTGTAAAATGTTAACATGAAATCTTAAAATATTTTGGAAAAAACATTTTATTAGAAAAAGAAAATGTGTATTGTGATTGAATACGTGAAAATGATTGGGATGCCATGATAATTCTTATTTTCAAACTATTGGAGCATTATACCCTGTTCTGGACGATGAGCATTACTACATGGTGAGGGGCGAATGCTTGGTGAGGGAGAATGAGAATGATTGTCTAATTAAGAAATTATTGCCTAGCTTGGATTGAGAAAAAAAAAATGTTCCTAAATGGTTGGGACAAGCCGAATAGAATTGTTAGGGGTGATCCTAGACAAGGAGTTATTACTTGGTATTGATCAGTTAATGCTAGTACATGGAACTATTTACTGGAGTGATACTGTTGATTAGTGTTCAGGAATTACTGAAGATGTTAATAGAAAAACACTAGGGATCGAGGCTTTAAACATAAATTCTAATTGAAGGTTTAGATTGAAGGGTTGGTGCCTTAGTCTATAATGTTGTTGTAAGGCATTAGTGAATTAGATGGCGAGAAAAGAACTGAAGGGGAACTTAGTTCCTTTCATAGGAACTAGTGTTTATCCAATGTTAGAAATGAAATTGCTAGAATGGAAGATGTGATGTGATAGTATAGGGTATCAATAAAAGGGAATACTCTCGTTAAATATGATAGATAGTAAAATAGGTTTATGATGTTGGTTAGCAGGATGACGTTATCAAATGGATGAATGCATAGATCTGAAGATGGATATTCGAGATGATGATGAAAAAAGTAATTAAGATGGGCATTGGCATAACGATGACTGGATTAAAGTGATCAATCAATTTCACTACTAGGAAATGTGAAATAAAAGGGTGATTCTGCGTAAAAATAACATATAACTATTTAACAAAGCAGGGATGGTACACCCAACTAGCATGAGCAAGAGTGAATGAAGTTGCAAAAATACAGAGGTGCACTATACTTCAATGAAATGAGATCTTGTGGACAAAACATGTTGAGGTCTTGGAGACAAAAAGCATGTTGTGACTTATGACCTAACAATGTCATAAAAGTATAGGGAATCATTGGTTCCACTTTTATGTAATTGTAGTTGTTCATATTTACATAAATATTGGTTCTATGCAGGACTCCTACCATGAACGACAAGAAAAAGTTTTTCATTACGAGACAATTGTTTTAGGAGTAGTTCAAATATTATTAAATTTCTAAGAGTTGTAACTAAACAGAAAAAGTATTTATGTTTTTCTCATTTTTCAGTCATTATGTTTTCTATTACATCAAATGCTAATTTATTTCCTTAACCATTTATTATTTATTATGGTACATTATATGTAGAACCAAGACATTATAGATATTGAAAAAAAAAAATCCTTATTTTTCCTTAGTTCAAGGCTCATGAAAATTGTGTTTATCATGAGGAAATCTCGGGATGTTACATGGATACTGTAATTGCTAAAACTTCAAACTAATCACGGGTTATATATATATATATATATATATATATATTTTTTTTTTTTCATATATGTACAACAAGTTCATTGTTATATGTTATATCATATGAGAAAAAAAAATGACAAAATAAGTGATGTATCTCAATGAAAAACATAAAATGAAATAAGTAAGTGAAAAATAAGATGGTGATTCTCTATTATGGCTCTCAATCTACAAATAGGTCATCATTGCCTTTTCTCTCGTTCTTTCTCCCTCCAAATCTCTTATAAATTAAGCAATAACACTTTGTTATTGCTTAGATTTAAGCCCAAATAACCATCAATACTCTTTCCTTTTGTTAAATTTGATGGGTTTATTGAGCAAGCACTGATTTTAGATTGATTTTATAGTGTAAGAGCGTACTCCCTGGTCTCATTAATACGCCATGTCACAAAATCCACAGAAAAAGAAACCTCTCTTTTCACGATCTCTGCAACTCCAGAGCCTATGTTGCTTTTCACACTCCACACCATAAGCAGGTAATATATAAATCCCTGTGAATTCCTTACATAGAGTTGCTTTCATGTTCTCTTAGAAAGTTTCATCAATTGAAAAGGACAAGTTATGAACAAGAGAGCTACTGATATGATTATGGTATGAAGGGATACTGAAAGCAGAACTACAAAGGCAGCAACATGGTACCATGTCTTGGTGCTCTTATTGGAATGGAATGTCAAGTGCTGGAACCACCCTTCGTGCCTTCACTCTTCTTGGATTTGCTGACATAAATGATTACATGTACATGTTATATTTAGTTAATGAAATAGATAATAACTAATATGATTTTACTAATTATTTTACGAGTATCATAAATATTTTACAAATTTTCAGGATGTAATTTTTGAAAAATTCTCTCATTTTGGATCTTTGGAGTGCTTTGCTTGCATCCAACCCATTCTACATGTTCAGGTGATCAACAACAACAGTCTCTTCTTTTTATATCACTATCTACACTCAATTGTACAAGTTGCAAGAAAAATTTGAATTTTGAAATCAAGATTTAAGGATATCTTTAAATCTGAGTAATTTTAGGAATATTTTATCTTTGTCTTTTAAATTAAATCAGCTTCGTTATACAAAATTCCCATTGTAAAATAGCACAAACAATATAAAAAAGAACTATAGTAAAAAGAAAAAAGAAGACGAAACAAGTTAGTGTGTGTTTGGAAAGTGGGTGTTTTTTAAATTTGATTTTTTTTATTTAAAATATTTTTTTTATTTTTTAAATTATTTTAATGTGTAATGTTAAAAATAATTTTTTTTTAAATAAAAAATATTATTTTATATATTTTCAAATAAAAAATATTTTTAAAAATAAAAATAGAAAAACTCTTTCAAATAAAATATTGTTAGTGTTGGCATATATATTTTTTTAATTGGTATTTCTCGACAGATCAACCCGTTTTTTTTTAATTATTATTTTTATTTCCCCCCTCTTAATTAATAAATAAAGGTACTTGTTATCAACAACAAAACAGAACTCCATAAATAAAATAAAATAAATATCCTACTCTCTCGCTCTCGTTCTCTGTAGTCTGTACTGTAGGAGGGAGGAGACGGAGCAGGCGGCTTTCACTCTAAAAAGCTACTTTAATGAGTGCGTGTTTAATAGACTCTTTTTCCTTTTTGTCATCATCAATAACAACACTCTATTTTTGTCTATTTTTGTTTTTCCTTCCATTCTATTTTAATTACAGAACAAATATACTTTTGTTTTCTCTTTGTTTAGTACAGTAAGGAAACTTTTTTTTTTATTTTAAAAAAGGTATTCAAGACCTTTCCTTTTCCTTTGGCTTCTGCAATCAACTTGTAAGTGACCCAACTTCATGTTTAGTGTGTGTGTGTATTGGTTTGAGTGGCTTGTTGGAGTTAGATTAGAGTGACTCTGCAGTCATTAATTTTGCATGCTGATCATCTGAACTTTTTCGGTCTCTTTCTTTTTTATGGGTTGAATTTATATTTGCTACACGATTTTTTCTTTTGGGAGGAGGAGGGAGTTGTTATAACCTTTCTTAGTGCTTGTTATCTCCGTCCCTGGACTGCTTTTATTCGTGATTTATCAGTGATCTTCCCAAAGTTGCCCAGCTTATGGATTCTCTTTAATTATAACAGTCTGAGTTAGAGGTGCCATATCTAAAAGCAAATTAATGCCAAGTTGTTCTTGTTGATAAGGTTAACAAAAAGTAAAGGTATGGCCTGGATGCAGAATATGTACAAGAAATTTGAAGCTATGTGTTTGGAGTTGGATGATATCTTGGAGCAGGTATGCTTGTCATTTACACAATCAATCTCCTTGTAATGCACCCATGATTGTTTTTATTATTTGCGTTCTACTGATATTTTTCTTTTTGTGTTTGACTGAATATTTACTGATTGTATTTACGATTAAATCATGTTTCTAAAGCATAAATATTTTTAGTTCATCAAAAGAAAAGATACAGTTCTAGTATGTGTAAATGGTTAATGCAATCTACCCACCATTAAGAGGCTGCAACATGCCCGAAGCACCCATGGCTGCATAATGCAGTTGACGTTATTGTGAAGAAACCCTTCCTGCATGTTTCTAATGGAAAAGCCTTACCTTTGGGCAGATGACTGTTTCTTTTCTATGATGAATGGCCGCTTTAAACCTTACATCATTCATTACAGATTTCCTTGTAAACTCCAGATCCTGGTACAGTAAGATAGGATACTGTAATTTCCTCGAGCATACAAATTTTAGGTTAATACTGCAACTCCAAACTGTTCGTTAATTATAAAATTGAGAAAAAATGTATTAACTTTGTACCGTTTTTCATTTTAATTTGTTACAATTTATTTTTTGATGTGATTGTCCCGAACTCTCTCTTAAATCCTTCATGTTGCTTTCTTGCTGCTCGATTCCTGCTTTAGCTGCAGTCAGTTCTGCCAAAACATATCTCATGGAATTGAATACATTCTTGGACAGGAAGGGGTGAAATATGCCGACCACTTGCAGATAGTGGGTGCTAATGTCAAGCAATTTTGCTCAGATATTGTGCGAGATGTGAAGCCTCAGCCATCTGAGGATACTGTGGATGGCGTAGCTAGCGTCTCTTGTCTAGTGAAAAACACCGAGTCAGATAAAATGTCAAAGGAAGGCATTGTCCAAAACCATTTTGATATGGAACCTTGCAACGTGAGTCGTTTGCTCTACTCATGTTCTGTTGAACCTATCAAGGCCACAAAGAATGATCTGTCTTTGGAGGAAATGGTTGTTGCTGAGATATATGAAAAATCAGTGTCAAGTCTTAAGGAAAATCGTTCCGAGGAGAAGCAAGTTCAGCTTGAGACATGGATACCCCAGAAGAGAAAGATCTAAGCATTTCAGTATTATCCTCAACATCTTATGATCTACTAGAAAGTAACTCTTTAACAGAGGTAATTCCAATAGATGGGCTATCTTCAAAATCTGTTAATTTGGTTGACTCGTATGAAAGCAAGGTTCCAGAGTTGGGATTTACTTCTAGCGAGGCCTCAGCTGAATCAATCAGTAAGTATTTCCTTCTGCTATCTCTTAACTACTCCCTCAATTTTCCTTTTCCTCCATTGATATCTGCGTTGGTAGGCCTAGAAACTCATGTAGCCCCCTAACCACATCTGGGTCAGAGCCTTCTTTTCATGAGTTTGAGCCATACAATGATTTTTCCAAACCAGATCCCATTGTCTCATCTTGAAACTGGTATTCAAATGTTCATTTCATTACGATGAACGTGGCCACACCTTTCTCCAGTTTGAGATCTTGGTTTATTTTACTTATCCTACTTGTATAGTTTTTAGGAAACAATTAATTATCCATGGTCAAGGTTTTGACTTTATATAAGAACTAGTTATGGGGAAACTTCACTAGTTCATTTAGCTTTCAAGGCTTTACTTAATAACATGTGAACTTTCTGCTCAACTATATTCTGCACTTTCTCTTTTATCTAGTGGGGGAGAGATAAAGAGAGAGATTCCCATCTGAAAAGATAGAGAATATTGTGGATGAAAGTTAGAAAATGAAAGTTCTTATTATCTTTTGCATTTCACAAATTAACTAGTTGTTGTTTGTCTTGCTTTAGCTGACCTTGCAATCAAAGAAAGGAGCAATTACGATGATACTTACCTTTCTTATTTTGTTACAGGACAGATAGACAACTCCACTGAAGATTCTACCAATCTGGGATCATCTTCTTCAACGAAGCTTGATGGGAGTTGCTTTGTTACAGATTGCAATGAGCTTTCTTCTGTTTCATATGAAGCAGGACAACTAGGGTCTTCAAAGGTATGACCTCCTCTCAACTTTGTAAACTGGGTTAGTTTTGGTCAAATATGGAGCAAACTCATGAAATTTTAAATATACAATCCTCTGAAATTTGAACTTTTGGGCGTTGATGTACTAACATTAGAGTTTGAAATGAGCTATTGCACTGTCAAAAGTTGAGACTTTTGATAACCAATGCTTCTCTTTTCTCTTGTTTTCCCGCAGGAAACCTTGGATAATGTTTCATGTAGGTGGGAGAAACCACTGGTGGTGGCTTTGAAACACTCAGAGGGGATAAAACACAAAGTTTTATTTCAAGAACAAGAAGCTTACAATAACACAAAAGCTTTAATACATGCCCTCTCTATCTATATCTAGTGTTTCTCTCTAAATTCTCCACACAAAATAACATTAGCTTAGCACCCTATTTATACACAAATTCAGAATACGAAAATTCAAACTTTTCAGGTGTGAAGGTGGCTGGGGGCTGGTCGGTGACAGTTGGTGGCTGGCTGGGCGGTGGTTGCCTTCCTTGACCTTGATTGAGTTTAAGTTCAACAAATCTCTCCTTTAAACTCAATCGAAGGATGTCATACCAAGCATGAACTTTAATTTGATAAATACTTCTCCCTTCAATGGCTTTTCTCTGTTTGTAGTCTTTAGCCATTAATCTGGTTTTGTATCTTTGCACTTCTCCTTTTGCATTCTTTTTCGTCTTGTAGACCCATTTGACACTTATTGCTTTCTTGTTTTCTGGTGGATGAGTCAGCTTCCAGGTATCATTCTTCTCAATGGCATGTATTTCTTCATCTATTGCTTTTATCCACTTCTCTTCTGTGATAGCTTCATTGAAGCTTAGTGGGTCACTATCTGTAAAGAAACAAAATAAAGTTGTATCTTCCATGATTTGAGTGGCATCATACAACTCTTTAAGATTTCTCATCCTTCTTGGTCCTTCTGATAAGGATGCTGATGGTGGTGTTGATGATGATGACTCTGGTGTGTTCCTCCTGTTGAATATAGGGAATCTGTGTACCGGACTTTGTGGTTCACCTGCTGGCACAATCGGTTCTTCTGCAAGTACTGTTGGTACTTCTTCATCTTCAAGGATCAAATCAGTGTTGATCCATTTGACTACTTCTTGGTCATCATTCCATTGTCAAGATTTATCTTCTTCAAAGATCACATCTCTACTCATAATTACCTTATTTGTGATGGGATTGTACAGCTTATATCCCATCCTTCTTTCACCATATTCGACAAAGATGCATTTCTCGTTTTTATCATCGAGTTTTGTCATTCTTGCATCTGGGATCTTTGCATATGCCACACAACCAAAGACTCGTAGATGAGTAACACTTGGTTTGTGACCACTCCATGCTTCTTCCGGAGTGACACCTTGCAAACTTTTGGTTGGACAACGATTCAGTAGATACAGTGCACATGATACAGCTTCAACCTAGTATTGCTTGGGCAGCTTCTTTGCTTTGAGCAGACTTATTGCCATGTCAAGAATCGTTCGATTCTTCCTCTCAACTACACCATTCAGCTGTGGTGTATAAGCTGATGTTGTCTGATGTCTGATGCCTTATTGTGTACAAAAGGCTTCAAAGTCATTTGCTGTATATTCTCCACCTTGATCAGATCTCACGGTTCTGATCATATAGCCACTTTGCTTTTCCACAATAGCTTTAAAATATTTAAAACAATTGAATACTTCTGACTTCCTCTTTAGAAACTATATCAATGTCTTTCTGCTAAAATCATCAATAAAAGTGAGGAAGTACCTATTTTGTCCAGTCGACATAGACTTTATTGAGCCACATACATCTATATGCGCTAACTCCAATGGCCTCTTTGCTTTCCAGTTGACTTCTTTGGCAAAACTGGATCTGTGATGTTTGCTGAGGACACAACTCTCACAGACTTCATCTGGATGATCAATGTGAGGCATACCTTTGACCATCTTCTTGCTTGCTAGCATCTTTAGACTCGTGAAATTCAAATGTCCAAGCCTTAGGTGCCAAAGCTATTCTTCACTATTGGTGATAGCGCTCAAACATCTTGCTACATCATACTGGATGTTCAAAGGAAACATCATATTCTTAGACATTTTCATATAGGCAATTAATCTCCCATTGTAGTCTCTAATTGTCAGATGACAATTCTTCGTGAAAAGAGTATAACCTCTCTCCATAAGTTGACATATGCTGATCAAGTTCTGCTTTATAGTTGGAACATAATAAACATCGGCGATGTAGCTGTGGTCACAGTTCTTTAACTTGATTGGGATGTTGCCTTTACCTTTGAATGGAACCTTTGAGGTATCTCCAAAAGTAACTAGACCTTGTTTGGTCTCATCTAGATTACCAAATAAATCTTGGTGGCCGCACATGTGATTGCTAGCTCCAGAATCTAGATACCATATATTCTCCTGTTTCTCGTCAAGTCCTTGTTGGACAAGTAATGCAGCTGCTCCTCTATCATCCTTCTCTGCGTAGTTGGCTTGCTCACGTACTTCTAACGGAGCTTTCCTTCGACATTCAGTGCTATAATGCCCAAATTGATTATAACTATAACATTGGATATTCCTCTTGTCACGATTATTGTAACCGCCTCCTCTTCCTCTAGGAGTGAATGCTTGTTGTCCTCGACCTCCTCTGGTGGTGTTTCTACCACCTCTTCCTCTAAAGCCTGTATTCCAAGATCCTCTTCCTTGGAGTCGCTGATATCCTCTTCTAGATTGTTGACTTCTTACTTGAGTGGTATATTCACCTGTTGAAGTCTCCCCTTGCTTATATTGGTCCTTAAGAGATAGCTTTGCTTATAAGGCATGCTTAATGGCTTTATCTCCATTTCTCTTTACAATCTTTTGCTCATGAGCTTGCAAAGAACTCATAAGTTCATCAACTATCAACTTGTCCACTTTTTTGGACTCTTCAATGGCGACAACAACAAAATCAAATTTTGGATCTAGGGATCTCAAAATTTTCTTAGTAATTCGAGAATCTGTGATGGCTTCTTCATTTCTCCTCATCTGATTGACTATCACCATAATTCTTGTGTGATAATTAGAAATAGATTCTGAGGACTTCATTTGCAATAATTTGAATTCACCTCGTAAAGATTGAAGACAAATCTTTTTGATTCTGTCAGTACCTTTGTATTTTTGTTGGAGAGCCTCCCACATGTCTTTTGATGTTTCAGGGGAAGCAATGATCTCAAACGTGTCTTCATCAAGACCTTGGTAGATGATGGTCTTTGCTTTGTTTTCTTTCTTTCTGTTGACTTTTAGAGCTTGCTTTTGTGCCTCTTGTAGAGCATCTTCTGAGTCTTTGGACTCTGGTTCGTCATAACCATTTTGTACAATATCTAAACACTCTTGTGAACCAAGGAATGCCTTTAATCTGATGCACCAATTATCATAGTTGTCTTTGGTTAGCTTCGGGATGAGTGTTTGTGTACTTTCTGTAGTCATTTTGCTTTTTAAATGACTATATCACCTTCTGGGAGCTGAATTTGGAAAAAACGGACACTGTAGATCAATCCGGAATGGTCCAAATAGTAGAGAACCAATTCGACTTTGTAGAAATCAGGTAAAAAAATGGGATGAACCGGTCAAAAAACCAATTCTGTACGGTGGGTGGTTCGCTGTGGTTGAACCAGGAATATTCTAGGGATTATTCGTTCGGCTCGGCTGCGGCTAGGCTCGACGCGAGGGACAGCTCGGCTAACGGATCGGCTTAGACGGCTTAGATATGGCGCGCGTGGACAACACTCGTCTTCAACCTTTAGCGCGCGTGGGCGATCTGTGCAGAATCTTCAGGAGGCGCGTGTGGATCACCGCGGGCTCCGATGAGGCTGATTCTTGCACCAGTGAGTTCGTATGGATGAGCTCTACACTGTGGAATGATCAAAACTTGTTTTTGACAACTTTGAAAATTCAGTTATATCCCAAAACACTTCTGTTTTCTGACGAACGGGGCTCTGATACCAATTGTAGGTGGGAGAAACCACTGGTGGTGGCTTTGAAACACTTAGAGGGGATAAAACACAAAGTTTTATTTAAAGAACAAGAAGCTTACAATAACACAAAAGCTTTAATACACGCCCTCTCTCTCTATATCTAGTGTTTCTCTCTAAACTCTCCACACAAAATAACATAAGCTTAGTTGCCTATTTATACACAAATTCAAAACAAGAAAATTCAAACTTTTAGGTGTGAAGACGGCTGGCGGCCTGCGGCTAAGCGGTGGTAGCTAGTGGCTGGCGGCTGGTCGGTGACAACTGGTGGCTGGCTAGGTGGTGGTTGCCTTCCTTGACCTTCTAGATTGAGTTTAAGTTCAACAGTTTGGATCAAAAGCTGGTTCCTGATTGAAAACCTGATTCGTTGCCTTCCCTTTTTTGAACGAAATGTTGAACTTAAACTCAATCTAGAAGGTCAAGGAAGGCAACCACTGCCCACCCAGCCATCAGTTGTCACCGCCTACCCGCAAACCGCCAACCACCTTCACACCTGAAAAGTTTGAATTTTCGTATTCTGAATTTGTGTATAAATAGGGTGCTAAGCTAATGTTATTTTGTGTGGAGAGTTTAGAGAGAAACACTAGATATAGAGAGAAAGGGTGTGTATTAAAGCTTTTGTGTCAATTGTAAGCTTCTTGTTTTTGGAAATAAAACTGTGTTTTATCCCCTTTGAGTGTTTCAAAGCCACCACTAGTGGTTTCTCCTACCAACAATTGGTATCAGAGCCTCGTTTGTCAGAAAACAGAAGAGTTTTGGGGTATACCCGAATTTTCAAAGTTGTCAAAAACAAGTTTTGATCATTCCATAGTGTAGAGCTCATCCATACGAACTCACTAGTGCAAGAATCAGCCTCATCGGAGCTCGCGGTGAGCTACACGTGTCGCCTGAAGATTCTGCACAGACGCCCTCGCACAGCCCACACGCTCCAGAGGTTGAAGACGTGTGCCGTCCACAACTATGCAGTCTAAGCCGAATATCTCACATATTCAAGCCGTCTAAGCTGAGCCGCCATCCAGTCGTGCTGAGCCACACGCCGTGCCGCCACTAGCCGCAACCGAGCCGACCGAATATTCCTCGGAATATTCATGGTTTGACCCCAGTGAACCGTCTGCCGTACATAATCGATTTTTTGACCGGTTCACCCCATTTTTGACCCAATTTCAACAAAGTTAGACCGGTTCCCTACTATTTGGACCATTTCAGATCAATCTACAGTGTCTATTTTCCCAAATTCGGCTCCTAGAAGGTGATATAGTCATTCAAAGAGCAAAATGACTACAGAAAGTACGTAAACACTCATCCCGAAGCTGACCAAAGACAACTATGATAGTTGATGCATCAGATTAAAGGCATTCCTTGGTTCACAAGAGTGTTTAGATATTGTACAAAATGGTTATGACGAACCAGAGTCCAAAGAAGCAAAAAATGCTCTACAAGAGGCACAAAAGCAAGCCCTAAAAGTCAACAGAAAGAAAGACAACAAAGCAAAGACCATCATATATCAAGGTCTTGATATAGACACATTCGAGATCATAGCTTCTGCTGAAACATCAAAAGACATATGGGAGGCTCTCTAACAAAAATACAAAGGTGTTGACAGAATAAAAAAGATTCATCTTCAATCTTTGCGAGGTGAATTTGAATTATTGTAGATGAAGTCCTCGGAATCTATTTCTGATTATCTCACAAGAATTATGGTGATAGTCAATTAGATGAGAAGAAATGGAGAAGTCATCACAGATTCTCAAATTACTGAGAAAATTTTGAGATCCCTAGATCCATAATTTTATTTTGTTGTTGTCGCCATTGAAGAGTCCAAGGAAGTGGACAAGTTGACAATTGATGAGCTTATGAGTTCTTTTCAAGCTCATGAGCAAAAGATTGTAAAGCGAAATGGAGATAAGGCTATTGAGCATGCCTTACAAGCAAAGTTGTCTCTCAAGGACATATATGAGCAAGGGGAGACTTCAACAAGTGGATATATCACTCAAGCAGGAAGTCAACAATCCAAAGGAGGATTTTAGAGATTCCAAGGAAGAGGATCTTGGAATACAAGTTTTAGAGGAAGAGGTGATAGAAACACCACCAGAAGAGGTCGAGGATAACAAGCATTCACTCCTAGAGAAAGAGGAGGCGATTATAATGACCGTGACAAGAGGAATATCCAATGTTATAGTTGCAATCAATTTGGGAACTATAGCACTAAATGTCGAAGGAAAGCTCCGTTAGAGATATGTGAGCAAGCCAACTATGCAGAGAATGATGACAGAGACGCAGCTGCATTACTTGTCCAACAAGGACTTGATGAGAAACAAGAGAATATATGGTAATTAGATACTGGAGCCAGCAATCATATGTGTGGCTACCGAGATTTATTTAGTGATCTAGATGAGACCAAACAAGGTCTAGTTACTTTTGGAGATACCTCAAAGGTTCCATTCAAAGGTAAAGGCAACATCCCAATCAAGTTGAAGAACGGCGATCACAACTACATAGCCGATGTTTATTATGTCCCAGCCATAAAGCAGAACTTGATCAGCTTAGGTCAACTTATGGAGAGAGATTATACTTTTTACTTGAAGAATTGTCATCTGACAATTAGAGACTACAATGGGAGACTAATTGCAGATGTGAAAATGTCCAAGAATAGGATGTTTCCTTTGAACATCCAGTATGATGCAGCAAGGTGTTTGAGTGCCATCACTAACAGTGAAGAATGGCTTTGGCACCTAAGGCTTGGACATCTAAATTTCACAAGTCTGAAGATGCTAGCAAGCAAGAAGATGGTCAAAGGTTTGCCTCATATTGATCATCCAAATGAAGTCTGTGAGAGTTGTGTCCTCAGCAAACATCACAGATCTAGTTTTGCCAAAGAAGTCAACTGGAAAGCAAAGAAGCCACTAGAGTTAGTGCACACAGATGTGTGTGGCCCAATAACGCCTATGTCGACTGGACAAAATAGGTACTTCCTCACTTTTATTGATGATTTTAGCAGAAAGACATGTATACTTTCTGAAGAGGAAGTCAGAAGTATTCAATTGTTTAAAAGATTTTAAAGCAATTGTGGAGAAGCAAAGTGGCTATATGATCAGAACCGTGAGATCTGATTAAGGTGGAGAATATACAACAAACGACTTTGAAGCCTTTTGTACACAACAAGACATCAGACATCAAACAGCACTAGCTTATACACCACAGCTGAATGGTGTAGCTGAGAGGAAGAATCGAACGATTCTTGACATGGTAAGAAGTCTGCTCAAAGCAAAGAAGCTGCCCAAGCAATACTAGGCTGAAGCTGTATCATGTGCAGTGTATCTACTGAATCGCTGCTCAACCAGAAGTTTGCAAGGTGTCACTCTGGAAGAAGCATGGAGTGGTCACAAACCAAGTGTTACTCATCTACGAGTCTTTGGTTGTGTGGCATATGCAAAGATCCCAGATGCAAGAAGGACAAAACTCGATGATAAAAGCGAGAAATGCATCTTTGTTGGATATGGTGATAGAAGGATGGGATACAAGCTGTATAATCCCATCATAAATAAGGTAATTATGAGTAGAGATGTTATCTTTGAAGAAGATAAATCTTGGCAATGGAATGATGACCAAGAAGCAGTCAAATGGATCAACATTGATTTGATCCTTGAAGATGAAGAAGTACCAACAATACTTGCAGAAGAACCGATTGTGCCAGCAGATGAACCACAAAGTCTGGTACACAGATTCCCTGTATTCAACAAGAGGAACACACCAGAATCATCATCATCAACACCACCATCAGCATCCTTATCAGAATGACCAAGAAGGATGAGAAATCTTGAAGAGTTGTACGATGCCACTCAAGTCATGAAAGATACAACTCTATTTTGTTTCTTTGCAAATAGTGACCCACTAAGCTTCAATGAAGCTATCATAGAAGAGAAGTGGATAAAAGCAATGGATGAAGAAATACATGCCATTGACAAGAATGATACCTGGAAGCTGACTGATCTACCAGAAAACAAGAAAGCAATAGGTGTCAAATGGGTCTATAAGACGAAGAAGAATGCAAAAGGAGAAGTGCAAAGATACAAAGCCAGTTTAGTGACTAAAGGCTACAAACTGAGAAAAGCCATTGAAGGGAGAAGTATTTATCAGATTAAAATTCATGATTAGCACATCCCTTGATTGAGTTTAAAGGGGAGATTTGTTGAACTTAAACTCAATCTAGAAGGTCAAGGAAGGCAACCACCGCCTAGCCAGCCACCAGCTGTCACCGACCAACCGCTAGTTACCAGCTGCCACCGCAGGCCGCCAGCCGCCTTCACACCTAAAAGTTTGAATTTTCTTGTTTTGAATTTGTGTATAAATAGGCAACTAAGCTTATTTTATTTTGTGTGGAGAGTTTAGAGAGAAACACTAGATATAGAGAGAGAGGGTGTGTATTAAAGCTTTTGTGTTAATTGTAAGCTTCTTGTTTTTTGAAATAAAACTTTGTGTTTTATCCCCTCTGAGTGTTTCAAAGCCACCACCAGTGGTTTCTCCCACCAACACAAACCCCAGTCAATAGAAAGAAAGTTTTGCATCAACTGTTATTACCAGACCAGATCACACGACCCCTGCGATTCCGACTGGATGATTGTCAAGATAAATTAGAACATGATTAATTCGAGTGATTTTGTTGCCTCATTCATGCAAATAAAAGATGTAAACTCGTTTCAGATGCTTTGAATTAATGCGGCTAGAACATCCCTGATGATTTTATAGAGGTCGAGAGAAAATCAGGTGAACTTTCAAGGCATGAGGAAGTTCATCATTGTCTAACAAATGGAACCAATTATGAAGGGAATTATGATAAGCTAAACGTGCAATACATTATCAGGTTGCAGCGTTATAAAAGTCTAATCATTACAAGAACTTGGGTTCAGTTGTCTAAATGAAAGAAACCCATGTGATATCCGAAACAGCCCCTCCTCCCTTAACAAGTTAAAGAAAAATCCAAAATAATGTTTCAATATTTCTTAAGTGATTGAAGGGAACAAAATCTAAAAAAAAAAAAAAAAAAAAACAAAGAAAGAGGCTATGCATCTGGCCGAAGAGATTGAGCCTGCGCGTTTAGCCCAAAAAAATCAAACCCAAAGCAATGTCAAACTATATCCCACTGTATAGGAGGACCAGACTGAATTATCCAGCTCCTTCTCAATGGCGTCTGCTGAAAATAAATGCACCAGAATGGGGAAGTGCATTGATTATTGGATGCTTAGCAGCTATAAGTTCTTGATCTGTTCACCCTATTATTGCTTACTGTGTGGGATCACTCATATCAAACTAGTTTCTCAGTAAATCCAACACTTTTATATATAGAGTAATAGAATAAATATTATTAGAATTCCAGGGTCTTTAAAAAGATGTCAAACAGGTAAGCAACCAAAAAAAATTATTTTGTTCCATGAAAAATTAAAAGAACGAAGCAAAAAAAAAAAAAAAATTCCAAACAAAACAATTCTGTGTGAATCTATTCTAAAATTTACTTTGAACTCTAAGAATATCCAAACTTGCATACATGAAATTAACTTCAAAATTCTTCAACTAGCTAAATATTCTATAATATTCCATAATCTCGATATGAAATTTTTCTTTCACAATATCACTCCACTGTACTTTCCGGTATACACCGCAGAGGCGGAACTAAGGGGTGGCAAGCAGGGCCCGGGCCCCTGCAAACACCCCACCAAAATATTTTAGAATTTATTTTTATTTAGGATTTAAATTTAACAAGGATTTTTCTAATAATAAATTATTATTTCATTAGTTATTTTTAAATTTAAAATTATTTCTTCGTATAAGTTGGAAAAAAAAATATAAATAATTTTTTTAATTTAATTACCTTTCTTTATTGTTTTGCTATTTTTCTTTACTGTTTTTCTATTTTCATTCTCTAGAGTCCCAAACAAAAAAAATATAATAATACAAAGTAATGCGGAAAAGTTAAAACAAAGTTGTCAATTAATTCATTGTTCATCGAAACAAGGTAATTAGTGACCTAAATTTAAAATCTTCTATTTTTTTTTTATTTTGTTAAGAATTTGCTAAGGTGTGTGTGTGTGTGTATAATTCTATTATTTTTTTCTTTTTTTTTTCTAGATCTACTAGTTTTACCATTTTTTTATTTCTTGCTATAGTGAATGCTGTTTTTTCTAATGAATTGGATATATTTTATGGGTTTATTTCGATTATACATAGATTTTTTTTGTGTTTTGTTTTTAGTAAAACCGTCAAAATTATCAATTTTTTTCTCACATGTACCTTATTATCACCTGGTCCAATATATAATTAGACACGATCTTTCTAGCTAAATTAAGTTTTTTGAAAAGCACATATCCACTTTTAATTCAATTTAAGTTTTCTTTTTTTAGAAACCAATAATCCCATTTTTTATGTTAGATTTATTTTTATATATCATTTTTTTTTAATATGTTAATTTTAATTTAATAAGTCAGTGTGGTTTACATGTAAAAAATTATATCTTAATATATTAGTTTTGGCCCTCCCTATCAAATAATCCCAGCTCCGCATAGTGACCAATTCAAACAACACATTGTCTCTTGTTTTCTTAGGCATTTCTACTCTTTAGATTTCATCACCAGTCTCCTCCAACACTACAGTTCTGCAGTTATGGAATAAAAGTTGACAAGGAGAGTACGTGAGGAACTGCTAGCAAAACTTATGAGTTTTAAAATAGGGTGGTTTGATGATGACGAGAACACTAGTGCTATAATTTGTCATTGCTGGTTCAAACATTCTTCAGGTCTCTCTTTGCTTATACACTAGGGCTTATTCTCACATGGAGGCTAGCCCTTGTGATGATTGGAGGATAGCCTTAGGCTGTAAAAAAGATCAAACAAGGGGAGCAATTCACCAAGTCAATTGAAAATGAGGAAACGAGAGTCTGCGAGTGTCAAGCATAGCAACAAAAGTCGGAATCCCTTTTTCCAATGCAAACTATATCTGTGCTAATTCAATGTCTTGATTTCCCTCATGAATTACAATTCTCTAATAATTTTAGGGTTAGAATTGTTTTTCTCTTCAATAACTCCCTCTTCTTCGTTTCTAATCCAAATTATTTGAATGAGATTGAACAGATGATTTCTTGAAGGTTAATACATTTGTTCTTTCTAGAGAGAATATCCTGGAGAGAGAGAGAGAGAGAGAGAGAGAGAAAGATGAGGAATAAAGAGAGTGTTATATCGTTTCCTTCGGTTTGTAATATATTATACATAAAGGTAAAAAAGTAATTTTACATAGTTTAAAAGTTTAGAATGATCAAAGATTTAAGTATAATTTTTCAAATTATTAAGATAAAGTGAAAAAACACCAAACTGGATATTCAATATAATTTTCTCTTTTTTTTATTATTAAAAAAATAACACGTAATTTTCTTGTTCAAATTTGAGCCACCAAAGAGGAGGCTGAAAAATCAAGTTAGGTTTTTTTCATCCAAAAAATCAAAATTTAATATATTTTCATCTAAAGATATCTAATAAGCACTCATAAAACCTTGATAAGATATGTTGCTACCTATTTTTTGACCCATGTTTTGATAAATTTTCAGAAAAATTCAAAAATAGAGAAAAACAACGAAAATCCAAAAAAATAGGTTTTTTAATATATTTTCGTCATTTTAGCATTTTCAACGTCGTCTAAAAAAGAATTTAAATTTTTAAGAGTCTTTCGAACGCGTTCGACTTTTCATGCGTCATTTTTTAAAATTATTGATTTTCCTCATCGAGTCGACGTTGATATTGCTTATTTTCAAAAAAATACAAAAAAATAAGAAAAATCAAAATTTACAAACAAAAAAAGTTGAGGGACCAAGTTGGGAGACCTAGCAATATATTTGCCTATAAATAATAGCTTCCAACACTTGCATAAAAGGAAGGGGTAATTTTGCACTTAAAAAAAAAAACATAAAAAACCCTAACCCTAAATAACCTCTTTCCTTCAAACCAGCCGCCCCCCGTTGGTTTTTATTTTTTCTCCCTTAGCCGCTCCCCTAGGGTTTGATTTTCCTGACCCAAAACCAGCCGGACTCTGCCCTTCTTCCCCCAGCTGGGAATTTTCCTCCCGAAAACAGCCGCCCCCTCTCTCAGCTATGACTCACTCCACTCCTTCACCCGTCCCCAAAGACAGCCAATTGGAATCTTGCAAGAAACCACCGCTCACAACAGCCAACCTTTTCCCCCAGCTTTTTTCCTGAGCTCATCTCTTTTTTCCACAGTCGTCCCTACCAGCACCACAGCAGCCATCCACTTCCCTCTCTCGGTTGCACTCAGCACCAGCCTCTCCTCTCATAGATGAACACCACAACAACCCTTCTCCTCCAACAGCGTGCAACCAACAGATCTTCCCTCTTCAACCGGTGGCAGATCCACGATCCCCTCTTCAGCCGTAGCAACGCCCATAGAGCTAGCAGCGCCGTCCACACTTGGCCATAGATTCACCATCAGCCAGTAGCGCCGCCCGATCTACCACCCGAAACAGAGGAGAAGACAAACCGACCCGCCTGAAACAGAGAACGGAGGAGGCAGAGAAACGAAGAAGATCTAAAAGAGGAGAAAGGAGGGAGGCGGATTTGAAAACAGTGAAACAAAAAACTAAAATCAACTGTGTTGTTGTGATTTTGGTTGTAATTGCAGGTGATTGTGTTCCTCACAACCAGTAGGGAAGAGAAGGGGAGAAGAAGCTGAGCTAGATCGTCCACCTTGCATTTTCTTCCTGCAGCAGCGCGTGGGAAGACGCGCCACCACTGTTCCTGCTGTCCTTTGGCTTCACGGAACTGGTCCCAGCACTGTTATGGATTTTTGAATGGCTGCTTTGTAATTTTAGAATTTGTTTAATGTGATTTTTGGTTAATGTAATATTTGTTTAGTTTTGAGTTTTTGTAATTTGTATTTTGAAAATATGGAAGCAAAAAAGAAAAAGGAAAAAAAAAAAGAAAAGAAAAAATATAGTGAAAGTGTATGTGTGTGTTTGTATGTTTTTTTTTTTTTTTTTTATGGATGTTTTTATTTATGATAAAATTACAAAAATTAAAGAAGAATTTAATATTTTGATTGCATCACGGTCAAGAATTATTAACTTATACGTAAGTTATATTTCTAATATCCGATGAAAAGATAAAATTTTATAACTTCTTTAACATGTCAAAATCACGAAGCAACTTACCTCAAGTAGAGTGTGTTAGGGGTGCTAATACCTTCCTTAACCACAACCAGTCCCTTACCCGTGAATCTCTGACAAGACTAGTACATTCGGTTTCTTAATAGCCTTAAATAAATTACTAGGTGGTGACTCCAACGAACCAATCAAAGCAATACAACGTGTCATAACCTAATTTTTTACCCTTTTATTTGAATTATTTTATTTACTGAAAAAATGATGAAAAACAAGTAAAAATAAAATAAATGAAAATGAATTAAAATTTGGATTAAGAGCAACATGATTGGAAGTTTTGAGGTTTAATTAAACTTTGGATTTAATTTAATTAATCAAATCAAGGGTTTAATTGGAGAATTGACAAGTTTTTGAACTTAATTGAGCTTGGAATTAATTTAATTAATGAAATCAAGGACTTAATTGAAGAAATACCAGAGTTTGGGGTTAATTGGGGTACAATTTGCAAGAAATTAAAATCCAGGGATTATTTTGTAAAATTCACTGAAATGCAGGGGTCCAATTAAAGTTTATCCAAGGGCTTGATTACAACACTTTCAAAACATCAAGGACCAAAAGCAAAATAACATCAACGCTGTTCATCTTCTTCACCCAAAAAAAAGAAAACTGCTGCCTTTACTCCTACATTAAAACAGAGAGCGTGATCGACCGGATGGCATTCTAAGGGAGGATAAAACCAGAAAAAACCGGCTGGAGAGAAAAAAAGAAAGAGAGAAAGAAAATGAGCGCACGTTCGTGGCCTCTGGTTTCTTCAAAAGAGACAGAGGAGACGAACGAACAGAAGAAAAGAGAGAAAAAAAATCAATAACAAAACCAGGGGAGAAACAGAACCAGGGGAAAAAGGGAAGAGAAAGACAGGGGTGACCGGAAACAGAGCGAAAGAAAAACAGTGGGGAGAGGACAGTAACCAAAAACCGAAGAAAAGCAGAGGAGGCCACGGAGAAAGGGAGAGCAGAGGAAACACAGAAGAAAGACCAAGGAAAGCAGTAGACAAGAGTCACCACCAGCGTCACCACTGTTTTCGTGTCCTCTAGAAGCAGCAGCTTCAGAGCTCCATCTTCAGCAGCCACTACACCAGAAACAGGGCACTCCGGGAGAGAAATACAGGGACGAACCGGGGAAGAAAAGGAGAAAGAGAAGGAAGAAGAGAGGAAGAACAAGAGGTGGCAGCGCCGTTCGTCCAGCGCAGTGCGCCATCGTCTCCGGCTACGCCTTGCTGCAGCAGGTAAGTCTTCTCTCGTCTCTCCCCTCCTGCATTATAATTCACTTGCTACAGTAGCAAGTGAATTATAATTCACTTGCTGCCCAACCGGGATTTGGGTCTACCCAGCCATGTAGGCTGGATCAGACCCTGCCCTAAAACAAAAAATTAAAAAATTAAAAAAAAAATTGAAAGTATAGAAATAAAAATTTTGCATGTCTTAGAAAAATTTATTTTTGTCAATTTATTCATAGATATCAGGATCAAGAATAAAAAAAAAAATATATACTGATTTTTTTTGTAGCCACGAATTTTTACCAACGCTAGAGTTGGAATTATTCGTGGTGGAATTTTTACCAACGCCAGAGTTGGGATTGATTAAGGTTAGAATTTTTTGTAGCTACAAATTTTTACCAACACCAGAGTTGAAAGTATTCGTGGTGGAATTTTTACCAACGCCAGAGTTGGGATTATTCGGTGCTGGAATTTTTACCAACGCTA
>CM055349.1:6849446-6885914 GCA_029228515.1 Populus alba x Populus x berolinensis | reverse complement strand
CGTCGGTCGACCTTAAAAAAAAACTTTTATGTTGTCCGCAATATACTCACTAGGGATTTGTGTTGAATTCCACTATTTTATTCGCATTGGATGAGCCTTGGTAAATAACTTCTATCGAAGATATCTTTTCAGGTGTCTCTACATGAATGGTAACTGAATTATCAGCAGGTCACAATCACTAATACTAAAGCTTGATGAAGTAGCAACTCTTGTTGAACATGGAAGTTTTTCTCTTTCAAAAAATGATAGCTAAAAAGGAAACAATTAACACAGTATTCCATAAAGTAGTGGCCTAAAATTGACACCTAAACTCAACTAAAGTTGAAAATAGTATGCACAGAAAAGCTACATGAGTACTACATGAATAACAAGAAAACATAAATCAACTAAAAGCATTCAAAACAGAGATACACCCACATGCAGTATATCCACACATGCAAAGCAGCACAGAATATCTACCAACAACACTTTCACAATTATGTTGTTAGCTATTTTTGAATTGTTAGCTTTTAATGTATTGGCTATCCATTGTATGGTGTTGTTCACTTGCTCCTCTATGAGAAATCATATGGCCCCAAATAGCATCAATCAAAAAATCATGCCAATCTTTTGGATTATTAGGTAAATTGTTTTTGGTAAATTCTAAACTCATCTACAAAATTTCTTCCTTTGACACGTTATGATAACTACACAGAAATTAAAAAAATACAAACAGAAATACTAACCGGAAATATTTTCTGTCGGTAAATTAACAGTGAATTAACCGATGAAACATTCCTCAGTATATATCGAGAGAATTACAGTTGGAAAAAAAAAGAATTAAAACAAATCCAAAAGCATGATGACATGTTATTTATACTAATGGAATTACCGATGATATTAATACCATTGGTAAATTCGTCCGTAAACTCGTTGGTAAACTTTTCACTTCTTTTTGGCACTATTCATTGTTGGTAAAATTTTGTTTGTATTTTCAGAGAACTCTGGAACTATTAACTTCTTAATGCATTATTAATTATTATTATTTTATAAACAAAATCACTAAATATTGAAAAGTCATCGATGTTGTTTGGCTGGGTTTTTGAAAATTTTTGATTAAATTGAATATTTAAATTAAATATTACAAATAAAATCATCGACGATTGAAAAGTCGTCAGTGATATTTTGCAGTTTTTAAAGATTTTCATAAATTATAAATTTAAATTAAATATTATAGATGAAATCACTGATGAAATAGTTAAAAAAATATAATTAAATACTTCTGTTGTAAAACACCATCGAAAATTCCCAAATAAAAAGACTAGAATATCTCATTTCACAACAACATGCCTCTTCTTCTTCTTCTTCTTCCCCTTATATAAAAAACATCAACATCCCTTTTTTTCTTTCTCTTCTCTCTCTCTCAACTCTTTCTTTTCTCTTCCATGTTCAGGTATGTCTTCAATCAACATCCCTTCTTTTTCTTTTCTCTTCACTCCTCAACTCCTCTTTTCTTCTTCACGCTATGTATGTCTTCTCTCTTTTCTTCTTTCTTTTCTCATTTTTAATTAACATAATTTATTGATTTTTTTTCTTTTCTTAACTTCCCTCATAACTACATTAAGGTAAGATTTTTTTTTCCTTCTTTTCATTTATATTTGTCATCTTATTTATTTTTAAATTTTTCTATTCTTAATAATTGTGTGAATGTTGTTGTAGGATTTGTTTTTTCATATGAGATCAATTTTTAGTTGATTTATTTATAGGATTTTAAATAAATTTTTAATTATTTTCTAGCTGTTAAATAGTCTGTTTTTAAATAATCACCGATAGAATTGCATATGGTATTTTTGTTGGTTATATGAAAAACTTCTAGAGGAAAATACCGACAGAATGAAGCATATAAATTTTTTTAGCGCGCTTTTCTTGTCAGTAAATCCATCAATAATAATATTTTTTTTTTACCTACAAACTTACCACAAATAAAAAATTATCAGCAAGAGAATTACCGATGGCGCATTTTCGTCTATGATCCCACAGTAAATTAATTACCAATGGAATGATAGTTAAAAATACCAATACAAATATTACATCGTAAAAGATAAAAAATCTGGTAGTGGATTGAGTTTACCCATCACCTATGAAATTTTCCATCACATATTGTATTGGAATATTTGAACATGTTATCAACTGCTTATAAAATTTTAATATTTATTTATTATGTTGATTCCATCGGTAATAAGAACTTTAATTTCTAATGGTTTATTCTGTTACCTATTCTGTTAGAAATACTAAAATATTTTGTAACTTTTGGATGAAAATGAGTGTTTATTCTGACGGACATGTCCATCACATATTCCATAAGAAATGGTCACTGCTTTTTTAATACGCGGGGGAAGGAGATAGAACTATCGAGCTATATTTCATCTTAAGTTTTGTTTGATATAATGATACCGTCAGCAATTCCGTCAGACAATACTGAATGTGTCATATTTCCAACACCATTGCCAAGAAACTTTTCTTTTATTCCATCATAAAAATTATTGACATAACAAATTTCATTATAATTTATGAAAATTTTCTGTCGGAAAATACCAACATAATATTCTATGTTTTTGTTGCAATACGCGAATTTTCTAGCAATGCAATGTATTGAGTTTGAAATTAACTCAGTACTGTAGATTTTGGATGCCTATGAGTAATTAAGCTAGAGGTCACACTGTTTCAGCACCAAAATTAAAAAGAAAAAAAAAAGATGTCTCCGTTTTCGACTAATTAATACTAGACCGAGAACTCATCATCGCAACATGGTAATGGAGAAAGTGGAAGACCTAATTGGTTTGACGCCTGAATATTTAAGGTACGTATGTTTTTGTTAATTATTACTGTTCTTTTTTTCTTTCAAACTTGATCTTCGTTTCATTTACGCTTCTTCAAACCAATGCTTTTGAACCGCTACTCAGTATTATGATTCTCTATTCCAATTTTGAAATTTCTAACCAGATGAAACGAAAGAAGTTTTTTCTTCTCATATTTCAACTTTCAATTGAAATGATGTAGAAAGTTCTTTTTATTTTTTAAACACGGTGTTTAGATCAGTTTGCATGCACCTCGACAAATTCTACGAGTTTGAATTAATAACCATGTAAACCTTCAATAGCCATAAAAAAACTCGAACTCGTTATCATTAAGGAGCAAACTCAAAGTCTCATCAGTTATGTTATCCCTCAAAGTTAAACTATAAGTCTGTTTGATTTTATATGAAATAGAGTATACGTAAGGGAAGGGAAAAGAAAAACCTTTCTACCGAATAAACTAAGAAGAAGAAAAATCTCAGCTCATAAATTGCTGGCCATGAAATCATACCATGTGAATAGTTGGGCAACAGATCAAGCTCAGTAATCGAGCTAGCCCTTCGAGACTTAACAATAAAATGAGTTAACTGAAAGTCTATTGCAAATCCTAACACTTCTGTTGCCTCAATGTTTTAGAAAGAGAGGATATACAGGAAGGAAAACCCTCCATGGTGGTCGGTTTTCCTTTGTTTCAGTCGCAAATCTCCAGGACGCATGATATCCAGTTATCAAATTAATCAAGAAATAGGATCATATAGAACAAACATATTCACTACGAAGTATTTTATTTCGTTGGATCATTTCCAATGGAATTTCACTAATGTTTATCCACCCAATTTCCTAGAGAAATTTATCCAGCCATCTATCCATGTAAAAGATATCAGAGAAAGGATGCAGATCTTTTCGTTTCTGAGAAAGGAGATTTTCGCCTAAGAATTTAATAGACTAGCTACCCCATTTCAATGCATGGATGACAAGTGTTGGAGAGAAAATCAACAGCTAGATGGATTGACAACAACCCCAATATGAGGGAGCAGAGCACCAAGGCTGATGCCACCTGAAAGCTGAGACCCACATGCCATGAACTTAGCTCACATAGATTCGAAGATTTATTTAATAGTTAGCTAAAGTTCTTATCTTCTTTTGATTAACACATGATTGATCATAGCCAAGCCAAACACTTTCGCAAAGTTCAATATAAGGAGTCAGCAAAAAGTCTTAGCAGCCTAATAATTTCATTTGACACCCAAGGAAGCTTCTCCAAGATGGGTTAGGTGACAAAATCACAATAAATCCCACTAGCAGCCCATTTCTTCTGTATCCTTAATTAATTAGGCTAATATTGTTACTAATTAATCCCTTGTCGGATGGTTTATTGTATAATTAGTAATTAAACTACAAGTTCATTTATGGGTTTGCAAGTGATCTTATTAATGTGCCTTGAATATCTCTTACGGTTTGCGAGTTTAAAGAGAGCACTGTTCCCTCTGCATGTGCTCTCTGCTCTTTAATTCCTGTAATTTTCCCTCACATATTCTCTCCCACCTTCCCTCTCGTCGTACAGCTCTTGTCCATATATATATCCTCTCTCTTTCACTCTGTCAAAAGTCTAGTTTCATACATACAAAAAGAAAAGTTTTCTTTCATGTCTCCAGCACAAAGACCAAACATGCCTGAACCATCTCCTTCCCCTCCTTCCTCTTCTATCTTTGCACTTTCTTACTTGAAGCTTCAATTCTTCGCTCGTGTAAGGCGGTTCTTGCAAACTAAAAGGGCACAAAAGAGCCTTAAAACAAGAACCAAACCTATGGTCATCAAAGAAGAACAAGCAACAATTACTACTGTGGATAGACAAAGTAGTGATATTGATGATGATTCTGTGGTGTTACAAAGATCAGTAAAGAGACTTCACTTTGGAAGCTGGGAAGAGAAGGAGATGGCGGCTCTTGAGATTGAAAAATTAGCTAGGGAAGATGCTAAGATGAGAAATTTGATGGCTGAGCTTGGTGTTATTCCTGCCCTGGTGGGATGGTGGCTTCAGAGTGGCTGGCCGCCAGAGAGTGGCTGTTAATGCTTTGATTGAGCTTGCTAATGGAACTTACAAGTAAGTTTCTTCTTTTCTAATTTGATATCATTATTTTTAATTAATTTGTTTTTCATTTTTGTTACAAAAAATACAAATTATGAAATTCAATTGTAGTACAGAATCTCCTCATAAGACATTTAATTGAGCTGTTTAGAATATTTTCATACTGTTTAGAAGATCAACTAGAATCGTTTTATAAAACTCTATATATAACTTGTTATGAAAAAAAAAAAACTAAATGCAAAAAAACAACGTCTTTGGTAGGCTTTGTATAGAACTTGCCTAAAACCTAACATAATCTTGGGTGCTGATTACACCATACTGTAGAATTTGCATCGATAGGTCAAGCTCCACTAACACTTCAGATAACAAGAGAATGACGTTAGCTCCTCTTACTTTAATTAGTCAAATATTTCATTCTAACTGTGAACAAATGAAGAAAAAAAATATATTATCAGAGTACAATAATGACCCCAGTTGTGTGGCTGACCATCCATGTGAATTTGAAGAAGAAAACAAAGATTACATCAAACAGCTTATGTAATTGGATGTTTTTTCAACAGTTTGAAAAAATGGAGTTTGGTTTTTGGCACCATCTGGATTTTTCGGGGTATGAATTATTTCATTATTTGAGCTTAGGGTGAGGTGAGAAATACCCATATATGGTTGATTTATATCCTAAAGAATTGAAAGTTGGCCACTGGGGAAGGAATAAAGGGGACCTGATATGGGTTTGGATTTTGGAGTTTGCCTCTGATAATACTCTCAATTTTCATGTAATGGAGTAATCTGAGGAGGGACCCTCGTTGTTAAAGAAAGCTATCTACGTCGAGGCTGTGTAGGCGTTGCACTTGAGGACTTATGGTTTCAGCGCCGCCCTTCATAAAATAGATAGGATCAAAGCTTTTAGGTTCGGTTTCTTGATTCACCCTTTAATGGTAATGAATAATTGCTCTTGGTGCCACATCAAGCTTTCAATTCTTGATGAGAAAAAAAGAAAAAGAAAGAGGATTTGTCTTTGATTTACCCTTGGCTGAGGCAGCATCCAATTTTGGGATTTCATGATGGTTCTTGACCTGATTTTAGGCGTGGTCCCTTTTTTGGTCTAGGTTAATTATTGTTAATATTTCTTCACAGAAATTTAGATGATAATTATGATGAAAAAAATATTAATTCAATTTGAATGGATTCAAAACATTATTATTGGAAGGATCGTTATCAATAGTTCTACTATTCTCATCTATTAAATAATATTTTAGTATTTTTAAATTCTATTTTAATTTTAAATTGTCAAGTTTCAAATATTTAATTACTTAGATTTAATTATGAGTTCTTTCTTTTTGTATAAACTCATTTCTCAGCCTTGTTAATTGATTGGTTTAAGAAGACACCCATTTGAATGTTAATGATCATGTTCCTCAAATCAACATCATAAGAAAATAATTAATTTTTTTTTAGCAGATATGAAAATAATTAATTTGGATGAAGTAGGAGGCCACAAGCACAAAGGGCGCTTATTACACGCTCTAGGAGGAAGCATAGACAGAGCAATGATGTTATTGAATCGACAATGTTGTCTTTGAATAGAAATAAGTTACAGGACATAAGAATTGGCGCCAATGATCAGATTCCCTATGATCTATGATCAATAAACAAATTCATCTGTTGACTTCCATCTTCCATCTCAGATCTAAATCCAAGAATCTCTTTGACTTTCTTAGAAAAAGACAGTAACTTGTTTAATACTTGTTGGCTGGTTAGTTTGGCGTGCATGATGCTCATTATTTGCTGGGGAGACATTCAAAAATGGCCACCGTGTTACTATCCCTGATTTATACTCTTTGGTTCGGTAGCTGCAACTAGATTAGTGAGCTGTTCTTGTTTTAATTAATGTATTTTTATTTTCTTTCTTCAGGAACAAGGCTCTCATGGTAGAAGCAGGGATCCTTTCGAAACTACCAAAGAGCATGGATGTTTTAGAAGAACCAACAAGACAAGAATTCGCAGAATTAATCCTGTCATTATCTTCGCTGGCGAATCATACCCAATTCCCTCTTGCTTCATCAGAAGTTTTGCCATTTCTAATTGGAATTCTAGAGTCTTGCTCAAGTTACGAAACCAAGGAGTCGTGTTTGGGTACTCTATACAACCTGTCTGCTGTGTTAGACAATGCAGGGCCTTTGCTCTCTAACGGGGCAGTTCAAACTCTCTTGAGGGTAATATCAGAAAAAGAATTCTCAGAGAAAGCTCTAGCCACACTAGGCCATTTAGTGGTGACCTTAATGGGGAAGAAAGCAATGGAAAACAGTTCACTTGTGCCAGAGAGCTTGATAGAGATAATGACATGGGAGGATAAGCCAAAATGTCAAGAATTATCGGCTTATATTTTGATGATTCTAGCTCATCAAAGCTCAGCTCTGCGAGATAAAATGCTTAAATCTGGCATTGTCCCTGTACTCCTTGAAGTGGCATTATTGGGGAGTCCTCTAGCTCAGAAGAGAGCACTAAAACTACTGCAATGGTTCAAAGATGAGAGGCAAGCAAGGATGGGGCCACATTCTGGGCCTCAAACAGCAAGGATAGCAACAGGGTCACCGGTAAATAACAGGGAAGCTCAAGAGGGAAAGAAACTGATGAAGGATTTGGTGAAGCAAAGTTTACACAAGAACATGGAGTTGATAACCCGGCGAGCCAATGCTACTTCAGGGGACTCTTCCAAGTTCAAGTCCTTGGTTATCAGTACAAGTTCTAAAAGCTTGACTTGCTAAAGATTTTACAGGCCCTTTAGCAATCTTTGGGGATCTCTCGATCCGGGAGCAGCAGAGAAATTCCTCGATGCCTGCTCATCAAGTTAGGAATCCAATTCTTTAGCCTAGGCCATGTGATGCTTGCTGATTAAAAATAGAAATGCTCGTGTGCAGTATAGTAGCTTATGTTAATTGTACATGGTGACCTTGAAAAGAAAAGAAAAGAGAAATTGAAGTCTCCGGATGGGGCCTCACTCCCATTTTTTCCCACAAGATTTCAATTCTTGCACAGACCATTTTTCCTTTTCTTGAGCTACCAATCATAACCTTTATGCGAGTAAATTTGAAGCAGCTGGTCTTCTACGTGTCTCTACACAAGGGAATCAACGCCAGCGAAGCAAAACTGATTCAAATGAGAGCATGCCAAAATAGCTAAGCTCAAGCCTCTCACATCAGCCCAGCCCAATAAGAACTCATTCAGGATCACCAAGCCCAAATTTAAGTCGAAACATCGTGGCGGTGAAAGTGAAACCCTAACTGGTTCCCTGGACCCAACAAATATAAATACCCAAGCAGCGGTCCAGCAAATTCAGTTAGCCACAAAAAAACAAGACCGGTTTCGTTCTCTATCCTGCGTAACTCCTCATTTCTAGGGTTTATTCGACGCTAACAAGCAATCCACCACCACCGCTTCCGCCACCATGGAGTTCATTAAAAAACGCAAAGCTGACGAAAACGGCATCTCAATCCCCACCGGCACCTCTCCACCATCTCCAATAACTCCTCTAACTCCCGAAGAAATCCGTAAAATCCTCGAACCTTTCACAAAAGACCAACTATTAGACATCCTCCAATCCGCCACACTCCACCACTCTGACATCCTTAACTCTGTCCGTTCCGTAGCGGATGGCGACATCTCCCTCCGAAAGCTCTTCATTCGCGGCCTCTCTTCCGAAACAACCTCGGATACCCTCCGAATTCTATTTTCTTCCTTCGGAGAACTCGAAGAAGCTATTGTTATCCATGACAAGAACACAGGTAAGTCGAAAGGTTTCGGGTTTATTACTTTCAAACATGTGGACTCTGCTATGCTTTCTATTAGAGAACCTAGTAAAAAAATTGATGGAAGGATTACTGTTACTCAATTAGCATCGAATAATTCGAGTACCGGTGATGTTTCGTTAAGGAAAGTTTATGTTGGGAACGTGCCTTTTGAGATTACTTCGGAGAGGTTGTTAGGGTTTTTCTCAATGTATGGTGAGATTGAAGAAGGCCCGCTTGGGTTTGATAAATCTACTGGGAAATCAAAGGGTTTTGCCTTTCTTATATATAAGTCTGAGGATGGGGCTAAGGCTGCGATTGCTGATCCTATGAAAAATATTGATGGGCATCAAGTTGTTTGTAAATTAGCTGTTGATAACAAGAGGGTTAATAAGACTAATCAGGGCAGTGCAAATGCACAAAATTCACAGCCATTAGCGCATCCATCGTTCCCACAACCACAACCACAAAATTCGATTGGCGGGGTGACAGGAAGTTTACAAAATTATGGGCCTGCTAGTAATAGCTATCAGTTGAATACTTCATTGACGGGTTCTGGATATAATGGTGCTTATAGGGTTCCGCCATATGTAGGGGCGGGTCCAAATGATGGTGGATTGAACAATGCAGGGGCTTCAATGTATAGAATGCCACAGAGCACTGTTGGAACCGGTTCTGGGGTGTATCCGGATGCTGGGTCTTATGCTTTGTCTCAGCAACAGCAGCATCAGCAGCCATCCTCAATGCCACTGCCTCCTAGATTCCCACATGGAGCTGGAGGGATGTATCAGGGTATGCCACCACCATATTACTGAAGGTAATTATTGCAAACTTTTTTATTTTTCAAATGATTTTGTCCAATGTGAAGTTTTTATTTTATTTTGTTATAACAATCCCTTTTTCTTTTTGTTTTTGTGGAAAAGGTGTTTTTTTTTTTTTTCAATTCGTTTGCATTTGTTAATTTTTAGACTAATTGCTGTTTCTCTATAATTGTTGAGAAGCCGTGTCACACCATTGTGGATTTGATTGTGTTGTTATAGCATTTTCTTGTGGGTCATAGAGAAACAATTATAACTAACACGCTTGAAAGATAAAGAGTTTTCTGATCTTTAAAAGACACAGTAGACTAGCTGTAGTTTTATTTCATGGCTTTCTACAACTTTTTGGTTTGTTATTTTGCTTTAGCTAGCCTGAGCTTTATTTTATATGTTTGACATTGATGGGTCTTTGATTCAGGTGTATGAGAGCTTCTTGGGAACACATGCTTTAAATGGTTGTCGTGATTTCCTGAATGCAAGCAATGAAATCTTTAATTTAATTATGTGGACTGCTGTGCTTTTGTTGCTGCTTCACTTCATCTGCTTCCTTAAGATGTGGTTGGATTTGTGATGGATGCTACTTAAACTTTGCAAAATTTAGTTTCTATCTGTAGAACAGGGCTCTTACAGAAGGATTGTAGAACTTTTCTGCTATGCCGGAATTGATGTTTATCTAGATTATAAATATCCCTGTTTTTCTGGTTTTGCTACTTTTGCTCCTCAAGAAGATTTTTGGTATTTGAGGTTTCATTGTTGGCTTTACCTTTCTGATTGTGTGGATTTTTTATTTCGATTGGTAAAAAGGAATTTTTTATTTCATTTGTCAAGGGTTCACAACATTATTTCTGCATATATATCTCTATGAGAAAAAAGCTTTCCTCTTTTTCATATTTACACGTTGATTTGATGTCTATTTTTTTGTTAATTGCTTTTAATCCTTCCTTTCCCCTAGCTCATTTGTTTAAAATGGATTTCAGTCCCCGAGTTTTTTTTTTTTTTGCCCCTATATTGTCTGCTTTTATAAATTGTCATCTTAGACATTGTGTTGTGGTGGAGGCTTCAAGAATGTACATCGCATTACAATACTTCTGGTACCTCAGTTAGCCCAAGCTGTATTAATAATTGTGGTGTTTCTTGAATCCCTAAACTTCTCCTGTTCTGCCATGCATTATATTTGGCAGCATTTTTCTGGTTTCTGGGTTGTTGGGTTACAGAAACAGTGAATGAGTTTTTAAAACAATGGACTGTGATTATATGAACATGTAGGACAGTCGAGTGGAAACACAATTGCAAATGGATTTAATTTTCTTTGCAACATGCAGATTTGACAATATGGTCCAGGTCTAATAAATAAATGTAATGCACTAGTGTAATATCTCTCGAGATAAAATTAAAAAAACCATGTTGATTTTATCCTATGTAATATTTTGAAATTAGTGGAAATGTGATTTTGGGTTCTGTAGTGAGTGCAATTTGGGATTTTGTGTGTTGGCTTATGGAATTTCTTGGTTGATGTTTTTGTAAGGTGTCTTTATGATGTTCACTGTTAATTATTATGAGTTTGTGACCTCGAGATCAAATTCCCCTTGTGTTATAGCGTAAATCCCTTAATTGGTATTTATACCCTGATGTCAGATATTAGATATATATGGCAGAATTGTTTTAGAAGTCTATGCCTGAATCTGATTAACCTGTGTTAGATGATTTAAATTATTGCTCATGCTACCTGTATCATATGGTGCTGGAATTGATGACTTTGGTGTTCTTTTCTGGTTTGTTCCCAATATTTTTTATGGCGGGGGCATGTGAAGTTGGGATTCCAATTTGCTTTCCCTCGGGAAGCAAGCAATGGCCGACATCCATTCAACCAGCTACCCGTTTCTTAGGACATCCACCCGTTTGCCTCTTGTCTCCTAATTCATTTTTTTTGTTAATTAAAAGATGTTTTGCACATCATAAAACATTAATAAGTTTTATGAACTGATAAAAAACTTGAAATGTCTTAAACATGAAATAAATACAAAACTTGCCTGAGATGAAATTCGTATCATAATTTTATGTAATCTAATGAGATGTGGTGTGGGGTATATGTTGATCCTCTAAGAGGGTCTCTATGATGTCAGGTTTTCGCGATTTTGCTAGTTGATTTTGGTCCGGTTCCTGGGCAAATCCTTTTTTTTTTATTTGGTGTCCTCTAAGCTCCATGTGAAATTAACTCTTTACCTGATCTATTATGGGAATTTTATGATTGCATTCTCTCATTAAGCTTGCGCATGCAACTTGTCATTTGGAGATGGAAACTAATGACTTTGCCGGGTTTTTCTTTTCCTGTCTTTGTTAATGTTTTTCTATGGTGTATCACCGCTAACCACGTGGACCTTGGAGAGGGCATGAGCAACATCTATCTCGAGCACGGATGGTGATCTTTGATATAAAGGGCAAGAGTTGCCTCCCCCACGCCTCTTTCCTAGGGCAACTAGATTTCTCCCCCAGAAACCCTTTTTATTTTTCTTGGCATTTGCAGTGATTAATGCTTGTGGAGGTTGTTTTCGAGGAGCTTTAACCATTGCAGAAGTATAGTTTAAATTGAGAACCATTCTGGCTCGTTCTACATATAAGAATAAAATAATATATCGATAAACATGTATTTCTCGAGTTGCTGTGAGACCTCGGTACAGTTTCCGTGCTTGTTAATTTATATGCACTGCAAAAATATTTATATAGGCATCAACCTTCTAGTGTGGTGGGAATGTGCACTCTTTTATGGACTCAAAGATGGACCATAAAGTCATAAATATTAAAATAAGGGTGACTATGATACACGCATCTTAGAATTTTAAGTAGCATTTTGACTATAGGGAGTCGGATAAATTTGTTCTCGAGTAGATAAAATTGAATATACATGCTTTGCAATGCATTTTGACAAATAACTAAAAGTATAAACTATGTCAATAATTTTTTTTTATTAATGATAACTAAAAAAAATAAAGTTATGAGATAGTTTTATTGCTTGATGATTATGATTTTGTAATTTATTTGATTGTATTTAATCTTTTTTTTTTTTTTCTGTTTTAGTAAAATTAGTTTTTTATAATATCATTTCATGGATAATAGAAATATGCACATACATAAAATAGAGAAATATTATTAGCATGGGTTGAATATTTTTTACCTAATTTCAAAACTGCCATCAATTTTCTTCGTCTTTTCACCATTATATTTTTTTTTATCTTGCTTTTCCTCAATAAATAAGAAGAAATTGGCCTTGAATTAAGAATGATTTCTCCAAAAAGGAAGTTTTATGGTTAAAATGGAAAAGAACAAAAATACGAGAGGGGTTATATTGATTATACTACATGGTTTTGAGGGTTTTTTTTAATTTTTTGAAGTCACTTTTTCTTTTTGAGAATAAATATTTTTTAATTTTAAAAAATAAGATTTATTTATGTGAAACATAAAAAATTTATGAATTAAAGTAGAATAATCTCTTCGACACATTAAATACATATAAGATAATTTTAAAAAATAAATGCTATTAAAAAAATATTAAACAAAGAACCTAAACAATCACAATGAAAGAGTACTAATTTAAATATAAATTAAAAAGTTGTTTGGAAAATTATATATTAAAAAAGACATAAATTATAATAAAGTTAAGCCCGCATGCTTAGCCCATTTTGAAAAGGCATGTAAGGGCTTTTATTTTTTTAATTTGGTAATGTGATGGATAACATGTTATAAACATCAAAATATTTTTAAAAAATAAAAAAGCCAGTGAAACATGGCTTGCTTTACCCTTGATTCTAGTCATAGTAGTGCTTGGAAAGTCAGAATTTATGGTTTTTTTATATAGTAATTAATTTTCAACCCATATATTTTTTTTTTTTATCTAAAACACTATAAATACCTTAATAAACTTGTATATGGTCTCAAACAAATAAAAAAACTTCATAAAAAACCTAAAACCAAAACATTATTTGAGCTCAGATTTGTTATCTCAAGCAAAACGAAAGACAAAGAAAACATAGAACAAGCTCCAACCACTTTTTTTCTTTTCTCTCAAACCAATGACTAAAAAATATATGAAAATAAATTTTTGAATCAAAATTAATTTTTCAAAAAATCCAAGGACCAGAAGTTTATAATTTAAAAAGTAAAAGGACCAAAGTGAATTTTTTAACTCAATTTTGAAACTGCCATGTATGTTTCTTTTTTTTTTCATTATGATCATCCTTTCAATCTTTTCCTTAACAAATTTGAAGTAATTGGGCTTTAATTGGGCCCTAAAAAATTGCAACCGGAAAAAAAATTGAGAATTAAAATTTAAAAAATAATAAAATTTGCATAGTGAAATATGAGAGTAAATAATGTTTTTTCTTTTTATTTATTTTTTTCCTATAACAAAGATCCACATGTTTTAGAATTTCTTATAATTATAATGTTTATATATTTATGGAGTTGTGGTTATGCACTATTGTCGAAGGGATTTTTGTGATTAGTCATGGATTGTAACTCCTAGTAAAAAAAAAAAAATGAATGGTACGAAAAGTGCTGATGTAAACACTAAAATAAATATAGTAAATTGGCTCCAATGAGACAGTAAAATGATTGGATGCTTTACATAAGGATGAAATAAGGAGATTTTGATTTGTGGGCAAAAAATCATAAATCGACTGGTTTTACGTTAAAAATTCATAACTCTCGATCAGGTTATCAGAAAAATCTAAAAATTTACGTGGAGATAATAAAGTAATGAAGGTTTGGCCAAGTTCATGAAAATAAATGAATTTGGTTGTTAAAGTTGGTTGTTAAATTGTGACAAAATCCTTGTTTAATCTTATTGTTGTAATATATAATGATTAGGGAAAATAGTGGCATTGAAGTCATGGAATGGATAATACAACAAATTTATTTTTTGGATAAACCAAGTGATAAATGTGTTATAAATAAAATAATTTATTATGGGTATATGGATTGGAAGTAGTTTATTAGTGATTTATGAATGTGAAGTTTAAATTTAATTTTGCGATGGAGAAATAAATTGAAATAATTGTATAAGTGATTTAGTAATTCCTATTGGTACAAGAGAGTAGTTGCCTATGGAAGGTCAACATTAAGGCTGTGCATTCAGTAACCAGACTGCAGCTAGGTGCCCGACACCTAATTTATTTAGGAAATTTAACGAATGTTAAGATAATGTAATTTTTTTTTATAATGCCATTATAAATATGAACATTGATGTGATATTATTACTAAGAAAATTGAAAAGTTCTAGTTGCCAAGTGAGGAATTGGCGACAGCAAAACTAATTGAAGGATTGTAATGATTGATGCGAATGGTAACTTATATTTTCAGAAAAAAAAAATTGTAGTGCGTTATGCTTTTAAAGTTGATAATAAAGTAATTTTTTGATATTATTATGTATATTTTGGTTGTGCTAATTGTAGACAAATTTATATGTTGAATTAGTGCCCGAAAAAATAGACAGATGAATTAATGACCCGATAAAGAGGTTAGTGTCCTGAAAAATGGTCAGATGAATTAGTGACCTGGTAAAGGGGTTGATGCCTAGAGGAATTGGGCGAATGAATTAGTGACCAGTAAAGGGGTTAGTGCCCGGAAAATTAGACAGATGAATTAGTGATCCGGTAAAGAGGTCAGTGCCTAGAGAAATTGGGTGAGTGAATTAGTGACCTGGTAAAAGAGGTTGGTGCCTGGTAAATTAGGCATATGAATTAGTGACCAGGTAAATGGGCCGATGCTCGATAATTGGGTGAATAAATAAGAGACCCGGTGATGGAGTCGATGCTCGGGAATTGGACGGGTAAATAAGAGATCTTATGATGGGGTTAGTGCTCGAAAATTGAGTGAATGGATTAATGAACCAATAACAGGGTTAATGTCAGATGTTGGATGGTTGAATTTTTGGATTGTCAGAAGTAATGGACTGGATCTGGGTTAGTGCCGAGTTTGGGTAAATGTGATAGATGCATGGTAAATGGGCATAATGTGAGGAACTAGTTGTCTGGATGTTTGGCACTAGTGTCCTGGTTAAAGGGTTACTAATAAAAGTAATTATCGAGTGGATAATTGGTATACATTGTAAAATGTTAACATGAAATCTTAAAATATTTTGGAAAAAACATTTTATTAGAAAAAGAAAATGTGTATTGTGATTGAATACGTGAAAATGATTGGGATGCCATGATAATTCTTATTTTCAAACTATTGGAGCATTATACCCTGTTCTGGACGATGAGCATTACTACATGGTGAGGGGCGAATGCTTGGTGAGGGAGAATGAGAATGATTGTCTAATTAAGAAATTATTGCCTAGCTTGGATTGAGAAAAAAAAAATGTTCCTAAATGGTTGGGACAAGCCGAATAGAATTGTTAGGGGTGATCCTAGACAAGGAGTTATTACTTGGTATTGATCAGTTAATGCTAGTACATGGAACTATTTACTGGAGTGATACTGTTGATTAGTGTTCAGGAATTACTGAAGATGTTAATAGAAAAACACTAGGGATCGAGGCTTTAAACATAAATTCTAATTGAAGGTTTAGATTGAAGGGTTGGTGCCTTAGTCTATAATGTTGTTGTAAGGCATTAGTGAATTAGATGGCGAGAAAAGAACTGAAGGGGAACTTAGTTCCTTTCATAGGAACTAGTGTTTATCCAATGTTAGAAATGAAATTGCTAGAATGGAAGATGTGATGTGATAGTATAGGGTATCAATAAAAGGGAATACTCTCGTTAAATATGATAGATAGTAAAATAGGTTTATGATGTTGGTTAGCAGGATGACGTTATCAAATGGATGAATGCATAGATCTGAAGATGGATATTCGAGATGATGATGAAAAAAGTAATTAAGATGGGCATTGGCATAACGATGACTGGATTAAAGTGATCAATCAATTTCACTACTAGGAAATGTGAAATAAAAGGGTGATTCTGCGTAAAAATAACATATAACTATTTAACAAAGCAGGGATGGTACACCCAACTAGCATGAGCAAGAGTGAATGAAGTTGCAAAAATACAGAGGTGCACTATACTTCAATGAAATGAGATCTTGTGGACAAAACATGTTGAGGTCTTGGAGACAAAAAGCATGTTGTGACTTATGACCTAACAATGTCATAAAAGTATAGGGAATCATTGGTTCCACTTTTATGTAATTGTAGTTGTTCATATTTACATAAATATTGGTTCTATGCAGGACTCCTACCATGAACGACAAGAAAAAGTTTTTCATTACGAGACAATTGTTTTAGGAGTAGTTCAAATATTATTAAATTTCTAAGAGTTGTAACTAAACAGAAAAAGTATTTATGTTTTTCTCATTTTTCAGTCATTATGTTTTCTATTACATCAAATGCTAATTTATTTCCTTAACCATTTATTATTTATTATGGTACATTATATGTAGAACCAAGACATTATAGATATTGAAAAAAAAAAATCCTTATTTTTCCTTAGTTCAAGGCTCATGAAAATTGTGTTTATCATGAGGAAATCTCGGGATGTTACATGGATACTGTAATTGCTAAAACTTCAAACTAATCACGGGTTATATATATATATATATATATATATATATTTTTTTTTTTTTCATATATGTACAACAAGTTCATTGTTATATGTTATATCATATGAGAAAAAAAAATGACAAAATAAGTGATGTATCTCAATGAAAAACATAAAATGAAATAAGTAAGTGAAAAATAAGATGGTGATTCTCTATTATGGCTCTCAATCTACAAATAGGTCATCATTGCCTTTTCTCTCGTTCTTTCTCCCTCCAAATCTCTTATAAATTAAGCAATAACACTTTGTTATTGCTTAGATTTAAGCCCAAATAACCATCAATACTCTTTCCTTTTGTTAAATTTGATGGGTTTATTGAGCAAGCACTGATTTTAGATTGATTTTATAGTGTAAGAGCGTACTCCCTGGTCTCATTAATACGCCATGTCACAAAATCCACAGAAAAAGAAACCTCTCTTTTCACGATCTCTGCAACTCCAGAGCCTATGTTGCTTTTCACACTCCACACCATAAGCAGGTAATATATAAATCCCTGTGAATTCCTTACATAGAGTTGCTTTCATGTTCTCTTAGAAAGTTTCATCAATTGAAAAGGACAAGTTATGAACAAGAGAGCTACTGATATGATTATGGTATGAAGGGATACTGAAAGCAGAACTACAAAGGCAGCAACATGGTACCATGTCTTGGTGCTCTTATTGGAATGGAATGTCAAGTGCTGGAACCACCCTTCGTGCCTTCACTCTTCTTGGATTTGCTGACATAAATGATTACATGTACATGTTATATTTAGTTAATGAAATAGATAATAACTAATATGATTTTACTAATTATTTTACGAGTATCATAAATATTTTACAAATTTTCAGGATGTAATTTTTGAAAAATTCTCTCATTTTGGATCTTTGGAGTGCTTTGCTTGCATCCAACCCATTCTACATGTTCAGGTGATCAACAACAACAGTCTCTTCTTTTTATATCACTATCTACACTCAATTGTACAAGTTGCAAGAAAAATTTGAATTTTGAAATCAAGATTTAAGGATATCTTTAAATCTGAGTAATTTTAGGAATATTTTATCTTTGTCTTTTAAATTAAATCAGCTTCGTTATACAAAATTCCCATTGTAAAATAGCACAAACAATATAAAAAAGAACTATAGTAAAAAGAAAAAAGAAGACGAAACAAGTTAGTGTGTGTTTGGAAAGTGGGTGTTTTTTAAATTTGATTTTTTTTATTTAAAATATTTTTTTTATTTTTTAAATTATTTTAATGTGTAATGTTAAAAATAAATTTTTTTTAAATAAAAAATATTATTTTATATATTTTCAAATAAAAAATATTTTTAAAAATAAAAATAGAAAAACTCTTTCAAATAAAATATTGTTAGTGTTGGCATATATATTTTTTTAATTGGTATTTCTCGACAGATCAACCCGTTTTTTTTTAATTATTATTTTTATTTCCCCCCTCTTAATTAATAAATAAAGGTACTTGTTATCAACAACAAAACAGAACTCCATAAATAAAATAAAATAAATATCCTACTCTCTCGCTCTCGTTCTCTGTAGTCTGTACTGTAGGAGGGAGGAGACGGAGCAGGCGGCTTTCACTCTAAAAAGCTACTTTAATGAGTGCGTGTTTAATAGACTCTTTTTCCTTTTTGTCATCATCAATAACAACACTCTATTTTTGTCTATTTTTGTTTTTCCTTCCATTCTATTTTAATTACAGAACAAATATACTTTTGTTTTCTCTTTGTTTAGTACAGTAAGGAAACTTTTTTTTTTATTTTAAAAAAGGTATTCAAGACCTTTCCTTTTCCTTTGGCTTCTGCAATCAACTTGTAAGTGACCCAACTTCATGTTTAGTGTGTGTGTGTATTGGTTTGAGTGGCTTGTTGGAGTTAGATTAGAGTGACTCTGCAGTCATTAATTTTGCATGCTGATCATCTGAACTTTTTCGGTCTCTTTCTTTTTTATGGGTTGAATTTATATTTGCTACACGATTTTTTCTTTTGGGAGGAGGAGGGAGTTGTTATAACCTTTCTTAGTGCTTGTTATCTCCGTCCCTGGACTGCTTTTATTCGTGATTTATCAGTGATCTTCCCAAAGTTGCCCAGCTTATGGATTCTCTTTAATTATAACAGTCTGAGTTAGAGGTGCCATATCTAAAAGCAAATTAATGCCAAGTTGTTCTTGTTGATAAGGTTAACAAAAAGTAAAGGTATGGCCTGGATGCAGAATATGTACAAGAAATTTGAAGCTATGTGTTTGGAGTTGGATGATATCTTGGAGCAGGTATGCTTGTCATTTACACAATCAATCTCCTTGTAATGCACCCATGATTGTTTTTATTATTTGCGTTCTACTGATATTTTTCTTTTTGTGTTTGACTGAATATTTACTGATTGTATTTACGATTAAATCATGTTTCTAAAGCATAAATATTTTTAGTTCATCAAAAGAAAAGATACAGTTCTAGTATGTGTAAATGGTTAATGCAATCTACCCACCATTAAGAGGCTGCAACATGCCCGAAGCACCCATGGCTGCATAATGCAGTTGACGTTATTGTGAAGAAACCCTTCCTGCATGTTTCTAATGGAAAAGCCTTACCTTTGGGCAGATGACTGTTTCTTTTCTATGATGAATGGCCGCTTTAAACCTTACATCATTCATTACAGATTTCCTTGTAAACTCCAGATCCTGGTACAGTAAGATAGGATACTGTAATTTCCTCGAGCATACAAATTTTAGGTTAATACTGCAACTCCAAACTGTTCGTTAATTATAAAATTGAGAAAAAATGTATTAACTTTGTACCGTTTTTCATTTTAATTTGTTACAATTTATTTTTTGATGTGATTGTCCCGAACTCTCTCTTAAATCCTTCATGTTGCTTTCTTGCTGCTCGATTCCTGCTTTAGCTGCAGTCAGTTCTGCCAAAACATATCTCATGGAATTGAATACATTCTTGGACAGGAAGGGGTGAAATATGCCGACCACTTGCAGATAGTGGGTGCTAATGTCAAGCAATTTTGCTCAGATATTGTGCGAGATGTGAAGCCTCAGCCATCTGAGGATACTGTGGATGGCGTAGCTAGCGTCTCTTGTCTAGTGAAAAACACCGAGTCAGATAAAATGTCAAAGGAAGGCATTGTCCAAAACCATTTTGATATGGAACCTTGCAACGTGAGTCGTTTGCTCTACTCATGTTCTGTTGAACCTATCAAGGCCACAAAGAATGATCTGTCTTTGGAGGAAATGGTTGTTGCTGAGATATATGAAAAATCAGTGTCAAGTCTTAAGGAAAATCGTTCCGAGGAGAAGCAAGTTCAGCTTGAGACATGGATACCCCAGAAGAGAAAGATCTAAGCATTTCAGTATTATCCTCAACATCTTATGATCTACTAGAAAGTAACTCTTTAACAGAGGTAATTCCAATAGATGGGCTATCTTCAAAATCTGTTAATTTGGTTGACTCGTATGAAAGCAAGGTTCCAGAGTTGGGATTTACTTCTAGCGAGGCCTCAGCTGAATCAATCAGTAAGTATTTCCTTCTGCTATCTCTTAACTACTCCCTCAATTTTCCTTTTCCTCCATTGATATCTGCGTTGGTAGGCCTAGAAACTCATGTAGCCCCCTAACCACATCTGGGTCAGAGCCTTCTTTTCATGAGTTTGAGCCATACAATGATTTTTCCAAACCAGATCCCATTGTCTCATCTTGAAACTGGTATTCAAATGTTCATTTCATTACGATGAACGTGGCCACACCTTTCTCCAGTTTGAGATCTTGGTTTATTTTACTTATCCTACTTGTATAGTTTTTAGGAAACAATTAATTATCCATGGTCAAGGTTTTGACTTTATATAAGAACTAGTTATGGGGAAACTTCACTAGTTCATTTAGCTTTCAAGGCTTTACTTAATAACATGTGAACTTTCTGCTCAACTATATTCTGCACTTTCTCTTTTATCTAGTGGGGGAGAGATAAAGAGAGAGATTCCCATCTGAAAAGATAGAGAATATTGTGGATGAAAGTTAGAAAATGAAAGTTCTTATTATCTTTTGCATTTCACAAATTAACTAGTTGTTGTTTGTCTTGCTTTAGCTGACCTTGCAATCAAAGAAAGGAGCAATTACGATGATACTTACCTTTCTTATTTTGTTACAGGACAGATAGACAACTCCACTGAAGATTCTACCAATCTGGGATCATCTTCTTCAACGAAGCTTGATGGGAGTTGCTTTGTTACAGATTGCAATGAGCTTTCTTCTGTTTCATATGAAGCAGGACAACTAGGGTCTTCAAAGGTATGACCTCCTCTCAACTTTGTAAACTGGGTTAGTTTTGGTCAAATATGGAGCAAACTCATGAAATTTTAAATATACAATCCTCTGAAATTTGAACTTTTGGGCGTTGATGTACTAACATTAGAGTTTGAAATGAGCTATTGCACTGTCAAAAGTTGAGACTTTTGATAACCAATGCTTCTCTTTTCTCTTGTTTTCCCGCAGGAAACCTTGGATAATGTTTCATGTAGGTGGGAGAAACCACTGGTGGTGGCTTTGAAACACTCAGAGGGGATAAAACACAAAGTTTTATTTCAAGAACAAGAAGCTTACAATAACACAAAAGCTTTAATACATGCCCTCTCTATCTATATCTAGTGTTTCTCTCTAAATTCTCCACACAAAATAACATTAGCTTAGCACCCTATTTATACACAAATTCAGAATACGAAAATTCAAACTTTTCAGGTGTGAAGGTGGCTGGGGGCTGGTCGGTGACAGTTGGTGGCTGGCTGGGCGGTGGTTGCCTTCCTTGACCTTGATTGAGTTTAAGTTCAACAAATCTCTCCTTTAAACTCAATCGAAGGATGTCATACCAAGCATGAACTTTAATTTGATAAATACTTCTCCCTTCAATGGCTTTTCTCTGTTTGTAGTCTTTAGCCATTAATCTGGTTTTGTATCTTTGCACTTCTCCTTTTGCATTCTTTTTCGTCTTGTAGACCCATTTGACACTTATTGCTTTCTTGTTTTCTGGTGGATGAGTCAGCTTCCAGGTATCATTCTTCTCAATGGCATGTATTTCTTCATCTATTGCTTTTATCCACTTCTCTTCTGTGATAGCTTCATTGAAGCTTAGTGGGTCACTATCTGTAAAGAAACAAAATAAAGTTGTATCTTCCATGATTTGAGTGGCATCATACAACTCTTTAAGATTTCTCATCCTTCTTGGTCCTTCTGATAAGGATGCTGATGGTGGTGTTGATGATGATGACTCTGGTGTGTTCCTCCTGTTGAATATAGGGAATCTGTGTACCGGACTTTGTGGTTCACCTGCTGGCACAATCGGTTCTTCTGCAAGTACTGTTGGTACTTCTTCATCTTCAAGGATCAAATCAGTGTTGATCCATTTGACTACTTCTTGGTCATCATTCCATTGTCAAGATTTATCTTCTTCAAAGATCACATCTCTACTCATAATTACCTTATTTGTGATGGGATTGTACAGCTTATATCCCATCCTTCTTTCACCATATTCGACAAAGATGCATTTCTCGTTTTTATCATCGAGTTTTGTCATTCTTGCATCTGGGATCTTTGCATATGCCACACAACCAAAGACTCGTAGATGAGTAACACTTGGTTTGTGACCACTCCATGCTTCTTCCGGAGTGACACCTTGCAAACTTTTGGTTGGACAACGATTCAGTAGATACAGTGCACATGATACAGCTTCAACCTAGTATTGCTTGGGCAGCTTCTTTGCTTTGAGCAGACTTATTGCCATGTCAAGAATCGTTCGATTCTTCCTCTCAACTACACCATTCAGCTGTGGTGTATAAGCTGATGTTGTCTGATGTCTGATGCCTTATTGTGTACAAAAGGCTTCAAAGTCATTTGCTGTATATTCTCCACCTTGATCAGATCTCACGGTTCTGATCATATAGCCACTTTGCTTTTCCACAATAGCTTTAAAATATTTAAAACAATTGAATACTTCTGACTTCCTCTTTAGAAACTATATCAATGTCTTTCTGCTAAAATCATCAATAAAAGTGAGGAAGTACCTATTTTGTCCAGTCGACATAGACTTTATTGAGCCACATACATCTATATGCGCTAACTCCAATGGCCTCTTTGCTTTCCAGTTGACTTCTTTGGCAAAACTGGATCTGTGATGTTTGCTGAGGACACAACTCTCACAGACTTCATCTGGATGATCAATGTGAGGCATACCTTTGACCATCTTCTTGCTTGCTAGCATCTTTAGACTCGTGAAATTCAAATGTCCAAGCCTTAGGTGCCAAAGCTATTCTTCACTATTGGTGATAGCGCTCAAACATCTTGCTACATCATACTGGATGTTCAAAGGAAACATCATATTCTTAGACATTTTCATATAGGCAATTAATCTCCCATTGTAGTCTCTAATTGTCAGATGACAATTCTTCGTGAAAAGAGTATAACCTCTCTCCATAAGTTGACATATGCTGATCAAGTTCTGCTTTATAGTTGGAACATAATAAACATCGGCGATGTAGCTGTGGTCACAGTTCTTTAACTTGATTGGGATGTTGCCTTTACCTTTGAATGGAACCTTTGAGGTATCTCCAAAAGTAACTAGACCTTGTTTGGTCTCATCTAGATTACCAAATAAATCTTGGTGGCCGCACATGTGATTGCTAGCTCCAGAATCTAGATACCATATATTCTCCTGTTTCTCGTCAAGTCCTTGTTGGACAAGTAATGCAGCTGCTCCTCTATCATCCTTCTCTGCGTAGTTGGCTTGCTCACGTACTTCTAACGGAGCTTTCCTTCGACATTCAGTGCTATAATGCCCAAATTGATTATAACTATAACATTGGATATTCCTCTTGTCACGATTATTGTAACCGCCTCCTCTTCCTCTAGGAGTGAATGCTTGTTGTCCTCGACCTCCTCTGGTGGTGTTTCTACCACCTCTTCCTCTAAAGCCTGTATTCCAAGATCCTCTTCCTTGGAGTCGCTGATATCCTCTTCTAGATTGTTGACTTCTTACTTGAGTGGTATATTCACCTGTTGAAGTCTCCCCTTGCTTATATTGGTCCTTAAGAGATAGCTTTGCTTATAAGGCATGCTTAATGGCTTTATCTCCATTTCTCTTTACAATCTTTTGCTCATGAGCTTGCAAAGAACTCATAAGTTCATCAACTATCAACTTGTCCACTTTTTTGGACTCTTCAATGGCGACAACAACAAAATCAAATTTTGGATCTAGGGATCTCAAAATTTTCTTAGTAATTCGAGAATCTGTGATGGCTTCTTCATTTCTCCTCATCTGATTGACTATCACCATAATTCTTGTGTGATAATTAGAAATAGATTCTGAGGACTTCATTTGCAATAATTTGAATTCACCTCGTAAAGATTGAAGACAAATCTTTTTGATTCTGTCAGTACCTTTGTATTTTTGTTGGAGAGCCTCCCACATGTCTTTTGATGTTTCAGGGGAAGCAATGATCTCAAACGTGTCTTCATCAAGACCTTGGTAGATGATGGTCTTTGCTTTGTTTTCTTTCTTTCTGTTGACTTTTAGAGCTTGCTTTTGTGCCTCTTGTAGAGCATCTTCTGAGTCTTTGGACTCTGGTTCGTCATAACCATTTTGTACAATATCTAAACACTCTTGTGAACCAAGGAATGCCTTTAATCTGATGCACCAATTATCATAGTTGTCTTTGGTTAGCTTCGGGATGAGTGTTTGTGTACTTTCTGTAGTCATTTTGCTTTTTAAATGACTATATCACCTTCTGGGAGCTGAATTTGGAAAAAACGGACACTGTAGATCAATCCGGAATGGTCCAAATAGTAGAGAACCAATTCGACTTTGTAGAAATCAGGTAAAAAAATGGGATGAACCGGTCAAAAAACCAATTCTGTACGGTGGGTGGTTCGCTGTGGTTGAACCAGGAATATTCTAGGGATTATTCGTTCGGCTCGGCTGCGGCTAGGCTCGACGCGAGGGACAGCTCGGCTAACGGATCGGCTTAGACGGCTTAGATATGGCGCGCGTGGACAACACTCGTCTTCAACCTTTAGCGCGCGTGGGCGATCTGTGCAGAATCTTCAGGAGGCGCGTGTGGATCACCGCGGGCTCCGATGAGGCTGATTCTTGCACCAGTGAGTTCGTATGGATGAGCTCTACACTGTGGAATGATCAAAACTTGTTTTTGACAACTTTGAAAATTCAGTTATATCCCAAAACACTTCTGTTTTCTGACGAACGGGGCTCTGATACCAATTGTAGGTGGGAGAAACCACTGGTGGTGGCTTTGAAACACTTAGAGGGGATAAAACACAAAGTTTTATTTAAAGAACAAGAAGCTTACAATAACACAAAAGCTTTAATACACGCCCTCTCTCTCTATATCTAGTGTTTCTCTCTAAACTCTCCACACAAAATAACATAAGCTTAGTTGCCTATTTATACACAAATTCAAAACAAGAAAATTCAAACTTTTAGGTGTGAAGACGGCTGGCGGCCTGCGGCTAAGCGGTGGTAGCTAGTGGCTGGCGGCTGGTCGGTGACAACTGGTGGCTGGCTAGGTGGTGGTTGCCTTCCTTGACCTTCTAGATTGAGTTTAAGTTCAACAGTTTGGATCAAAAGCTGGTTCCTGATTGAAAACCTGATTCGTTGCCTTCCCTTTTTTGAACGAAATGTTGAACTTAAACTCAATCTAGAAGGTCAAGGAAGGCAACCACTGCCCACCCAGCCATCAGTTGTCACCGCCTACCCGCAAACCGCCAACCACCTTCACACCTGAAAAGTTTGAATTTTCGTATTCTGAATTTGTGTATAAATAGGGTGCTAAGCTAATGTTATTTTGTGTGGAGAGTTTAGAGAGAAACACTAGATATAGAGAGAAAGGGTGTGTATTAAAGCTTTTGTGTCAATTGTAAGCTTCTTGTTTTTGGAAATAAAACTGTGTTTTATCCCCTTTGAGTGTTTCAAAGCCACCACTAGTGGTTTCTCCTACCAACAATTGGTATCAGAGCCTCGTTTGTCAGAAAACAGAAGAGTTTTGGGGTATACCCGAATTTTCAAAGTTGTCAAAAACAAGTTTTGATCATTCCATAGTGTAGAGCTCATCCATACGAACTCACTAGTGCAAGAATCAGCCTCATCGGAGCTCGCGGTGAGCTACACGTGTCGCCTGAAGATTCTGCACAGACGCCCTCGCACAGCCCACACGCTCCAGAGGTTGAAGACGTGTGCCGTCCACAACTATGCAGTCTAAGCCGAATATCTCACATATTCAAGCCGTCTAAGCTGAGCCGCCATCCAGTCGTGCTGAGCCACACGCCGTGCCGCCACTAGCCGCAACCGAGCCGACCGAATATTCCTCGGAATATTCATGGTTTGACCCCAGTGAACCGTCTGCCGTACATAATCGATTTTTTGACCGGTTCACCCCATTTTTGACCCAATTTCAACAAAGTTAGACCGGTTCCCTACTATTTGGACCATTTCAGATCAATCTACAGTGTCTATTTTCCCAAATTCGGCTCCTAGAAGGTGATATAGTCATTCAAAGAGCAAAATGACTACAGAAAGTACGTAAACACTCATCCCGAAGCTGACCAAAGACAACTATGATAGTTGATGCATCAGATTAAAGGCATTCCTTGGTTCACAAGAGTGTTTAGATATTGTACAAAATGGTTATGACGAACCAGAGTCCAAAGAAGCAAAAAATGCTCTACAAGAGGCACAAAAGCAAGCCCTAAAAGTCAACAGAAAGAAAGACAACAAAGCAAAGACCATCATATATCAAGGTCTTGATATAGACACATTCGAGATCATAGCTTCTGCTGAAACATCAAAAGACATATGGGAGGCTCTCTAACAAAAATACAAAGGTGTTGACAGAATAAAAAAGATTCATCTTCAATCTTTGCGAGGTGAATTTGAATTATTGTAGATGAAGTCCTCGGAATCTATTTCTGATTATCTCACAAGAATTATGGTGATAGTCAATTAGATGAGAAGAAATGGAGAAGTCATCACAGATTCTCAAATTACTGAGAAAATTTTGAGATCCCTAGATCCATAATTTTATTTTGTTGTTGTCGCCATTGAAGAGTCCAAGGAAGTGGACAAGTTGACAATTGATGAGCTTATGAGTTCTTTTCAAGCTCATGAGCAAAAGATTGTAAAGCGAAATGGAGATAAGGCTATTGAGCATGCCTTACAAGCAAAGTTGTCTCTCAAGGACATATATGAGCAAGGGGAGACTTCAACAAGTGGATATATCACTCAAGCAGGAAGTCAACAATCCAAAGGAGGATTTTAGAGATTCCAAGGAAGAGGATCTTGGAATACAAGTTTTAGAGGAAGAGGTGATAGAAACACCACCAGAAGAGGTCGAGGATAACAAGCATTCACTCCTAGAGAAAGAGGAGGCGATTATAATGACCGTGACAAGAGGAATATCCAATGTTATAGTTGCAATCAATTTGGGAACTATAGCACTAAATGTCGAAGGAAAGCTCCGTTAGAGATATGTGAGCAAGCCAACTATGCAGAGAATGATGACAGAGACGCAGCTGCATTACTTGTCCAACAAGGACTTGATGAGAAACAAGAGAATATATGGTAATTAGATACTGGAGCCAGCAATCATATGTGTGGCTACCGAGATTTATTTAGTGATCTAGATGAGACCAAACAAGGTCTAGTTACTTTTGGAGATACCTCAAAGGTTCCATTCAAAGGTAAAGGCAACATCCCAATCAAGTTGAAGAACGGCGATCACAACTACATAGCCGATGTTTATTATGTCCCAGCCATAAAGCAGAACTTGATCAGCTTAGGTCAACTTATGGAGAGAGATTATACTTTTTACTTGAAGAATTGTCATCTGACAATTAGAGACTACAATGGGAGACTAATTGCAGATGTGAAAATGTCCAAGAATAGGATGTTTCCTTTGAACATCCAGTATGATGCAGCAAGGTGTTTGAGTGCCATCACTAACAGTGAAGAATGGCTTTGGCACCTAAGGCTTGGACATCTAAATTTCACAAGTCTGAAGATGCTAGCAAGCAAGAAGATGGTCAAAGGTTTGCCTCATATTGATCATCCAAATGAAGTCTGTGAGAGTTGTGTCCTCAGCAAACATCACAGATCTAGTTTTGCCAAAGAAGTCAACTGGAAAGCAAAGAAGCCACTAGAGTTAGTGCACACAGATGTGTGTGGCCCAATAACGCCTATGTCGACTGGACAAAATAGGTACTTCCTCACTTTTATTGATGATTTTAGCAGAAAGACATGTATACTTTCTGAAGAGGAAGTCAGAAGTATTCAATTGTTTAAAAGATTTTAAAGCAATTGTGGAGAAGCAAAGTGGCTATATGATCAGAACCGTGAGATCTGATTAAGGTGGAGAATATACAACAAACGACTTTGAAGCCTTTTGTACACAACAAGACATCAGACATCAAACAGCACTAGCTTATACACCACAGCTGAATGGTGTAGCTGAGAGGAAGAATCGAACGATTCTTGACATGGTAAGAAGTCTGCTCAAAGCAAAGAAGCTGCCCAAGCAATACTAGGCTGAAGCTGTATCATGTGCAGTGTATCTACTGAATCGCTGCTCAACCAGAAGTTTGCAAGGTGTCACTCTGGAAGAAGCATGGAGTGGTCACAAACCAAGTGTTACTCATCTACGAGTCTTTGGTTGTGTGGCATATGCAAAGATCCCAGATGCAAGAAGGACAAAACTCGATGATAAAAGCGAGAAATGCATCTTTGTTGGATATGGTGATAGAAGGATGGGATACAAGCTGTATAATCCCATCATAAATAAGGTAATTATGAGTAGAGATGTTATCTTTGAAGAAGATAAATCTTGGCAATGGAATGATGACCAAGAAGCAGTCAAATGGATCAACATTGATTTGATCCTTGAAGATGAAGAAGTACCAACAATACTTGCAGAAGAACCGATTGTGCCAGCAGATGAACCACAAAGTCTGGTACACAGATTCCCTGTATTCAACAAGAGGAACACACCAGAATCATCATCATCAACACCACCATCAGCATCCTTATCAGAATGACCAAGAAGGATGAGAAATCTTGAAGAGTTGTACGATGCCACTCAAGTCATGAAAGATACAACTCTATTTTGTTTCTTTGCAAATAGTGACCCACTAAGCTTCAATGAAGCTATCATAGAAGAGAAGTGGATAAAAGCAATGGATGAAGAAATACATGCCATTGACAAGAATGATACCTGGAAGCTGACTGATCTACCAGAAAACAAGAAAGCAATAGGTGTCAAATGGGTCTATAAGACGAAGAAGAATGCAAAAGGAGAAGTGCAAAGATACAAAGCCAGTTTAGTGACTAAAGGCTACAAACTGAGAAAAGCCATTGAAGGGAGAAGTATTTATCAGATTAAAATTCATGATTAGCACATCCCTTGATTGAGTTTAAAGGGGAGATTTGTTGAACTTAAACTCAATCTAGAAGGTCAAGGAAGGCAACCACCGCCTAGCCAGCCACCAGCTGTCACCGACCAACCGCTAGTTACCAGCTGCCACCGCAGGCCGCCAGCCGCCTTCACACCTAAAAGTTTGAATTTTCTTGTTTTGAATTTGTGTATAAATAGGCAACTAAGCTTATTTTATTTTGTGTGGAGAGTTTAGAGAGAAACACTAGATATAGAGAGAGAGGGTGTGTATTAAAGCTTTTGTGTTAATTGTAAGCTTCTTGTTTTTTGAAATAAAACTTTGTGTTTTATCCCCTCTGAGTGTTTCAAAGCCACCACCAGTGGTTTCTCCCACCAACACAAACCCCAGTCAATAGAAAGAAAGTTTTGCATCAACTGTTATTACCAGACCAGATCACACGACCCCTGCGATTCCGACTGGATGATTGTCAAGATAAATTAGAACATGATTAATTCGAGTGATTTTGTTGCCTCATTCATGCAAATAAAAGATGTAAACTCGTTTCAGATGCTTTGAATTAATGCGGCTAGAACATCCCTGATGATTTTATAGAGGTCGAGAGAAAATCAGGTGAACTTTCAAGGCATGAGGAAGTTCATCATTGTCTAACAAATGGAACCAATTATGAAGGGAATTATGATAAGCTAAACGTGCAATACATTATCAGGTTGCAGCGTTATAAAAGTCTAATCATTACAAGAACTTGGGTTCAGTTGTCTAAATGAAAGAAACCCATGTGATATCCGAAACAGCCCCTCCTCCCTTAACAAGTTAAAGAAAAATCCAAAATAATGTTTCAATATTTCTTAAGTGATTGAAGGGAACAAAATCTAAAAAAAAAAAAAAAAAAAACAAAGAAAGAGGCTATGCATCTGGCCGAAGAGATTGAGCCTGCGCGTTTAGCCCAAAAAAATCAAACCCAAAGCAATGTCAAACTATATCCCACTGTATAGGAGGACCAGACTGAATTATCCAGCTCCTTCTCAATGGCGTCTGCTGAAAATAAATGCACCAGAATGGGGAAGTGCATTGATTATTGGATGCTTAGCAGCTATAAGTTCTTGATCTGTTCACCCTATTATTGCTTACTGTGTGGGATCACTCATATCAAACTAGTTTCTCAGTAAATCCAACACTTTTATATATAGAGTAATAGAATAAATATTATTAGAATTCCAGGGTCTTTAAAAAGATGTCAAACAGGTAAGCAACCAAAAAAAATTATTTTGTTCCATGAAAAATTAAAAGAACGAAGCAAAAAAAAAAAAAAAATTCCAAACAAAACAATTCTGTGTGAATCTATTCTAAAATTTACTTTGAACTCTAAGAATATCCAAACTTGCATACATGAAATTAACTTCAAAATTCTTCAACTAGCTAAATATTCTATAATATTCCATAATCTCGATATGAAATTTTTCTTTCACAATATCACTCCACTGTACTTTCCGGTATACACCGCAGAGGCGGAACTAAGGGGTGGCAAGCAGGGCCCGGGCCCCTGCAAACACCCCACCAAAATATTTTAGAATTTATTTTTATTTAGGATTTAAATTTAACAAGGATTTTTCTAATAATAAATTATTATTTCATTAGTTATTTTTAAATTTAAAATTATTTCTTCGTATAAGTTGGAAAAAAAAATATAAATAATTTTTTTAATTTAATTACCTTTCTTTATTGTTTTGCTATTTTTCTTTACTGTTTTTCTATTTTCATTCTCTAGAGTCCCAAACAAAAAAAATATAATAATACAAAGTAATGCGGAAAAGTTAAAACAAAGTTGTCAATTAATTCATTGTTCATCGAAACAAGGTAATTAGTGACCTAAATTTAAAATCTTCTATTTTTTTTTTATTTTGTTAAGAATTTGCTAAGGTGTGTGTGTGTGTGTATAATTCTATTATTTTTTTCTTTTTTTTTTTCTAGATCTACTAGTTTTACCATTTTTTTATTTCTTGCTATAGTGAATGCTGTTTTTTCTAATGAATTGGATATATTTTATGGGTTTATTTCGATTATACATAGATTTTTTTTGTGTTTTGTTTTTAGTAAAACCGTCAAAATTATCAATTTTTTTCTCACATGTACCTTATTATCACCTGGTCCAATATATAATTAGACACGATCTTTCTAGCTAAATTAAGTTTTTTGAAAAGCACATATCCACTTTTAATTCAATTTAAGTTTTCTTTTTTTAGAAACCAATAATCCCATTTTTTATGTTAGATTTATTTTTATATATCATTTTTTTTTAATATGTTAATTTTAATTTAATAAGTCAGTGTGGTTTACATGTAAAAAATTATATCTTAATATATTAGTTTTGGCCCTCCCTATCAAATAATCCCAGCTCCGCATAGTGACCAATTCAAACAACACATTGTCTCTTGTTTTCTTAGGCATTTCTACTCTTTAGATTTCATCACCAGTCTCCTCCAACACTACAGTTCTGCAGTTATGGAATAAAAGTTGACAAGGAGAGTACGTGAGGAACTGCTAGCAAAACTTATGAGTTTTAAAATAGGGTGGTTTGATGATGACGAGAACACTAGTGCTATAATTTGTCATTGCTGGTTCAAACATTCTTCAGGTCTCTCTTTGCTTATACACTAGGGCTTATTCTCACATGGAGGCTAGCCCTTGTGATGATTGGAGGATAGCCTTAGGCTGTAAAAAAGATCAAACAAGGGGAGCAATTCACCAAGTCAATTGAAAATGAGGAAACGAGAGTCTGCGAGTGTCAAGCATAGCAACAAAAGTCGGAATCCCTTTTTCCAATGCAAACTATATCTGTGCTAATTCAATGTCTTGATTTCCCTCATGAATTACAATTCTCTAATAATTTTAGGGTTAGAATTGTTTTTCTCTTCAATAACTCCCTCTTCTTCGTTTCTAATCCAAATTATTTGAATGAGATTGAACAGATGATTTCTTGAAGGTTAATACATTTGTTCTTTCTAGAGAGAATATCCTGGAGAGAGAGAGAGAGAGAGAGAGAGAGAAAGATGAGGAATAAAGAGAGTGTTATATCGTTTCCTTCGGTTTGTAATATATTATACATAAAGGTAAAAAAGTAATTTTACATAGTTTAAAAGTTTAGAATGATCAAAGATTTAAGTATAATTTTTCAAATTATTAAGATAAAGTGAAAAAACACCAAACTGGATATTCAATATAATTTTCTCTTTTTTTTATTATTAAAAAAATAACACGTAATTTTCTTGTTCAAATTTGAGCCACCAAAGAGGAGGCTGAAAAATCAAGTTAGGTTTTTTTCATCCAAAAAATCAAAATTTAATATATTTTCATCTAAAGATATCTAATAAGCACTCATAAAACCTTGATAAGATATGTTGCTACCTATTTTTTGACCCATGTTTTGATAAATTTTCAGAAAAATTCAAAAATAGAGAAAAACAACGAAAATCCAAAAAAATAGGTTTTTTAATATATTTTCGTCATTTTAGCATTTTCAACGTCGTCTAAAAAAGAATTTAAATTTTTAAGAGTCTTTCGAACGCGTTCGACTTTTCATGCGTCATTTTTTAAAATTATTGATTTTCCTCATCGAGTCGACGTTGATATTGCTTATTTTCAAAAAAATACAAAAAAATAAGAAAAATCAAAATTTACAAACAAAAAAAGTTGAGGGACCAAGTTGGGAGACCTAGCAATATATTTGCCTATAAATAATAGCTTCCAACACTTGCATAAAAGGAAGGGGTAATTTTGCACTTAAAAAAAAAAACATAAAAAACCCTAACCCTAAATAACCTCTTTCCTTCAAACCAGCCGCCCCCCGTTGGTTTTTATTTTTTCTCCCTTAGCCGCTCCCCTAGGGTTTGATTTTCCTGACCCAAAACCAGCCGGACTCTGCCCTTCTTCCCCCAGCTGGGAATTTTCCTCCCGAAAACAGCCGCCCCTCTCTCAGCTATGACTCACTCCACTCCTTCACCCGTCCCCAAAGACAGCCAATTGGAATCTTGCAAGAAACCACCGCTCACAACAGCCAACCTTTTCCCCCAGCTTTTTTCCTGAGCTCATCTCTTTTTTCCACAGTCGTCCCTACCAGCACCACAGCAGCCATCCACTTCCCTCTCTCGGTTGCACTCAGCACCAGCCTCTCCTCTCATAGATGAACACCACAACAACCCTTCTCCTCCAACAGCGTGCAACCAACAGATCTTCCCTCTTCAACCGGTGGCAGATCCACGATCCCCTCTTCAGCCGTAGCAACGCCCATAGAGCTAGCAGCGCCGTCCACACTTGGCCATAGATTCACCATCAGCCAGTAGCGCCGCCCGATCTACCACCCGAAACAGAGGAGAAGACAAACCGACCCGCCTGAAACAGAGAACGGAGGAGGCAGAGAAACGAAGAAGATCTAAAAGAGGAGAAAGGAGGGAGGCGGATTTGAAAACAGTGAAACAAAAAACTAAAATCAACTGTGTTGTTGTGATTTTGGTTGTAATTGCAGGTGATTGTGTTCCTCACAACCAGTAGGGAAGAGAAGGGGAGAAGAAGCTGAGCTAGATCGTCCACCTTGCATTTTCTTCCTGCAGCAGCGCGTGGGAAGACGCGCCACCACTGTTCCTGCTGTCCTTTGGCTTCACGGAACTGGTCCCAGCACTGTTATGGATTTTTGAATGGCTGCTTTGTAATTTTAGAATTTGTTTAATGTGATTTTTGGTTAATGTAATATTTGTTTAGTTTTGAGTTTTTGTAATTTGTATTTTGAAAATATGGAAGCAAAAAAGAAAAAGGAAAAAAAAAAAGAAAAGAAAAAATATAGTGAAAGTGTATGTGTGTGTTTGTATGTTTTTTTTTTTTTTTTTTATGGATGTTTTTATTTATGATAAAATTACAAAAATTAAAGAAGAATTTAATATTTTGATTGCATCACGGTCAAGAATTATTAACTTATACGTAAGTTATATTTCTAATATCCGATGAAAAGATAAAATTTTATAACTTCTTTAACATGTCAAAATCACGAAGCAACTTACCTCAAGTAGAGTGTGTTAGGGGTGCTAATACCTTCCTTAACCACAACCAGTCCCTTACCCGTGAATCTCTGACAAGACTAGTACATTCGGTTTCTTAATAGCCTTAAATAAATTACTAGGTGGTGACTCCAACGAACCAATCAAAGCAATACAACGTGTCATAACCTAATTTTTTACCCTTTTATTTGAATTATTTTATTTACTGAAAAAATGATGAAAAACAAGTAAAAATAAAATAAATGAAAATGAATTAAAATTTGGATTAAGAGCAACATGATTGGAAGTTTTGAGGTTTAATTAAACTTTGGATTTAATTTAATTAATCAAATCAAGGGTTTAATTGGAGAATTGACAAGTTTTTGAACTTAATTGAGCTTGGAATTAATTTAATTAATGAAATCAAGGACTTAATTGAAGAAATACCAGAGTTTGGGGTTAATTGGGGTACAATTTGCAAGAAATTAAAATCCAGGGATTATTTTGTAAAATTCACTGAAATGCAGGGGTCCAATTAAAGTTTATCCAAGGGCTTGATTACAACACTTTCAAAACATCAAGGACCAAAAGCAAAATAACATCAACGCTGTTCATCTTCTTCACCCAAAAAAAAGAAAACTGCTGCCTTTACTCCTACATTAAAACAGAGAGCGTGATCGACCGGATGGCATTCTAAGGGAGGATAAAACCAGAAAAAACCGGCTGGAGAGAAAAAAAGAAAGAGAGAAAGAAAATGAGCGCACGTTCGTGGCCTCTGGTTTCTTCAAAAGAGACAGAGGAGACGAACGAACAGAAGAAAAGAGAGAAAAAAAATCAATAACAAAACCAGGGGAGAAACAGAACCAGGGGAAAAAGGGAAGAGAAAGACAGGGGTGACCGGAAACAGAGCGAAAGAAAAACAGTGGGGAGAGGACAGTAACCAAAAACCGAAGAAAAGCAGAGGAGGCCACGGAGAAAGGGAGAGCAGAGGAAACACAGAAGAAAGACCAAGGAAAGCAGTAGACAAGAGTCACCACCAGCGTCACCACTGTTTTCGTGTCCTCTAGAAGCAGCAGCTTCAGAGCTCCATCTTCAGCAGCCACTACACCAGAAACAGGGCACTCCGGGAGAGAAATACAGGGACGAACCGGGGAAGAAAAGGAGAAAGAGAAGGAAGAAGAGAGGAAGAACAAGAGGTGGCAGCGCCGTTCGTCCAGCGCAGTGCGCCATCGTCTCCGGCTACGCCTTGCTGCAGCAGGTAAGTCTTCTCTCGTCTCTCCCCTCCTGCATTATAATTCACTTGCTACAGTAGCAAGTGAATTATAATTCACTTGCTGCCCAACCGGGATTTGGGTCTACCCAGCCATGTAGGCTGGATCAGACCCTGCCCTAAAACAAAAAAATTAAAAAATTAAAAAAAAAATTGAAAGTATAGAAATAAAAATTTTGCATGTCTTAGAAAAAATTTATTTTTGTCAATTTATTCATAGATATCAGGATCAAGAATAAAAAAAAAAATATATACTGATTTTTTTTTGTAGCCACGAATTTTTACCAACGCTAGAGTTGGAATTATTCGTGGTGGAATTTTTACCAACGCCAGAGTTGGGATTGTTTAAGGTTAGAATTTTTTGTAGCTACAAATTTTTACCAACACCAGAGTTGAAATTATTCGTGGTGGAATTTTTACCAACGCCAGAGTTGGGATTATTCGGTGTTGGAATTTTTACCAACGCTAGAGTTGGAATTATTCGTGGTGGAATTTTTACCAACACCAGAGTTGGGATTATTCGGGGTTGGAATTTTTACCAACGTCAGAGTTGAAATTATTCTGGATCGAATATTCACTAGCGCCAGAGTCAGGAATATTATAAACAGATCATCAT
>CM055349.1:6802888-6849346 GCA_029228515.1 Populus alba x Populus x berolinensis | reverse complement strand
TGTAGAACAAGTAGCAGAAGCATACATGCTCAAGAGGGATCACCGAAATTCAAAGGCAACTGAATTTCGGCAACCGGGCATCGAAGTCGGAATGCGCGAAACTCACCGAGTCAAAGCGTTTCGCCGTTTGCGGAAGAAGTCTGATGTAGAACAAGTAGCAGAAGCATACATGCTCAAGAGGGATCACCCGAAATTCAAAGGCAACTGAATTTCGGCAACCGGGGCATCGAAGTCGGAATGCCGCGAAACTCACCGAGTCAAAGCGTTTCGCCTTTGCGGAAGGAAGTGTGATGTAGAACAAGTAGCAGAAGCATACATGCTCAAGAGGGATCACCCGAAATTCAAAGGCAACTGAATTTCGGCAACCGGGGCATCGAAGTCGGAATGCCGCGAAACTCACCGAGTCAAAGCGTTTCGCCGTTTTGCGGAAGAAGTCTGATGTAGAACAAGTAGCAGAAGCATACATGCTCAAGAGGGATCACCCGAAATTCAAAGGCAACTGAATTTCGGCAACCGGGCATCGAAGTCGGAATGCCGCGAAACTCACCGAGTCAAAGCGTTTCGCCGTTTGCGGAAGGAAGTCTGATGTAGAACAAGTAGCAGAAGCATACATGCTCAAGAGGGATCACCCGAAATTCAAAGGCAACTGAATTTCGGCAACCGGGCATCGAAGTCGGAATGCCGCGAAACTCACCGAGTCAAAGCGTTTCGCCGTTTGCGGAAGAAGTCTGATGTAGAACAAGTAGCAGAAGCATACATGCTCAAGAGGGATCACCCGAAATTCAAAGGCAACTGAATTTCGGCAACCGGGGCATCGAAGTCGGAATGCCGCGAAACTCACCGAGTCAAAGCGTTTCGCCGTTTGCGGAAGAAGTCTGATGTAGAACAAGTAGCAGAAGCATACATGCTCAAGAGGGATCACCCGAAATTCAAAGGCAACTGAATTTCGGCAACCGGGCATCGAAGTCGGAATGCCGCGAAACTCACCGTCAAAGCGTTTCGCCGTTTGCGGAAGGAAGTCTGATGTAGAACAAGTAGCAGAAGCATACATGCTCAAGAGGGATCACCCGAAATTCAAAGGCAACTGAATTTCGGCAACCGGGCATCGAAGTCGGAATGCCGCGAAACTCACCGAGTCAAAGCGTTTCGCCGTTTGCGGAAGAAGTCTGATGTAGAACAAGTAGCAGAAGCATACATGCTCAAGAGGGATCACCCGAAATTCAAAGGCAACTGAATTTCGGCAACCGGGGCATCGAAGTCGGAATGCCGCGAAACTCACCGAGTCAAAGCGTTTCGCCGTTTGCGGAAGAAGTCTGATGTAGAACAAGTAGCAGAAGCATACATGCTCAAGAGGGGTTCCACCCGAAATTCAAAGGCAACTGAATTTGGGCAACCGGGGCATCGAAGTCGGAATGCCGCGAAAACTCATCGAGTCAAAGCGTTTCGCGTTTAAGGAAGGAAGGGTGACGTATAACAAGTAGAGGAGGAATAAATGCTCAAGAGGGATCACCCGAAATTCAAAGGCAACTGAATTTCGGCAAACCGGGGCTTGAAGTCGAATCGTATGCCGCGAAAATCTCACCGAGTCAAAGCGTTTTCGCTTTTTGAGGAAGGACGTGTGATGTAGAACAAGTAGCAGAAGGGCATACTATGCTCAAGAGGGATCACCTGAAATTCAAAGGCAACTTAATTTCAGCAACCGGGGCATCGATGTCGGAATGCCGCGAAACTCACGGTCAAAGCGTTTCGCTGTTTGCAGGAAGGAAGTGTGGATGTAGAACAAGTAGCAGAAGCATACATGCTCAAGAGGGATCACCCGAAATTCAAAGGCAACGGAATTTCGGCAATCGGGGCATCCGAAGTCGAGAATGCCGAGAAACTCACCGAGTCAAAGCGTTTCGATTTGCGGAAGAATTCGGAATGGTAGAACAAGTAGCAGAAGCATACATGCTCAAGATCGTTCACCCGAAATTCAAAGGCAACTGAAATTTCGCCAATCGGGGCCTCGGAGTCGGAATGCCGCGAAACTCACCGAGTCAAAGCATTTCACATTTTCGGAAGGAAGTGTGATGGTAGAACAAGTAGCAGAAGCATACTTGCTCAAGAGGGATCACCCGAAATTCAAAGGCAACTTAATTTCGGCAAAAACCAGGGCATTTCAAAGTCGGAATGCCATGAAAACTCAACGAGTCAAAGCGTTTCGCCATTTGCGGAAAGAAGTCTGATGTAGAACACGTAGCAGTAGCAAACATGCTCTGTGCGATCACCCGAAATTCAAAGGCAACTGAAATTCGGCAACCGGGGCACGGAAGTTCGGAATACGCGAAACTCACCGAGTCATACGGTTTCGCCATTTGCGGAAGGAAGTGTGATGTTGAACAAGTAGCTGAAGCGTACATGCTCAAGAGGGTATCACCCTAAATTGAAAGGAAACTGAATTTCGGCAACCGGGGCATCGGAAGTCAAATACCAACAAAGTCACCGAGTCTAAGCAGTTTCGCAATTTGAGGAAGGAAGTGTGATGTAGAACAAGTAGCAGAAAGCATACATGCTCAAGAGGGATCACCCGAAATTCATTGGGCAACTGAATTTCGGCAAGGCGGGGCATCGAAGTCGGCATACCGCGAATCTCACCGAGTCAAAGCGTTTCGCTGTTTGCGGAAGGAAGTGTGATGTTGAACAAGTAGCAGAACCATAAATGCTTCAAGAGGGATCACCCGAAATTCAAAGGCAACTGGAATTTCGGCAACCGGGGCATCGAAGTCGGAATGCCGCGAAACTCACCGAGTCAAAGCGTTTCGCTGTTTAAGGAAGGAAGGGTGACGTATAACAAGTAGCAATAGCATACATGCTCAAGAGGGATCACCCGAAATTTAAAGGCAACAAAATTTCGACAACCGGGGCATCGAAGGCGGAATGCCGTCAAACTCATCGAGTCAAAGCTTTTCGCCATTTCCGGAAGAAGTCTGATGTAGAACAAGTAGCAGAAGCATACATGCTCAAGAGCAATCACCCGAAACTCAAAGGCAACTGAATTTCGGCAACGGGGGCATCGAAGTCGGAATGCCGCGAAACTCACCGAGTTAAAGCATTTCACCATTTGCGGAAGGAAGTGTGATGTAGAACAAGTAGCAGAAGCATACATGCTCAAGAGAGATCACCCGAAATTCAAAAGCAACTGAATTTCGGCAACCAAGGAATCCAAGTAGGAATGCCGCGAAAATCACCGAGTCAAACCGTTTCGCTATTTGTGGAAGAGACTGTGATGTAGAACAAGTAGCAGAAGAATACATGTTCAAAAGGGATCACCCGAAATTCAAAGGCAACTGAATTTCGGCAACCGGTGCATCGAAGTCGAAATGTCGCGAAACTCATCGAGTCAAAGTGTTATGCCCTTTGCGGAAGGAAGTGTGGTGTAGAACAAGTAGCAGAAGCATACATGCTCAAGAGGGATCACCCGAAATTCAAAGGCAACTGAATTTCGGCAACCGGGGAATCCAAGTCGGAATGCCGCGAAACTCACCGAGTCAAAGCATTTCGCGGTTTGCGGAAGAGAACGTGATGTACAACAAGTAGCAGAAGCATACATGCTCAAGATGGATCACCAGAAATTCAAAGGCAACTGAATTTCGGCAACCGGGCATCGAGGTGGATGGGGGTGGGGGTGACGCGGAAACTCACCCAGTCAAAGCGTTTCGCTGTTTAAGTAAGGAAATGTACTGACGTAGACCATGTTAGCTAGTACCATACATGCTCAAGAGGGATCACCCGAAATTCAAATGCAAACCCCCCCCCCACCCCCCCTGACTTTCGGCAACCGGGGCAACAAAGTCGGAATGCCGCGGAAAACTCACCGAGTCAAACTGCGTTTCGCTGTTTGCGGAAGGAAGTGTGATGTTGAACAAGTGTCGCACCAGGTGACACGGTCTTCTTACATACATGCCTTTCACAAGAGAGGCACTCACCCGAAAAATTCAAAGGCAACTGAATTTGGGCAACCGGGGCATCGATGTCGGAATGCCGCGAAACTCATCGAGTCAATGCGTTTCGCTGTTTAAGGAAGGAGGGTGACGTATAAATCCCCACAAAATGGTAGAGGGAGCATACATGCTCAAGAGGGATCACCCGAAATTCAAAAGGGCAAACTCGAATTTCGGCAACCGGGGCAATTGAAGTCGGGAATGCCGCGAAACTCACCGAGTCAAAGCGTTTCACTTTTTGCGGAAGGAAGTGTGTTGTAGAACAAGTTAGCATGAGCTTTCATGCTCAAGCGGGATCACCTGAAATTCAAAGGCAACTTAATCTCTGGCAACCGGGGCATAGAAGTCGGAAATGCCGCGAGAAAACTCACCGAGTTCAAAATCGTTTCGTGTTTGCAGGAAGGAAGTTGTGATGTAGAACAAGTAGCAGAAGCATACATGCTCAAGAGGGATCACCAGAAATTCAAAGGCAACCTGAATTGCGGCAAAATCGGGGCAGCGGAGGAGGAATGCCGCGGAAACGCACCGAGTCAAAGCGTTTCGCCATTTGCGGAAGAAGTTTGATGTTAGAACAACTAGCAGAAGCATACATGCTCCATGAGCGATCACCCGAATATTCAAAGGCAACTGAATTTTCGGCAATCGGGGCATCGAAGTCGGAATGACGCGAAACTCAACCGAGTCAAAGCATTTACCATTTGCGGAAGGAAGTGTGAGGTAGAACAAGTAGCAGAAGCATACATGCTCAAGAGGGATCTCCCGAAATTCAAAGGCAACTGAATTTCGGCAACCGGGGCATCAAAGTCGGAATGCCATGAAACTCAACGAGTCAAAGCGTTTCGCCAGTTGCCGGAGAAGTCTGATGTAGAACACGTAGCAGAAGCTTACCTGCTCAAGAGCGATCACCCGAAATTCAAAGGCAACTGAATTTCGGCAACCGGAGGCATCGAAGTCGGAAATACCGTGAAAACTCACCGAGTCAAAGCGTTTCGCCATTTGCGGAAGGAAGTGTGTAGTAGAACAAGTAGCAGAAGCGTACATGCTCAAGAGGGTTCACCCCAAAAATCTAAAGGCAGCTGAATTTCGGCAACTCGGGGCATCGAAGTCAGGAATACACAAAAGTCACCGAGTCAAAGCGTTTCGCAATTTGAGGAAGGACGTGTGATGTAGAACATAAGTAGCAGAAAGCATACATGCTCAAGAGGGATCCCCCGAAATTCAAATGCAACTGGAATTTCGGCAAGCGGGGCATCGAAGTCGGACTACCGCGAAACTCACCGAGTCAAAGAGTTTCGCTGTTTTGCGGAAGGAAGTGTGATTGTTGAACAAGTAGCAGAAGCATAAAGCGCTCAAGAGGGATCACCCGAAATTCAATGGCAACTGAATTTCGGCAACCGGGGGCATCGAAGTCGGAATGCCGCGAAACTCACCGAGTCAAAAGCGTTTCGCTGATTAAGGAAGGAAGGGGTGACGTATAACAAGTAGCAGGAGCATACATGCTCACGAGGGATCACCCGAAAATTCAAAAGGCATCTGAATTTCGGCATCCGGGGCATCAAAGTCGGGAATGCCGCTGAAAACTCACCGATTCCAAAGCGTTTCATTTTTAAGGAAGGAAGTGTGCGATATAGAACAAGTTGCAGGAGCATACCATGCTCAAGAGGGATCTACCTGAAATTCAAAGGCATACTGAATTTCGGCAACCGGGGCTTCGAAGTCGGAATGCGCCGAAGACTCACCGAGTCAAATCGTTTCGCCGTTTAAGAGGAAGTGTGATGTAAAACAAGTAGCAGAAGCATACATGCTCAAGAGGGATCACCCGAAATTCAAAGGCAACTCAATTTCGGGGCAATCTGGGGCATCGAAGTCGGAATGGCGCGAAACTCGCCGAGTCAAAGCGTTTCGCTGTTTAGGAAGGAAGGGTGAACGTATATAACAAGTAGCTGGAGCATACATGCTCAAGAGGTGATCACCCGAAATTCAAAGGCAACTGGAATTTCGGCATCCGGGGCATCCGAAGTCCGAATGCCGCGAAAACTCATCGATTCAAAGCGTTTCGCTTTTTAAAGAAGGAAGAGTGATGTATAAACAAGTAGCTGCAGCATACAAGCTCACGAGGGTTCACCTGAAATTCAAAGGCAACTTAATTTCGGCAACCGGGGCATCGAAGTTGCGGAATGCCGCGAAAACTCACCGAGTCAAATGTTTTCGCTGTTCAAGGAAGGAAGTGTGATGTAAAACAAGTAGCAGAAGCATAACATGCTCAAGTGGGATCAACCGAAATTCAAAGGCAACTCAATTTCTGGGCAATATGGGGCAGCGAAGGCGGAATGCCGCGGAAACTCACCGAGTCAAAGCAGTTTCGCCATATTGCGGAAGAAGTCTGATGTAGAACACGTAGCTGAAGCATACATGCTCAAAGGAGCGATCACCAGAAATTCAAAAGGCATCTGAATTTCGGCCAATCGGGGCATCGAAGTCGGTATGCCGCGAATACTCACCGAGTCCAAAGCGTTTCGCTGTTCAAGGAAGGAAGTGTGATGTAGAACAAGTAGCAGAAGCATACATGCTCAAGAGGGATTCACCCCCAAATTGAAAGGCAACTGAATGTTGGCAACGGTGGCATCGAAGTCAGTATACCACAAAAGTCACCGAGTCGTAGCGTTTCTGCTATTTGAGGAAGGAAGTTGTGATGTAGACACAAGTAGCAGAAGTCATACATGCTCAAGAGGGATCACCCAAAATTCATTGGCAACTGAATGTTCGGCATGCGGGGGCATCAAAGTCGGAATACCGACGAAACTCACCGAGTCAAAGCGTTTCGCTGTTTGCAGAAGGAGAACAGTGATGTTGAACAAGTAGCAGAACCATAAATGCTCAAGAGGGATCACCCGAAATTCAAAGGCAACTGAATTTCGGCAACCGGGGCATCGAAGTCGGAATGCCGCGAAACTCACCGAGTCAAAGCGTTTCGCCGTTTGCGGAAGAAGTCTGATGTAGAACAAGTAGCAGAAGCATACATGCTCAAGAGGGATCACCCGAAATTCAAAGGCAACTGAATTTCGGCAACCGGGGCATCGAAGTCGGAATGCCGCGAAACTCACCGAGTCAAAGCGTTTCGCCGTTTGCGGAAGAAGTGTGATGTAGAACAAGTAGCAGAAGCATACATGCTCAAGAGGGATCACCCGAAATTCAAAGGCAACTGAATTTCGGCAACCGGGGCATCGAAGTCGGAATGCCGCGAAACTCACCGAGTCAAAGCGTTTCGCCGTTTGCGGAAGAAGTGTGATGTAGAACAAGTAGCAGAAGCATACATGCTCAAGAGGGATCACCCGAAATTCAAAGGCAACTGAATTTCGGCAACCGGGGCATCGAAGTCGGAATGCCGCGAAACTCACCGAGTCAAAGCGTTTCGCCGTTTGCGGAAGAAAGTCTGATGTAGAACAAGTAGCAGAAGCATACATGCTCAAGAGGGATCACCCGAAATTCAAAGGCAACTGAATTTCGGCAACCGGGCATCGAAGTCGGAATGCCGCGAAACTCACCGAGTCAAAGCGTTTCGCCGTTTGCGGAAGAAGTCTGATGTAGAACAAGTAGCAGAAGCATACATGCTCAAGAGGGATCACCCGAAATTCAAAGGCAACTGAATTTCGGCAACCGGGGCATCGAAGTCGGAATGCCGCGAAACTCACCGAGTCAAAGCGTTTCGCCGTTTGCGGAAGAAGTGTGATGTAGAACAAGTAGCAGAAGCATACATGCTCAAGAGGGATCACCCGAAATTCAAAGGCAACTGAATTTCGGCAACCGGGGCATCGAAGTCGGAATGCCGCGAAACTCACCGAGTCAAAGCGTTTCGCCGTTTGCGGAAGAAGTGTGATGTAGAACAAGTAGCAGAAGCATACATGCTCAAGAGGGATCACCCGAAATTCAAAGGCAACTGAATTTCGGCAACCGGGGCATCGAAGTCGGAATGCCGCGAAACTCACCGAGTCAAAGCGTTTCGCCGTTTGCGGAAGGAAGTCTGATGTAGAACAAGTAGCAGAAGCATACATGCTCAAGAGGGATCACCCGAAATTCAAAGGCAACTGAATTTCGGCAACCGGGGCATCGAAGTCGGAATGCCGCGAAACTCACCGAGTCAAAGCGTTTCGCCGTTTGCGGAAGGAAGTGTGATGTAGAACAAGTAGCAGAAGCATACATGCTCAAGAGGGATCACCCGAAATTCAAAGGCAACTGAATTTCGGCAACCGGGGCATCGAAGTCGGAATGCCGCGAAACTCACCGAGTCAAAGCGTTTCGCCGTTTGCGGAAGAAGTGTGATGTAGAACAAGTAGCAGAAGCATACATGCTCAAGAGGGATCACCCGAAATTCAAAGGCAACTGAATTTCGGCAACCGGGGCATCGAAGTCGGAATGCCGCGAAACTCACCGAGTCAAAGCGTTTCGCCGTTTGCGGAAGAAGTGTGATGTAGAACAAGTAGCAGAAGCATACATGCTCAAGAGGGATCACCCGAAATTCAAAGGCAACTGAATTTCGGCAACCGGGGCATCGAAGTCGGAATGCCGCGAAACTCACCGAGTCAAAGCGTTTCGCCGTTTGCGGAAGAAGTGTGATGTAGAACAAGTAGCAGAAGCATACATGCTCAAGAGGGATCACCCGAAATTCAAAGGCAACTGAATTTCGGCAACCGGGGCATCGAAGTCGGAATGCCGCGAAACTCACCGAGTCAAAGCGTTTCGCCGTTTGCGGAAGAAGTGTGATGTAGAACAAGTAGCAGAAGCATACATGCTCAAGAGGGATCACCCGAAATTCAAAGGCAACTGAATTTCGGCAACCGGGGCATCGAAGTCGGAATGCCGCGAAACTCACCGAGTCAAAGCGTTTCGCCGTTTGCGGAAGGAAGTGTGATGTAGAACAAGTAGCAGAAGCATACATGCTCAAGAGGGATCACCCGAAATTCAAAGGCAACTGAATTTCGGCAACCGGGCATCGAAGTCGGAATGCCGCGAAACTCACCGAGTCAAAGCGTTTCGCCGTTTGCGGAAGGAAGTGTGATGTAGAACAAGTAGCAGAAGCATACATGCTCAAGAGGGATCACCCGAAATTCAAAGGCAACTGAATTTCGGCAACCGGGGCATCGAAGTCGGAATGCCGCGAAACTCACCGAGTCAAAGCGTTTCGCCGTTTGCGGAAGGAAGTGTGATGTAGAACAAGTAGCAGAAGCATACATGCTCAAGAGGGATCACCCGAAATTCAAAGGCAACTGAATTTCGGCAACCGGGCATCGAAGTCGGAATGCCGCGAAACTCACCGAGTCAAAGCGTTTCGCCGTTTGCGGAAGAAGTCTGATGTAGAACAAGTAGCAGAAGCATACATGCTCAAGAGGGATCACCCGAAATTCAAAGGCAACTGAATTTCGGCAACCGGGGCATCGAAGTCGGAATGCCGCGAAACTCACCGAGTCAAAGCGTTTCGCCGTTTGCGGAAGGAAGTGTGATGTAGAACAAGTAGCAGAAGCATACATGCTCAAGAGGGATCACCCGAAATTCAAAGGCAACTGAATTTCGGCAACCGGGGCATCGAAGTCGGAATGCCGCGAAACTCACCGAGTCAAAGCGTTTCGCCGTTTGCGGAAGGAAGTGTGATGTAGAACAAGTAGCAGAAGCATACATGCTCAAGAGGGATCACCCGAAATTCAAAGGCAACTGAATTTCGGCAACCGGGGCATCGAAGTCGGAATGCCGCGAAACTCACCGAGTCAAAGCGTTTCGCCGTTTGCGGAAGAAGTGTGATGTAGAACAAGTAGCAGAAGCATACATGCTCAAGAGGGATCACCCGAAATTCAAAGGCAACTGAATTTCGGCAACCGGGGCATCGAAGTCGGAATGCCGCGAAACTCACCGAGTCAAAGCGTTTCGCCGTTTGCGGAAGGAAGTGTGATGTAGAACAAGTAGCAGAAGCATACATGCTCAAGAGGGATCACCCGAAATTCAAAGGCAACTGAATTTCGGCAACCGGGGCATCGAAGTCGGAATGCCGCGAAACTCACCGAGTCAAAGCGTTTCGCCGTTTGCGGAAGAAGTGTGATGTAGAACAAGTAGCAGAAGCATACATGCTCAAGAGGGATCACCCGAAATTCAAAGGCAACTGAATTTCGGCAACCGGGGCATCGAAGTCGGAATGCCGCGAAACTCACCGAGTCAAAGCGTTTCGCCGTTTGCGGAAGAAGTCTGATGTAGAACAAGTAGCAGAAGCATACATGCTCAAGAGGGATCACCCGAAATTCAAAGGCAACTGAATTTCGGCAACCGGGGCATCGAAGTCGGAATGCCGCGAAACTCACCGAGTCAAAGCGTTTCGCCGTTTGCGGAAGGAAGTCTGATGTAGAACAAGTAGCAGAAGCATACATGCTCAAGAGGGATCACCCGAAATTCAAAGGCAACTGAATTTCGGCAACCGGGGCATCGAAGTCGGAATGCCGCGAAACTCACCGAGTCAAAGCGTTTCGCCGTTTGCGGAAGAAGTGTGATGTAGAACAAGTAGCAGAAGCATACATGCTCAAGAGGGATCACCCGAAATTCAAAGGCAACTGAATTTCGGCAACCGGGGCATCGAAGTCGGAATGCCGCGAAACTCACCGAGTCAAAGCGTTTCGCCGTTTGCGGAAGAAGTCTGATGTAGAACAAGTAGCAGAAGCATACATGCTCAAGAGGGATCACCCGAAATTCAAAGGCAACTGAATTTCGGCAACCGGGCATCGAAGTCGGAATGCCGCGAAACTCACCGAGTCAAAGCGTTTCGCCGTTTGCGGAAGAAGTGTGATGTAGAACAAGTAGCAGAAGCATACATGCTCAAGAGGGATCACCCGAAATTCAAAGGCAACTGAATTTCGGCAACCGGGCATCGAAGTCGGAATGCCGCGAAACTCACCGAGTCAAAGCGTTTCGCCGTTTGCGGAAGGAAGTGTGATGTAGAACAAGTAGCAGAAGCATACATGCTCAAGAGGGATCACCCGAAATTCAAAGGCAACTGAATTTCGGCAACCGGGGCATCGAAGTCGGAATGCCGCGAAACTCACCGAGTCAAAGCGTTTCGCCGTTTGCGGAAGAAGTGTGATGTAGAACAAGTAGCAGAAGCATACATGCTCAAGAGGGATCACCCGAAATTCAAAGGCAACTGAATTTCGGCAACCGGGGCATCGAAGTCGGAATGCCGCGAAACTCACCGAGTCAAAGCGTTTCGCCGTTTGCGGAAGAAGTGTGATGTAGAACAAGTAGCAGAAGCATACATGCTCAAGAGGGATCACCCGAAATTCAAAGGCAACTGAATTTCGGCAACCGGGGCATCGAAGTCGGAATGCCGCGAAACTCACCGAGTCAAAGCGTTTCGCCGTTTGCGGAAGAAGTGTGATGTAGAACAAGTAGCAGAAGCATACATGCTCAAGAGGGATCACCCGAAATTCAAAGGCAACTGAATTTCGGCAACCGGGGCATCGAAGTCGGAATGCCGCGAAACTCACCGAGTCAAAGCGTTTCGCCGTTTGCGGAAGGAAGTGTGATGTAGAACAAGTAGCAGAAGCATACATGCTCAAGAGGGATCACCCGAAATTCAAAGGCAACTGAATTTCGGCAACCGGGGCATCGAAGTCGGAATGCCGCGAAACTCACCGAGTCAAAGCGTTTCGCCGTTTGCGGAAGGAAGTGTGATGTAGAACAAGTAGCAGAAGCATACATGCTCAAGAGGGATCACCCGAAATTCAAAGGCAACTGAATTTCGGCAACCGGGCATCGAAGTCGGAATGCCGCGAAACTCACCGAGTCAAAGCGTTTCGCCGTTTGCGGAAGAAGTGTGATGTAGAACAAGTAGCAGAAGCATACATGCTCAAGAGGGATCACCCGAAATTCAAAGGCAACTGAATTTCGGCAACCGGGGCATCGAAGTCGGAATGCCGCGAAACTCACCGAGTCAAAGCGTTTCGCCGTTTGCGGAAGAAGTCTGATGTAGAACAAGTAGCAGAAGCATACATGCTCAAGAGGGATCACCCGAAATTCAAAGGCAACTGAATTTCGGCAACCGGGCATCGAAGTCGGAATGCCGCGAAACTCACCGAGTCAAAGCGTTTCGCCGTTTGCGGAAGGAAGTGTGATGTAGAACAAGTAGCAGAAGCATACATGCTCAAGAGGGATCACCCGAAATTCAAAGGCAACTGAATTTCGGCAACCGGGGCATCGAAGTCGGAATGCCGCGAAACTCACCGAGTCAAAGCGTTTCGCCGTTTGCGGAAGAAGTGTGATGTAGAACAAGTAGCAGAAGCATACATGCTCAAGAGGGATCACCCGAAATTCAAAGGCAACTGAATTTCGGCAACCGGGGCATCGAAGTCGGAATGCCGCGAAACTCACCGAGTCAAAGCGTTTCGCCGTTTGCGGAAGGAAGTGTGATGTAGAACAAGTAGCAGAAGCATACATGCTCAAGAGGGATCACCCGAAATTCAAAGGCAACTGAATTTCGGCAACCGGGGCATCGAAGTCGGAATGCCGCGAAACTCACCGAGTCAAAGCGTTTCGCCGTTTGCGGAAGAAGTGTGATGTAGAACAAGTAGCAGAAGCATACATGCTCAAGAGGGATCACCCGAAATTCAAAGGCAACTGAATTTCGGCAACCGGGGCATCGAAGTCGGAATGCCGCGAAACTCACCGAGTCAAAGCGTTTCGCCGTTTGCGGAAGAAAGTGTGATGTAGAACAAGTAGCAGAAGCATACATGCTCAAGAGGGATCACCCGAAATTCAAAGGCAACTGAATTTCGGCAACCGGGGCATCGAAGTCGGAATGCCGCGAAACTCACCGAGTCAAAGCGTTTCGCCGTTTGCGGAAGAAGTGTGATGTAGAACAAGTAGCAGAAGCATACATGCTCAAGAGGGATCACCCGAAATTCAAAGGCAACTGAATTTCGGCAACCGGGGCATCGAAGTCGGAATGCCGCGAAACTCACCGAGTCAAAGCGTTTCGCCGTTTGCGGAAGGAAGTGTGATGTAGAACAAGTAGCAGAAGCATACATGCTCAAGAGGGATCACCCGAAATTCAAAGGCAACTGAATTTCGGCAACCGGGCATCGAAGTCGGAATGCCGCGAAACTCACCGAGTCAAAGCGTTTCGCCGTTTGCGGAAGGAAGTGTGATGTAGAACAAGTAGCAGAAGCATACATGCTCAAGAGGGATCACCCGAAATTCAAAGGCAACTGAATTTCGGCAACCGGGGCATCGAAGTCGGAATGCCGCGAAACTCACCGAGTCAAAGCGTTTCGCCGTTTGCGGAAGAAGTGTGATGTAGAACAAGTAGCAGAAGCATACATGCTCAAGAGGGATCACCCGAAATTCAAAGGCAACTGAATTTCGGCAACCGGGGCATCGAAGTCGGAATGCCGCGAAACTCACCGAGTCAAAGCGTTTCGCCGTTTGCGGAAGAAGTGTGATGTAGAACAAGTAGCAGAAGCATACATGCTCAAGAGGGATCACCCGAAATTCAAAGGCAACTGAATTTCGGCAACCGGGCATCGAAGTCGGAATGCCGCGAAACTCACCGAGTCAAAGCGTTTCGCCGTTTGCGGAAGAAGTGTGATGTAGAACAAGTAGCAGAAGCATACATGCTCAAGAGGGATCACCCGAAATTCAAAGGCAACTGAATTTCGGCAACCGGGGCATCGAAGTCGGAATGCCGCGAAACTCACCGAGTCAAAGCGTTTCGCCGTTTGCGGAAGGAAGTGTGATGTAGAACAAGTAGCAGAAGCATACATGCTCAAGAGGGATCACCCGAAATTCAAAGGCAACTGAATTTCGGCAACCGGGGCATCGAAGTCGGAATGCCGCGAAACTCACCGAGTCAAAGCGTTTCGCCGTTTGCGGAAGAAGTGTGATGTAGAACAAGTAGCAGAAGCATACATGCTCAAGAGGGATCACCCGAAATTCAAAGGCAACTGAATTTCGGCAACCGGGGCATCGAAGTCGGAATGCCGCGAAACTCACCGAGTCAAAGCGTTTCGCCGTTTGCGGAAGAAGTGTGATGTAGAACAAGTAGCAGAAGCATACATGCTCAAGAGGGATCACCCGAAATTCAAAGGCAACTGAATTTCGGCAACCGGGCATCGAAGTCGGAATGCCGCGAAACTCACCGAGTCAAAGCGTTTCGCCGTTTGCGGAAGAAGTCTGATGTAGAACAAGTAGCAGAAGCATACATGCTCAAGAGGGATCACCCGAAATTCAAAGGCAACTGAATTTCGGCAACCGGGGCATCGAAGTCGGAATGCCGCGAAACTCACCGAGTCAAAGCGTTTCGCCGTTTGCGGAAGAAGTGTGATGTAGAACAAGTAGCAGAAGCATACATGCTCAAGAGGGATCACCCGAAATTCAAAGGCAACTGAATTTCGGCAACCGGGGCATCGAAGTCGGAATGCCGCGAAACTCACCGAGTCAAAGCGTTTCGCCGTTTGCGGAAGGAAGTGTGATGTAGAACAAGTAGCAGAAGCATACATGCTCAAGAGGGATCACCCGAAATTCAAAGGCAACTGAATTTCGGCAACCGGGGCATCGAAGTCGGAATGCCGCGAAACTCACCGAGTCAAAGCGTTTCGCCGTTTGCGGAAGAAAGTGTGATGTAGAACAAGTAGCAGAAGCATACATGCTCAAGAGGGATCACCCGAAATTCAAAGGCAACTGAATTTCGGCAACCGGGGCATCGAAGTCGGAATGCCGCGAAACTCACCGAGTCAAAGCGTTTCGCCGTTTGCGGAAGAAGTGTGATGTAGAACAAGTAGCAGAAGCATACATGCTCAAGAGGGATCACCCGAAATTCAAAGGCAACTGAATTTCGGCAACCGGGGCATCGAAGTCGGAATGCCGCGAAACTCACCGAGTCAAAGCGTTTCGCCGTTTGCGGAAGAAGTGTGATGTAGAACAAGTAGCAGAAGCATACATGCTCAAGAGGGATCACCCGAAATTCAAAGGCAACTGAATTTCGGCAACCGGGGCATCGAAGTCGGAATGCCGCGAAACTCACCGAGTCAAAGCGTTTCGCCGTTTGCGGAAGAAGTGTGATGTAGAACAAGTAGCAGAAGCATACATGCTCAAGAGGGATCACCCGAAATTCAAAGGCAACTGAATTTCGGCAACCGGGGCATCGAAGTCGGAATGCCGCGAAACTCACCGAGTCAAAGCGTTTCGCCGTTTGCGGAAGGAAGTCTGATGTAGAACAAGTAGCAGAAGCATACATGCTCAAGAGGGATCACCCGAAATTCAAAGGCAACTGAATTTCGGCAACCGGGGCATCGAAGTCGGAATGCCGCGAAACTCACCGAGTCAAAGCGTTTCGCCGTTTGCGGAAGAAGTCTGATGTAGAACAAGTAGCAGAAGCATACATGCTCAAGAGGGATCACCCGAAATTCAAAGGCAACTGAATTTCGGCAACCGGGGCATCGAAGTCGGAATGCCGCGAAACTCACCGAGTCAAAGCGTTTCGCCGTTTGCGGAAGAAGTGTGATGTAGAACAAGTAGCAGAAGCATACATGCTCAAGAGGGATCACCCGAAATTCAAAGGCAACTGAATTTCGGCAACCGGGGCATCGAAGTCGGAATGCCGCGAAACTCACCGAGTCAAAGCGTTTCGCCGTTTGCGGAAGAAGTGTGATGTAGAACAAGTAGCAGAAGCATACATGCTCAAGAGGGATCACCCGAAATTCAAAGGCAACTGAATTTCGGCAACCGGGGCATCGAAGTCGGAATGCCGCGAAACTCACCGAGTCAAAGCGTTTCGCCGTTTGCGGAAGAAGTGTGATGTAGAACAAGTAGCAGAAGCATACATGCTCAAGAGGGATCACCCGAAATTCAAAGGCAACTGAATTTCGGCAACCGGGGCATCGAAGTCGGAATGCCGCGAAACTCACCGAGTCAAAGCGTTTCGCCGTTTGCGGAAGAAGTGTGATGTAGAACAAGTAGCAGAAGCATACATGCTCAAGAGGGATCACCCGAAATTCAAAGGCAACTGAATTTCGGCAACCGGGGCATCGAAGTCGGAATGCCGCGAAACTCACCGAGTCAAAGCGTTTCGCCGTTTGCGGAAGAAGTGTGATGTAGAACAAGTAGCAGAAGCATACATGCTCAAGAGGGATCACCCGAAATTCAAAGGCAACTGAATTTCGGCAACCGGGGCATCGAAGTCGGAATGCCGCGAAACTCACCGAGTCAAAGCGTTTCGCCGTTTGCGGAAGAAGTGTGATGTAGAACAAGTAGCAGAAGCATACATGCTCAAGAGGGATCACCCGAAATTCAAAGGCAACTGAATTTCGGCAACCGGGGCATCGAAGTCGGAATGCCGCGAAACTCACCGAGTCAAAGCGTTTCGCCGTTTGCGGAAGGAAGTCTGATGTAGAACAAGTAGCAGAAGCATACATGCTCAAGAGGGATCACCCGAAATTCAAAGGCAACTGAATTTCGGCAACCGGGGCATCGAAGTCGGAATGCCGCGAAACTCACCGAGTCAAAGCGTTTCGCCGTTTGCGGAAGAAGTGTGATGTAGAACAAGTAGCAGAAGCATACATGCTCAAGAGGGATCACCCGAAATTCAAAGGCAACTGAATTTCGGCAACCGGGGCATCGAAGTCGGAATGCCGCGAAACTCACCGAGTCAAAGCGTTTCGCCGTTTGCGGAAGGAAGTCTGATGTAGAACAAGTAGCAGAAGCATACATGCTCAAGAGGGATCACCCGAAATTCAAAGGCAACTGAATTTCGGCAACCGGGGCATCGAAGTCGGAATGCCGCGAAACTCACCGAGTCAAAGCGTTTCGCCGTTTGCGGAAGAAGTGTGATGTAGAACAAGTAGCAGAAGCATACATGCTCAAGAGGGATCACCCGAAATTCAAAGGCAACTGAATTTCGGCAACCGGGGCATCGAAGTCGGAATGCCGCGAAACTCACCGAGTCAAAGCGTTTCGCCGTTTGCGGAAGAAGTGTGATGTAGAACAAGTAGCAGAAGCATACATGCTCAAGAGGGATCACCCGAAATTCAAAGGCAACTGAATTTCGGCAACCGGGGCATCGAAGTCGGAATGCCGCGAAACTCACCGAGTCAAAGCGTTTCGCCGTTTGCGGAAGAAGTGTGATGTAGAACAAGTAGCAGAAGCATACATGCTCAAGAGGGATCACCCGAAATTCAAAGGCAACTGAATTTCGGCAACCGGGGCATCGAAGTCGGAATGCCGCGAAACTCACCGAGTCAAAGCGTTTCGCCGTTTGCGGAAGAAAGTGATGTAGAACAAGTAGCAGAAGCATACATGCTCAAGAGGGATCACCCGAAATTCAAAGGCAACTGAATTTCGGCAACCGGGGCATCGAAGTCGGAATGCCGCGAAACTCACCGAGTCAAAGCGTTTCGCCGTTTGCGGAAGAAGTCTGATGTAGAACAAGTAGCAGAAGCATACATGCTCAAGAGGGATCACCCGAAATTCAAAGGCAACTGAATTTCGGCAACCGGGGCATCGAAGTCGGAATGCCGCGAAACTCACCGAGTCAAAGCGTTTCGCCGTTTGCGGAAGAAGTCTGATGTAGAACAAGTAGCAGAAGCATACATGCTCAAGAGGGATCACCCGAAATTCAAAGGCAACTGAATTTCGGCAACCGGGGCATCGAAGTCGGAATGCCGCGAAACTCACCGAGTCAAAGCGTTTCGCCGTTTGCGGAAGAAGTGTGATGTAGAACAAGTAGCAGAAGCATACATGCTCAAGAGGGATCACCCGAAATTCAAAGGCAACTGAATTTCGGCAACCGGGGCATCGAAGTCGGAATGCCGCGAAACTCACCGAGTCAAAGCGTTTCGCCGTTTGCGGAAGAAGTCTGATGTAGAACAAGTAGCAGAAGCATACATGCTCAAGAGGGATCACCCGAAATTCAAAGGCAACTGAATTTCGGCAACCGGGGCATCGAAGTCGGAATGCCGCGAAACTCACCGAGTCAAAGCGTTTCGCCGTTTGCGGAAGAAGTGTGATGTAGAACAAGTAGCAGAAGCATACATGCTCAAGAGGGATCACCCGAAATTCAAAGGCAACTGAATTTCGGCAACCGGGGCATCGAAGTCGGAATGCCGCGAAACTCACCGAGTCAAAGCGTTTCGCCGTTTGCGGAAGAAGTCTGATGTAGAACAAGTAGCAGAAGCATACATGCTCAAGAGGGATCACCCGAAATTCAAAGGCAACTGAATTTCGGCAACCGGGGCATCGAAGTCGGAATGCCGCGAAACTCACCGAGTCAAAGCGTTTCGCCGTTTGCGGAAGAAGTCTGATGTAGAACAAGTAGCAGAAGCATACATGCTCAAGAGGGATCACCCGAAATTCAAAGGCAACTGAATTTCGGCAACCGGGGCATCGAAGTCGGAATGCCGCGAAACTCACCGAGTCAAAGCGTTTCGCCGTTTGCGGAAGAAGTCTGATGTAGAACAAGTAGCAGAAGCATACATGCTCAAGAGGGATCACCCGAAATTCAAAGGCAACTGAATTTCGGCAACCGGGGCATCGAAGTCGGAATGCCGCGAAACTCACCGAGTCAAAGCGTTTCGCCGTTTGCGGAAGAAGTGTGATGTAGAACAAGTAGCAGAAGCATACATGCTCAAGAGGGATCACCCGAAATTCAAAGGCAACTGAATTTCGGCAACCGGGGCATCGAAGTCGGAATGCCGCGAAACTCACCGAGTCAAAGCGTTTCGCCGTTTGCGGAAGAAGTCTGATGTAGAACAAGTAGCAGAAGCATACATGCTCAAGAGGGATCACCCGAAATTCAAAGGCAACTGAATTTCGGCAACCGGGGCATCGAAGTCGGAATGCCGCGAAACTCACCGAGTCAAAGCGTTTCGCCGTTTGCGGAAGGAAGTGTGATGTAGAACAAGTAGCAGAAGCATACATGCTCAAGAGGGATCACCCGAAATTCAAAGGCAACTGAATTTCGGCAACCGGGGCATCGAAGTCGGAATGCCGCGAAACTCACCGAGTCAAAGCGTTTCGCCGTTTGCGGAAGAAGTGTGATGTAGAACAAGTAGCAGAAGCATACATGCTCAAGAGGGATCACCCGAAATTCAAAGGCAACTGAATTTCGGCAACCGGGGCATCGAAGTCGGAATGCCGCGAAACTCACCGAGTCAAAGCGTTTCGCCGTTTGCGGAAGAAGTCTGATGTAGAACAAGTAGCAGAAGCATACATGCTCAAGAGGGATCACCCGAAATTCAAAGGCAACTGAATTTCGGCAACCGGGGCATCGAAGTCGGAATGCCGCGAAACTCACCGAGTCAAAGCGTTTCGCCGTTTGCGGAAGAAGTGATGTAGAACAAGTAGCAGAAGCATACATGCTCAAGAGGGATCACCCGAAATTCAAAGGCAACTGAATTTCGGCAACCGGGGCATCGAAGTCGGAATGCCGCGAAACTCACCGAGTCAAAGCGTTTCGCCGTTTGCGGAAGAAGTCTGATGTAGAACAAGTAGCAGAAGCATACATGCTCAAGAGGGATCACCCGAAATTCAAAGGCAACTGAATTTCGGCAACCGGGGCATCGAAGTCGGAATGCCGCGAAACTCACCGAGTCAAAGCGTTTCGCCGTTTGCGGAAGGAAGTCTGATGTAGAACAAGTAGCAGAAGCATACATGCTCAAGAGGGATCACCCGAAATTCAAAGGCAACTGAATTTCGGCAACCGGGGCATCGAAGTCGGAATGCCGCGAAACTCACCGAGTCAAAGCGTTTCGCCGTTTGCGGAAGGAAGTCTGATGTAGAACAAGTAGCAGAAGCATACATGCTCAAGAGGGATCACCCGAAATTCAAAGGCAACTGAATTTCGGCAACCGGGGCATCGAAGTCGGAATGCCGCGAAACTCACCGAGTCAAAGCGTTTCGCCGTTTGCGGAAGAAGTCTGATGTAGAACAAGTAGCAGAAGCATACATGCTCAAGAGGGATCACCCGAAATTCAAAGGCAACTGAATTTCGGCAACCGGGGCATCGAAGTCGGAATGCCGCGAAACTCACCGAGTCAAAGCGTTTCGCCGTTTGCGGAAGAAGTGTGATGTAGAACAAGTAGCAGAAGCATACATGCTCAAGAGGGATCACCCGAAATTCAAAGGCAACTGAATTTCGGCAACCGGGGCATCGAAGTCGGAATGCCGCGAAACTCACCGAGTCAAAGCGTTTCGCCGTTTGCGGAAGAAGTGTGATGTAGAACAAGTAGCAGAAGCATACATGCTCAAGAGGGATCACCCGAAATTCAAAGGCAACTGAATTTCGGCAACCGGGCATCGAAGTCGGAATGCCGCGAAACTCACCGAGTCAAAGCGTTTCGCCGTTTGCGGAAGGAAGTCTGATGTAGAACAAGTAGCAGAAGCATACATGCTCAAGAGGGATCACCCGAAATTCAAAGGCAACTGAATTTCGGCAACCGGGGCATCGAAGTCGGAATGCCGCGAAACTCACCGAGTCAAAGCGTTTCGCCGTTTGCGGAAGAAGTGTGATGTAGAACAAGTAGCAGAAGCATACATGCTCAAGAGGGATCACCCGAAATTCAAAGGCAACTGAATTTCGGCAACCGGGGCATCGAAGTCGGAATGCCGCGAAACTCACCGAGTCAAAGCGTTTCGCCGTTTGCGGAAGAAGTCTGATGTAGAACAAGTAGCAGAAGCATACATGCTCAAGAGGGATCACCCGAAATTCAAAGGCAACTGAATTTCGGCAACCGGGGCATCGAAGTCGGAATGCCGCGAAACTCACCGAGTCAAAGCGTTTCGCCGTTTGCGGAAGAAGTGTGATGTAGAACAAGTAGCAGAAGCATACATGCTCAAGAGGGATCACCCGAAATTCAAAGGCAACTGAATTTCGGCAACCGGGGCATCGAAGTCGGAATGCCGCGAAACTCACCGAGTCAAAGCGTTTCGCCGTTTGCGGAAGAAGTCTGATGTAGAACAAGTAGCAGAAGCATACATGCTCAAGAGGGATCACCCGAAATTCAAAGGCAACTGAATTTCGGCAACCGGGGCATCGAAGTCGGAATGCCGCGAAACTCACCGAGTCAAAGCGTTTCGCCGTTTGCGGAAGAAGTGTGATGTAGAACAAGTAGCAGAAGCATACATGCTCAAGAGGGATCACCCGAAATTCAAAGGCAACTGAATTTCGGCAACCGGGGCATCGAAGTCGGAATGCCGCGAAACTCACCGAGTCAAAGCGTTTCGCCGTTTGCGGAAGAAGTCTGATGTAGAACAAGTAGCAGAAGCATACATGCTCAAGAGGGATCACCCGAAATTCAAAGGCAACTGAATTTCGGCAACCGGGGCATCGAAGTCGGAATGCCGCGAAACTCACCGAGTCAAAGCGTTTCGCCGTTTGCGGAAGAAGTCTGATGTAGAACAAGTAGCAGAAGCATACATGCTCAAGAGGGATCACCCGAAATTCAAAGGCAACTGAATTTCGGCAACCGGGGCATCGAAGTCGGAATGCCGCGAAACTCACCGAGTCAAAGCGTTTCGCCGTTTGCGGAAGAAAGTCTGATGTAGAACAAGTAGCAGAAGCATACATGCTCAAGAGGGATCACCCGAAATTCAAAGGCAACTGAATTTCGGCAACCGGGGCATCGAAGTCGGAATGCCGCGAAACTCACCGAGTCAAAGCGTTTCGCCGTTTGCGGAAGAAGTCTGATGTAGAACAAGTAGCAGAAGCATACATGCTCAAGAGGGATCACCCGAAATTCAAAGGCAACTGAATTTCGGCAACCGGGGCATCGAAGTCGGAATGCCGCGAAACTCACCGAGTCAAAGCGTTTCGCCGTTTGCGGAAGAAGTCTGATGTAGAACAAGTAGCAGAAGCATACATGCTCAAGAGGGATCACCCGAAATTCAAAGGCAACTGAATTTCGGCAACCGGGGCATCGAAGTCGGAATGCCGCGAAACTCACCGAGTCAAAGCGTTTCGCCGTTTGCGGAAGAAGTGTGATGTAGAACAAGTAGCAGAAGCATACATGCTCAAGAGGGATCACCCGAAATTCAAAGGCAACTGAATTTCGGCAACCGGGGCATCGAAGTCGGAATGCCGCGAAACTCACCGAGTCAAAGCGTTTCGCCGTTTGCGGAAGAAGTGTGATGTAGAACAAGTAGCAGAAGCATACATGCTCAAGAGGGATCACCCGAAATTCAAAGGCAACTGAATTTCGGCAACCGGGGCATCGAAGTCGGAATGCCGCGAAACTCACCGAGTCAAAGCGTTTCGCCGTTTGCGGAAGAAGTCTGATGTAGAACAAGTAGCAGAAGCATACATGCTCAAGAGGGATCACCCGAAATTCAAAGGCAACTGAATTTCGGCAACCGGGGCATCGAAGTCGGAATGCCGCGAAACTCACCGAGTCAAAGCGTTTCGCCGTTTGCGGAAGAAGTCTGATGTAGAACAAGTAGCAGAAGCATACATGCTCAAGAGGGATCACCCGAAATTCAAAGGCAACTGAATTTCGGCAACCGGGGCATCGAAGTCGGAATGCCGCGAAACTCACCGAGTCAAAGCGTTTCGCCGTTTGCGGAAGAAGTCTGATGTAGAACAAGTAGCAGAAGCATACATGCTCAAGAGGGATCACCCGAAATTCAAAGGCAACTGAATTTCGGCAACCGGGGCATCGAAGTCGGAATGCCGCGAAACTCACCGAGTCAAAGCGTTTCGCCGTTTGCGGAAGAAGTGTGATGTAGAACAAGTAGCAGAAGCATACATGCTCAAGAGGGATCACCCGAAATTCAAAGGCAACTGAATTTCGGCAACCGGGGCATCGAAGTCGGAATGCCGCGAAACTCACCGAGTCAAAGCGTTTCGCCGTTTGCGGAAGAAGTCTGATGTAGAACAAGTAGCAGAAGCATACATGCTCAAGAGGGATCACCCGAAATTCAAAGGCAACTGAATTTCGGCAACCGGGGCATCGAAGTCGGAATGCCGCGAAACTCACCGAGTCAAAGCGTTTCGCCGTTTGCGGAAGAAGTGTGATGTAGAACAAGTAGCAGAAGCATACATGCTCAAGAGGGATCACCCGAAATTCAAAGGCAACTGAATTTCGGCAACCGGGGCATCGAAGTCGGAATGCCGCGAAACTCACCGAGTCAAAGCGTTTCGCCGTTTGCGGAAGAAGTCTGATGTAGAACAAGTAGCAGAAGCATACATGCTCAAGAGGGATCACCCGAAATTCAAAGGCAACTGAATTTCGGCAACCGGGGCATCGAAGTCGGAATGCCGCGAAACTCACCGAGTCAAAGCGTTTCGCCGTTTGCGGAAGAAGTCTGATGTAGAACAAGTAGCAGAAGCATACATGCTCAAGAGGGATCACCCGAAATTCAAAGGCAACTGAATTTCGGCAACCGGGGCATCGAAGTCGGAATGCCGCGAAACTCACCGAGTCAAAGCGTTTCGCCGTTTGCGGAAGAAGTGTGATGTAGAACAAGTAGCAGAAGCATACATGCTCAAGAGGGATCACCCGAAATTCAAAGGCAACTGAATTTCGGCAACCGGGGCATCGAAGTCGGAATGCCGCGAAACTCACCGAGTCAAAGCGTTTCGCCGTTTGCGGAAGAAGTCTGATGTAGAACAAGTAGCAGAAGCATACATGCTCAAGAGGGATCACCCGAAATTCAAAGGCAACTGAATTTCGGCAACCGGGGCATCGAAGTCGGAATGCCGCGAAACTCACCGAGTCAAAGCGTTTCGCCGTTTGCGGAAGAAGTCTGATGTAGAACAAGTAGCAGAAGCATACATGCTCAAGAGGGATCACCCGAAATTCAAAGGCAACTGAATTTCGGCAACCGGGGCATCGAAGTCGGAATGCCGCGAAACTCACCGAGTCAAAGCGTTTCGCCGTTTGCGGAAGAAGTGTGATGTAGAACAAGTAGCAGAAGCATACATGCTCAAGAGGGATCACCCGAAATTCAAAGGCAACTGAATTTCGGCAACCGGGGCATCGAAGTCGGAATGCCGCGAAACTCACCGAGTCAAAGCGTTTCGCCGTTTGCGGAAGAAGTCTGATGTAGAACAAGTAGCAGAAGCATACATGCTCAAGAGGGATCACCCGAAATTCAAAGGCAACTGAATTTCGGCAACCGGGGCATCGAAGTCGGAATGCCGCGAAACTCACCGAGTCAAAGCGTTTCGCCGTTTGCGGAAGAAGTCTGATGTAGAACAAGTAGCAGAAGCATACATGCTCAAGAGGGATCACCCGAAATTCAAAGGCAACTGAATTTCGGCAACCGGGGCATCGAAGTCGGAATGCCGCGAAACTCACCGAGTCAAAGCGTTTCGCCGTTTGCGGAAGAAGTCTGATGTAGAACAAGTAGCAGAAGCATACATGCTCAAGAGGGATCACCCGAAATTCAAAGGCAACTGAATTTCGGCAACCGGGGCATCGAAGTCGGAATGCCGCGAAACTCACCGAGTCAAAGCGTTTCGCCGTTTGCGGAAGGAAGTCTGATGTAGAACAAGTAGCAGAAGCATACATGCTCAAGAGGGATCACCCGAAATTCAAAGGCAACTGAATTTCGGCAACCGGGGCATCGAAGTCGGAATGCCGCGAAACTCACCGAGTCAAAGCGTTTCGCCGTTTGCGGAAGAAGTCTGATGTAGAACAAGTAGCAGAAGCATACATGCTCAAGAGGGATCACCCGAAATTCAAAGGCAACTGAATTTCGGCAACCGGGGCATCGAAGTCGGAATGCCGCGAAACTCACCGAGTCAAAGCGTTTCGCCGTTTGCGGAAGAAGTCTGATGTAGAACAAGTAGCAGAAGCATACATGCTCAAGAGGGATCACCCGAAATTCAAAGGCAACTGAATTTCGGCAACCGGGGCATCGAAGTCGGAATGCCGCGAAACTCACCGAGTCAAAGCGTTTCGCCGTTTGCGGAAGAAGTCTGATGTAGAACAAGTAGCAGAAGCATACATGCTCAAGAGGGATCACCCGAAATTCAAAGGCAACTGAATTTCGGCAACCGGGGCATCGAAGTCGGAATGCCGCGAAACTCACCGAGTCAAAGCGTTTCGCCGTTTGCGGAAGAAGTCTGATGTAGAACAAGTAGCAGAAGCATACATGCTCAAGAGGGATCACCCGAAATTCAAAGGCAACTGAATTTCGGCAACCGGGGCATCGAAGTCGGAATGCCGCGAAACTCACCGAGTCAAAGCGTTTCGCCGTTTGCGGAAGAAGTCTGATGTAGAACAAGTAGCAGAAGCATACATGCTCAAGAGGGATCACCCGAAATTCAAAGGCAACTGAATTTCGGCAACCGGGGCATCGAAGTCGGAATGCCGCGAAACTCACCGAGTCAAAGCGTTTCGCCGTTTGCGGAAGAAGTCTGATGTAGAACAAGTAGCAGAAGCATACATGCTCAAGAGGGATCACCCGAAATTCAAAGGCAACTGAATTTCGGCAACCGGGGCATCGAAGTCGGAATGCCGCGAAACTCACCGAGTCAAAGCGTTTCGCCGTTTGCGGAAGAAGTCTGATGTAGAACAAGTAGCAGAAGCATACATGCTCAAGAGGGATCACCCGAAATTCAAAGGCAACTGAATTTCGGCAACCGGGGCATCGAAGTCGGAATGCCGCGAAACTCACCGAGTCAAAGCGTTTCGCCGTTTGCGGAAGAAGTCTGATGTAGAACAAGTAGCAGAAGCATACATGCTCAAGAGGGATCACCCGAAATTCAAAGGCAACTGAATTTCGGCAACCGGGGCATCGAAGTCGGAATGCCGCGAAACTCACCGAGTCAAAGCGTTTCGCCGTTTGCGGAAGAAGTCTGATGTAGAACAAGTAGCAGAAGCATACATGCTCAAGAGGGATCACCCGAAATTCAAAGGCAACTGAATTTCGGCAACCGGGGCATCGAAGTCGGAATGCCGCGAAACTCACCGAGTCAAAGCGTTTCGCCGTTTGCGGAAGAAGTCTGATGTAGAACAAGTAGCAGAAGCATACATGCTCAAGAGGGATCACCCGAAATTCAAAGGCAACTGAATTTCGGCAACCGGGGCATCGAAGTCGGAATGCCGCGAAACTCACCGAGTCAAAGCGTTTCGCCGTTTGCGGAAGAAGTCTGATGTAGAACAAGTAGCAGAAGCATACATGCTCAAGAGGGATCACCCGAAATTCAAAGGCAACTGAATTTCGGCAACCGGGCATCGAAGTCGGAATGCCGCGAAACTCACCGAGTCAAAGCGTTTCGCCGTTTGCGGAAGAAGTCTGATGTAGAACAAGTAGCAGAAGCATACATGCTCAAGAGGGATCACCCGAAATTCAAAGGCAACTGAATTTCGGCAACCGGGGCATCGAAGTCGGAATGCCGCGAAACTCACCGAGTCAAAGCGTTTCGCCGTTTGCGGAAGAAGTCTGATGTAGAACAAGTAGCAGAAGCATACATGCTCAAGAGGGATCACCCGAAATTCAAAGGCAACTGAATTTCGGCAACCGGGGCATCGAAGTCGGAATGCCGCGAAACTCACCGAGTCAAAGCGTTTCGCCGTTTGCGGAAGAAGTCTGATGTAGAACAAGTAGCAGAAGCATACATGCTCAAGAGGGATCACCCGAAATTCAAAGGCAACTGAATTTCGGCAACCGGGGCATCGAAGTCGGAATGCCGCGAAACTCACCGAGTCAAAGCGTTTCGCCGTTTGCGGAAGAAGTCTGATGTAGAACAAGTAGCAGAAGCATACATGCTCAAGAGGGATCACCCGAAATTCAAAGGCAACTGAATTTCGGCAACCGGGGCATCGAAGTCGGAATGCCGCGAAACTCACCGAGTCAAAGCGTTTCGCCGTTTGCGGAAGAAGTCTGATGTAGAACAAGTAGCAGAAGCATACATGCTCAAGAGGGATCACCCGAAATTCAAAGGCAACTGAATTTCGGCAACCGGGGCATCGAAGTCGGAATGCCGCGAAACTCACCGAGTCAAAGCGTTTCGCCGTTTGCGGAAGAAGTCTGATGTAGAACAAGTAGCAGAAGCATACATGCTCAAGAGGGATCACCCGAAATTCAAAGGCAACTGAATTTCGGCAACCGGGGCATCGAAGTCGGAATGCCGCGAAACTCACCGAGTCAAAGCGTTTCGCCGTTTGCGGAAGAAGTCTGATGTAGAACAAGTAGCAGAAGCATACATGCTCAAGAGGGATCACCCGAAATTCAAAGGCAACTGAATTTCGGCAACCGGGGCATCGAAGTCGGAATGCCGCGAAACTCACCGAGTCAAAGCGTTTCGCCGTTTGCGGAAGAAGTCTGATGTAGAACAAGTAGCAGAAGCATACATGCTCAAGAGGGATCACCCGAAATTCAAAGGCAACTGAATTTCGGCAACCGGGGCATCGAAGTCGGAATGCCGCGAAACTCACCGAGTCAAAGCGTTTCGCCGTTTGCGGAAGAAGTCTGATGTAGAACAAGTAGCAGAAGCATACATGCTCAAGAGGGATCACCCGAAATTCAAAGGCAACTGAATTTCGGCAACCGGGGCATCGAAGTCGGAATGCCGCGAAACTCACCGAGTCAAAGCGTTTCGCCGTTTGCGGAAGAAGTCTGATGTAGAACAAGTAGCAGAAGCATACATGCTCAAGAGGGATCACCCGAAATTCAAAGGCAACTGAATTTCGGCAACCGGGGCATCGAAGTCGGAATGCCGCGAAACTCACCGAGTCAAAGCGTTTCGCCGTTTGCGGAAGAAGTCTGATGTAGAACAAGTAGCAGAAGCATACATGCTCAAGAGGGATCACCCGAAATTCAAAGGCAACTGAATTTCGGCAACCGGGGCATCGAAGTCGGAATGCCGCGAAACTCACCGAGTCAAAGCGTTTCGCCGTTTGCGGAAGAAGTCTGATGTAGAACAAGTAGCAGAAGCATACATGCTCAAGAGGGATCACCCGAAATTCAAAGGCAACTGAATTTCGGCAACCGGGGCATCGAAGTCGGAATGCCGCGAAACTCACCGAGTCAAAGCGTTTCGCCGTTTGCGGAAGAAGTCTGATGTAGAACAAGTAGCAGAAGCATACATGCTCAAGAGGGATCACCCGAAATTCAAAGGCAACTGAATTTCGGCAACCGGGCATCGAAGTCGGAATGCCGCGAAACTCACCGAGTCAAAGCGTTTCGCCGTTTGCGGAAGAAGTCTGATGTAGAACAAGTAGCAGAAGCATACATGCTCAAGAGGGATCACCCGAAATTCAAAGGCAACTGAATTTCGGCAACCGGGGCATCGAAGTCGGAATGCCGCGAAACTCACCGAGTCAAAGCGTTTCGCCGTTTGCGGAAGAAGTCTGATGTAGAACAAGTAGCAGAAGCATACATGCTCAAGAGGGATCACCCGAAATTCAAAGGCAACTGAATTTCGGCAACCGGGGCATCGAAGTCGGAATGCCGCGAAACTCACCGAGTCAAAGCGTTTCGCCGTTTGCGGAAGAAGTCTGATGTAGAACAAGTAGCAGAAGCATACATGCTCAAGAGGGATCACCCGAAATTCAAAGGCAACTGAATTTCGGCAACCGGGGCATCGAAGTCGGAATGCCGCGAAACTCACCGAGTCAAAGCGTTTCGCCGTTTGCGGAAGAAGTCTGATGTAGAACAAGTAGCAGAAGCATACATGCTCAAGAGGGATCACCCGAAATTCAAAGGCAACTGAATTTCGGCAACCGGGGCATCGAAGTCGGAATGCCGCGAAACTCACCGAGTCAAAGCGTTTCGCCGTTTGCGGAAGAAAGTCTGATGTAGAACAAGTAGCAGAAGCATACATGCTCAAGAGGGATCACCCGAAATTCAAAGGCAACTGAATTTCGGCAACCGGGGCATCGAAGTCGGAATGCCGCGAAACTCACCGAGTCAAAGCGTTTCGCCGTTTGCGGAAGAAGTCTGATGTAGAACAAGTAGCAGAAGCATACATGCTCAAGAGGGATCACCCGAAATTCAAAGGCAACTGAATTTCGGCAACCGGGGCATCGAAGTCGGAATGCCGCGAAACTCACCGAGTCAAAGCGTTTCGCCGTTTGCGGAAGAAGTCTGATGTAGAACAAGTAGCAGAAGCATACATGCTCAAGAGGGATCACCCGAAATTCAAAGGCAACTGAATTTCGGCAACCGGGGCATCGAAGTCGGAATGCCGCGAAACTCACCGAGTCAAAGCGTTTCGCCGTTTGCGGAAGAAGTCTGATGTAGAACAAGTAGCAGAAGCATACATGCTCAAGAGGGATCACCCGAAATTCAAAGGCAACTGAATTTCGGCAACCGGGGCATCGAAGTCGGAATGCCGCGAAACTCACCGAGTCAAAGCGTTTCGCCGTTTGCGGAAGAAGTCTGATGTAGAACAAGTAGCAGAAGCATACATGCTCAAGAGGGATCACCCGAAATTCAAAGGCAACTGAATTTCGGCAACCGGGGCATCGAAGTCGGAATGCCGCGAAACTCACCGAGTCAAAGCGTTTCGCCGTTTGCGGAAGAAGTCTGATGTAGAACAAGTAGCAGAAGCATACATGCTCAAGAGGGATCACCCGAAATTCAAAGGCAACTGAATTTCGGCAACCGGGGCATCGAAGTCGGAATGCCGCGAAACTCACCGAGTCAAAGCGTTTCGCCGTTTGCGGAAGAAGTCTGATGTAGAACAAGTAGCAGAAGCATACATGCTCAAGAGGGATCACCCGAAATTCAAAGGCAACTGAATTTCGGCAACCGGGGCATCGAAGTCGGAATGCCGCGAAACTCACCGAGTCAAAGCGTTTCGCCGTTTGCGGAAGAAGTCTGATGTAGAACAAGTAGCAGAAGCATACATGCTCAAGAGGGATCACCCGAAATTCAAAGGCAACTGAATTTCGGCAACCGGGGCATCGAAGTCGGAATGCCGCGAAACTCACCGAGTCAAAGCGTTTCGCCGTTTGCGGAAGAAGTCTGATGTAGAACAAGTAGCAGAAGCATACATGCTCAAGAGGGATCACCCGAAATTCAAAGGCAACTGAATTTCGGCAACCGGGGCATCGAAGTCGGAATGCCGCGAAACTCACCGAGTCAAAGCGTTTCGCCGTTTGCGGAAGAAGTCTGATGTAGAACAAGTAGCAGAAGCATACATGCTCAAGAGGGATCACCCGAAATTCAAAGGCAACTGAATTTCGGCAACCGGGGCATCGAAGTCGGAATGCCGCGAAACTCACCGAGTCAAAGCGTTTCGCCGTTTGCGGAAGAAGTCTGATGTAGAACAAGTAGCAGAAGCATACATGCTCAAGAGGGATCACCCGAAATTCAAAGGCAACTGAATTTCGGCAACCGGGGCATCGAAGTCGGAATGCCGCGAAACTCACCGAGTCAAAGCGTTTCGCCGTTTGCGGAAGAAGTCTGATGTAGAACAAGTAGCAGAAGCATACATGCTCAAGAGGGATCACCCGAAATTCAAAGGCAACTGAATTTCGGCAACCGGGGCATCGAAGTCGGAATGCCGCGAAACTCACCGAGTCAAAGCGTTTCGCCGTTTGCGGAAGAAGTCTGATGTAGAACAAGTAGCAGAAGCATACATGCTCAAGAGGGATCACCCGAAATTCAAAGGCAACTGAATTTCGGCAACCGGGGCATCGAAGTCGGAATGCCGCGAAACTCACCGAGTCAAAGCGTTTCGCCGTTTGCGGAAGAAGTCTGATGTAGAACAAGTAGCAGAAGCATACATGCTCAAGAGGGATCACCCGAAATTCAAAGGCAACTGAATTTCGGCAACCGGGGCATCGAAGTCGGAATGCCGCGAAACTCACCGAGTCAAAGCGTTTCGCCGTTTGCGGAAGAAGTCTGATGTAGAACAAGTAGCAGAAGCATACATGCTCAAGAGGGATCACCCGAAATTCAAAGGCAACTGAATTTCGGCAACCGGGGCATCGAAGTCGGAATGCCGCGAAACTCACCGAGTCAAAGCGTTTCGCCGTTTGCGGAAGAAGTCTGATGTAGAACAAGTAGCAGAAGCATACATGCTCAAGAGGGATCACCCGAAATTCAAAGGCAACTGAATTTCGGCAACCGGGGCATCGAAGTCGGAATGCCGCGAAACTCACCGAGTCAAAGCGTTTCGCCGTTTGCGGAAGAAGTCTGATGTAGAACAAGTAGCAGAAGCATACATGCTCAAGAGGGATCACCCGAAATTCAAAGGCAACTGAATTTCGGCAACCGGGGCATCGAAGTCGGAATGCCGCGAAACTCACCGAGTCAAAGCGTTTCGCCGTTTGCGGAAGAAGTCTGATGTAGAACAAGTAGCAGAAGCATACATGCTCAAGAGGGATCACCCGAAATTCAAAGGCAACTGAATTTCGGCAACCGGGGCATCGAAGTCGGAATGCCGCGAAACTCACCGAGTCAAAGCGTTTCGCCGTTTGCGGAAGAAGTCTGATGTAGAACAAGTAGCAGAAGCATACATGCTCAAGAGGGATCACCCGAAATTCAAAGGCAACTGAATTTCGGCAACCGGGGCATCGAAGTCGGAATGCCGCGAAACTCACCGAGTCAAAGCGTTTCGCCGTTTGCGGAAGAAGTCTGATGTAGAACAAGTAGCAGAAGCATACATGCTCAAGAGGGATCACCCGAAATTCAAAGGCAACTGAATTTCGGCAACCGGGGCATCGAAGTCGGAATGCCGCGAAACTCACCGAGTCAAAGCGTTTCGCCGTTTGCGGAAGAAGTCTGATGTAGAACAAGTAGCAGAAGCATACATGCTCAAGAGGGATCACCCGAAATTCAAAGGCAACTGAATTTCGGCAACCGGGGCATCGAAGTCGGAATGCCGCGAAACTCACCGAGTCAAAGCGTTTCGCCGTTTGCGGAAGAAGTCTGATGTAGAACAAGTAGCAGAAGCATACATGCTCAAGAGGGATCACCCGAAATTCAAAGGCAACTGAATTTCGGCAACCGGGGCATCGAAGTCGGAATGCCGCGAAACTCACCGAGTCAAAGCGTTTCGCCGTTTGCGGAAGAAGTCTGATGTAGAACAAGTAGCAGAAGCATACATGCTCAAGAGGGATCACCCGAAATTCAAAGGCAACTGAATTTCGGCAACCGGGGCATCGAAGTCGGAATGCCGCGAAACTCACCGAGTCAAAGCGTTTCGCCGTTTGCGGAAGAAGTCTGATGTAGAACAAGTAGCAGAAGCATACATGCTCAAGAGGGATCACCCGAAATTCAAAGGCAACTGAATTTCGGCAACCGGGGCATCGAAGTCGGAATGCCGCGAAACTCACCGAGTCAAAGCGTTTCGCCGTTTGCGGAAGAAGTCTGATGTAGAACAAGTAGCAGAAGCATACATGCTCAAGAGGGATCACCCGAAATTCAAAGGCAACTGAATTTCGGCAACCGGGGCATCGAAGTCGGAATGCCGCGAAACTCACCGAGTCAAAGCGTTTCGCCGTTTGCGGAAGAAGTCTGATGTAGAACAAGTAGCAGAAGCATACATGCTCAAGAGGGATCACCCGAAATTCAAAGGCAACTGAATTTCGGCAACCGGGGCATCGAAGTCGGAATGCCGCGAAACTCACCGAGTCAAAGCGTTTCGCCGTTTGCGGAAGAAGTCTGATGTAGAACAAGTAGCAGAAGCATACATGCTCAAGAGGGATCACCCGAAATTCAAAGGCAACTGAATTTCGGCAACCGGGGCATCGAAGTCGGAATGCCGCGAAACTCACCGAGTCAAAGCGTTTCGCCGTTTGCGGAAGAAGTCTGATGTAGAACAAGTAGCAGAAGCATACATGCTCAAGAGGGATCACCCGAAATTCAAAGGCAACTGAATTTCGGCAACCGGGGCATCGAAGTCGGAATGCCGCGAAACTCACCGAGTCAAAGCGTTTCGCCGTTTGCGGAAGAAGTCTGATGTAGAACAAGTAGCAGAAGCATACATGCTCAAGAGGGATCACCCGAAATTCAAAGGCAACTGAATTTCGGCAACCGGGGCATCGAAGTCGGAATGCCGCGAAACTCACCGAGTCAAAGCGTTTCGCCGTTTGCGGAAGAAGTCTGATGTAGAACAAGTAGCAGAAGCATACATGCTCAAGAGGGATCACCCGAAATTCAAAGGCAACTGAATTTCGGCAACCGGGGCATCGAAGTCGGAATGCCGCGAAACTCACCGAGTCAAAGCGTTTCGCCGTTTGCGGAAGAAGTCTGATGTAGAACAAGTAGCAGAAGCATACATGCTCAAGAGGGATCACCCGAAATTCAAAGGCAACTGAATTTCGGCAACCGGGGCATCGAAGTCGGAATGCCGCGAAACTCACCGAGTCAAAGCGTTTCGCCGTTTGCGGAAGAAGTCTGATGTAGAACAAGTAGCAGAAGCATACATGCTCAAGAGGGATCACCCGAAATTCAAAGGCAACTGAATTTCGGCAACCGGGGCATCGAAGTCGGAATGCCGCGAAACTCACCGAGTCAAAGCGTTTCGCCGTTTGCGGAAGAAGTCTGATGTAGAACAAGTAGCAGAAGCATACATGCTCAAGAGGGATCACCCGAAATTCAAAGGCAACTGAATTTCGGCAACCGGGGCATCGAAGTCGGAATGCCGCGAAACTCACCGAGTCAAAGCGTTTCGCCGTTTGCGGAAGAAAGTCTGATGTAGAACAAGTAGCAGAAGCATACATGCTCAAGAGGGATCACCCGAAATTCAAAGGCAACTGAATTTCGGCAACCGGGGCATCGAAGTCGGAATGCCGCGAAACTCACCGAGTCAAAGCGTTTCGCCGTTTGCGGAAGAAGTCTGATGTAGAACAAGTAGCAGAAGCATACATGCTCAAGAGGGATCACCCGAAATTCAAAGGCAACTGAATTTCGGCAACCGGGGCATCGAAGTCGGAATGCCGCGAAACTCACCGAGTCAAAGCGTTTCGCCGTTTGCGGAAGAAGTCTGATGTAGAACAAGTAGCAGAAGCATACATGCTCAAGAGGGATCACCCGAAATTCAAAGGCAACTGAATTTCGGCAACCGGGGCATCGAAGTCGGAATGCCGCGAAACTCACCGAGTCAAAGCGTTTCGCCGTTTGCGGAAGAAGTCTGATGTAGAACAAGTAGCAGAAGCATACATGCTCAAGAGGGATCACCCGAAATTCAAAGGCAACTGAATTTCGGCAACCGGGGCATCGAAGTCGGAATGCCGCGAAACTCACCGAGTCAAAGCGTTTCGCCGTTTGCGGAAGAAGTGTGATGTAGAACAAGTAGCAGAAGCATACATGCTCAAGAGGGATCACCCGAAATTCAAAGGCAACTGAATTTCGGCAACCGGGGCATCGAAGTCGGAATGCCGCGAAACTCACCGAGTCAAAGCGTTTCGCCGTTTGCGGAAGAAGTCTGATGTAGAACAAGTAGCAGAAGCATACATGCTCAAGAGGGATCACCCGAAATTCAAAGGCAACTGAATTTCGGCAACCGGGGCATCGAAGTCGGAATGCCGCGAAACTCACCGAGTCAAAGCGTTTCGCCGTTTGCGGAAGAAGTCTGATGTAGAACAAGTAGCAGAAGCATACATGCTCAAGAGGGATCACCCGAAATTCAAAGGCAACTGAATTTCGGCAACCGGGGCATCGAAGTCGGAATGCCGCGAAACTCACCGAGTCAAAGCGTTTCGCCGTTTGCGGAAGAAGTCTGATGTAGAACAAGTAGCAGAAGCATACATGCTCAAGAGGGATCACCCGAAATTCAAAGGCAACTGAATTTCGGCAACCGGGGCATCGAAGTCGGAATGCCGCGAAACTCACCGAGTCAAAGCGTTTCGCCGTTTGCGGAAGAAGTCTGATGTAGAACAAGTAGCAGAAGCATACATGCTCAAGAGGGATCACCCGAAATTCAAAGGCAACTGAATTTCGGCAACCGGGGCATCGAAGTCGGAATGCCGCGAAACTCACCGAGTCAAAGCGTTTCGCCGTTTGCGGAAGAAGTCTGATGTAGAACAAGTAGCAGAAGCATACATGCTCAAGAGGGATCACCCGAAATTCAAAGGCAACTGAATTTCGGCAACCGGGGCATCGAAGTCGGAATGCCGCGAAACTCACCGAGTCAAAGCGTTTCGCCGTTTGCGGAAGAAGTCTGATGTAGAACAAGTAGCAGAAGCATACATGCTCAAGAGGGATCACCCGAAATTCAAAGGCAACTGAATTTCGGCAACCGGGGCATCGAAGTCGGAATGCCGCGAAACTCACCGAGTCAAAGCGTTTCGCCGTTTGCGGAAGAAGTCTGATGTAGAACAAGTAGCAGAAGCATACATGCTCAAGAGGGATCACCCGAAATTCAAAGGCAACTGAATTTCGGCAACCGGGGCATCGAAGTCGGAATGCCGCGAAACTCACCGAGTCAAAGCGTTTCGCCGTTTGCGGAAGAAGTCTGATGTAGAACAAGTAGCAGAAGCATACATGCTCAAGAGGGATCACCCGAAATTCAAAGGCAACTGAATTTCGGCAACCGGGGCATCGAAGTCGGAATGCCGCGAAACTCACCGAGTCAAAGCGTTTCGCCGTTTGCGGAAGAAGTCTGATGTAGAACAAGTAGCAGAAGCATACATGCTCAAGAGGGATCACCCGAAATTCAAAGGCAACTGAATTTCGGCAACCGGGGCATCGAAGTCGGAATGCCGCGAAACTCACCGAGTCAAAGCGTTTCGCCGTTTGCGGAAGAAGTCTGATGTAGAACAAGTAGCAGAAGCATACATGCTCAAGAGGGATCACCCGAAATTCAAAGGCAACTGAATTTCGGCAACCGGGGCATCGAAGTCGGAATGCCGCGAAACTCACCGAGTCAAAGCGTTTCGCCGTTTGCGGAAGAAGTCTGATGTAGAACAAGTAGCAGAAGCATACATGCTCAAGAGGGATCACCCGAAATTCAAAGGCAACTGAATTTCGGCAACCGGGGCATCGAAGTCGGAATGCCGCGAAACTCACCGAGTCAAAGCGTTTCGCCGTTTGCGGAAGAAGTCTGATGTAGAACAAGTAGCAGAAGCATACATGCTCAAGAGGGATCACCCGAAATTCAAAGGCAACTGAATTTCGGCAACCGGGGCATCGAAGTCGGAATGCCGCGAAACTCACCGAGTCAAAGCGTTTCGCCGTTTGCGGAAGAAGTCTGATGTAGAACAAGTAGCAGAAGCATACATGCTCAAGAGGGATCACCCGAAATTCAAAGGCAACTGAATTTCGGCAACCGGGGCATCGAAGTCGGAATGCCGCGAAACTCACCGAGTCAAAGCGTTTCGCCGTTTGCGGAAGAAGTCTGATGTAGAACAAGTAGCAGAAGCATACATGCTCAAGAGGGATCACCCGAAATTCAAAGGCAACTGAATTTCGGCAACCGGGGCATCGAAGTCGGAATGCCGCGAAACTCACCGAGTCAAAGCGTTTCGCCGTTTGCGGAAGAAGTCTGATGTAGAACAAGTAGCAGAAGCATACATGCTCAAGAGGGATCACCCGAAATTCAAAGGCAACTGAATTTCGGCAACCGGGGCATCGAAGTCGGAATGCCGCGAAACTCACCGAGTCAAAGCGTTTCGCCGTTTGCGGAAGAAGTCTGATGTAGAACAAGTAGCAGAAGCATACATGCTCAAGAGGGATCACCCGAAATTCAAAGGCAACTGAATTTCGGCAACCGGGGCATCGAAGTCGGAATGCCGCGAAACTCACCGAGTCAAAGCGTTTCGCCGTTTGCGGAAGAAGTCTGATGTAGAACAAGTAGCAGAAGCATACATGCTCAAGAGGGATCACCCGAAATTCAAAGGCAACTGAATTTCGGCAACCGGGGCATCGAAGTCGGAATGCCGCGAAACTCACCGAGTCAAAGCGTTTCGCCGTTTGCGGAAGAAGTCTGATGTAGAACAAGTAGCAGAAGCATACATGCTCAAGAGGGATCACCCGAAATTCAAAGGCAACTGAATTTCGGCAACCGGGCATCGAAGTCGGAATGCCGCGAAACTCACCGAGTCAAAGCGTTTCGCCGTTTGCGGAAGAAGTCTGATGTAGAACAAGTAGCAGAAGCATACATGCTCAAGAGGGATCACCCGAAATTCAAAGGCAACTGAATTTCGGCAACCGGGGCATCGAAGTCGGAATGCCGCGAAACTCACCGAGTCAAAGCGTTTCGCCGTTTGCGGAAGAAGTCTGATGTAGAACAAGTAGCAGAAGCATACATGCTCAAGAGGGATCACCCGAAATTCAAAGGCAACTGAATTTCGGCAACCGGGGCATCGAAGTCGGAATGCCGCGAAACTCACCGAGTCAAAGCGTTTCGCCGTTTGCGGAAGAAGTCTGATGTAGAACAAGTAGCAGAAGCATACATGCTCAAGAGGGATCACCCGAAATTCAAAGGCAACTGAATTTCGGCAACCGGGGCATCGAAGTCGGAATGCCGCGAAACTCACCGAGTCAAAGCGTTTCGCCGTTTGCGGAAGAAGTGTGATGTAGAACAAGTAGCAGAAGCATACATGCTCAAGAGGGATCACCCGAAATTCAAAGGCAACTGAATTTCGGCAACCGGGGCATCGAAGTCGGAATGCCGCGAAACTCACCGAGTCAAAGCGTTTCGTTTGCGGTTTGCAAGTAGCAGAAGCATACATGCTCAAGAGGGATCACCCGAAATTCAAAGGCAACTGAATTTCGGCAACCGGGCATCGAAGTCGGAATGCCGCGAAACTCACCGAGTCAAAGCGTTTCGCCGTTTGCGGAAGAAGTTTGATGTAGAACAAGTAGCAGAAGCATACATGCTCAAGAGGGATCACCCGAAATTCAAAGGCAACTGAATTTCGGCAACCGGGGCATCGAAGTCGGAATGCCGCGAAACTCACCGAGTCAAAGCGTTTCGCCGTTTGCGGAAGAAGTCTGATGTAGAACAAGTAGCAGAAGCATACATGCTCAAGAGGGATCACCCGAAATTCAAAGGCAACTGAATTTCGGCAACCGGGGCATCGAAGTCGGAATGCCGCGAAACTCACCGAGTCAAAGCGTTTCGCCGTTTGCGGAAGAAGTCTGATGTAGAACAAGTAGCAGAAGCATACATGCTCAAGAGGGATCACCCGAAATTCAAAGGCAACTGAATTTCGGCAACCGGGGCATCGAAGTCGGAATGCCGCGAAACTCACCGAGTCAAAGCGTTTCGCCGTTTGCGGAAGAAGTCTGATGTAGAACAAGTAGCAGAAGCATACATGCTCAAGAGGGATCACCCGAAATTCAAAGGCAACTGAATTTCGGCAACCGGGGCATCGAAGTCGGAATGCCGCGAAACTCACCGAGTCAAAGCGTTTCGCCGTTTGCGGAAGAAGTGTGATGTAGAACAAGTAGCAGAAGCATACATGCTCAAGAGGGATCACCCGAAATTCAAAGGCAACTGAATTTCGGCAACCGGGGCATCGAAGTCGGAATGCCGCGAAACTCACCGAGTCAAAGCGTTTCGCCGTTTGCGGAAGAAGTGTGATGTAGAACAAGTAGCAGAAGCATACATGCTCAAGAGGGATCACCCGAAATTCAAAGGCAACTGAATTTCGGCAACCGGGGCATCGAAGTCGGAATGCCGCGAAACTCACCGAGTCAAAGCGTTTCGCCGTTTGCGGAAGAAGTCTGATGTAGAACAAGTAGCAGAAGCATACATGCTCAAGAGGGATCACCCGAAATTCAAAGGCAACTGAATTTCGGCAACCGGGCATCGAAGTCGGAATGCCGCGAAACTCACCGAGTCAAAGCGTTTCGCCGTTTGCGGAAGAAGTGTGATGTAGAACAAGTAGCAGAAGCATACATGCTCAAGAGGGATCACCCGAAATTCAAAGGCAACTGAATTTCGGCAACCGGGGCATCGAAGTCGGAATGCCGCGAAACTCACCGAGTCAAAGCGTTTCGCCGTTTGCGGAAGAAGTCTGATGTAGAACAAGTAGCAGAAGCATACATGCTCAAGAGGGATCACCCGAAATTCAAAGGCAACTGAATTTCGGCAACCGGGGCATCGAAGTCGGAATGCCGCGAAACTCACCGAGTCAAAGCGTTTCGCCGTTTGCGGAAGAAGTCTGATGTAGAACAAGTAGCAGAAGCATACATGCTCAAGAGGGATCACCCGAAATTCAAAGGCAACTGAATTTCGGCAACCGGGGCATCGAAGTCGGAATGCCGCGAAACTCACCGAGTCAAAGCGTTTCGCCGTTTGCGGAAGAAGTGTGATGTAGAACAAGTAGCAGAAGCATACATGCTCAAGAGGGATCACCCGAAATTCAAAGGCAACTGAATTTCGGCAACCGGGCATCGAAGTCGGAATGCCGCGAAACTCACCGAGTCAAAGCGTTTCGCCGTTTGCGGAAGAAGTCTGATGTAGAACAAGTAGCAGAAGCATACATGCTCAAGAGGGATCACCCGAAATTCAAAGGCAACTGAATTTCGGCAACCGGGGCATCGAAGTCGGAATGCCGCGAAACTCACCGAGTCAAAGCGTTTCGCCGTTTGCGGAAGAAGTGTGATGTAGAACAAGTAGCAGAAGCATACATGCTCAAGAGGGATCACCCGAAATTCAAAGGCAACTGAATTTCGGCAACCGGGGCATCGAAGTCGGAATGCCGCGAAACTCACCGAGTCAAAGCGTTTCGCCGTTTGCGGAAGAAGTGTGATGTAGAACATGTAGCAGAAGCATACATGATCAAGAGGGATCACCCGAAATTCAAAGGCGACTGAATTTCGGCAACGGGGCATCGAAGTCGGTATGCCGCGAAAGATGACCGAGTCAAAGCGTTTCGCCGTTTGGGGAAAGATGTCTTGATGTAGAAACAAGTAGCAGAAAGCTTACATGATAAAGAGGGATCACCCGACGTTTCAAATGCAACTGAATTTTCGCAACCAGGGGTATCGAAGTCGGAATGCCGCGAAACAATGAACAAGGCCAAAGCGTTTCGCCGTTTGTGGAAGGAAAATGTGATGTAGACCACAGTAGCAGAAGCATACATGCTCAAAGAGGGATCACCTTGAAATTTCAAAGGCAACTGAATTTCGGCCAAGCCGGGGCATCGAAGTCGGGAATGCCGCGGAAACTCACCGAGTCAAAAGCGTTTCGCCGTTTGCGGATGAAGTCTGATGTAGAACAAGTAGCTAGAAGCATACATGGCTCAATGGGATCACCCGAAAATTCAAAGGCAACTGAATTTCGGCAACCGAGGCATCGAAGTCGGAATTGCCGCGAAACTCACCGAGTCAAAGCGTTTCGCCGTTTGCGGAAGAAGTCTGATGTAGAACAAGTAGCAGAAGCATACATGCTCAAGAGGGATCACCCGAAATTCAAAGGCAACTGAATTTCGGCAACCGGGGCATCGAAGTCGGAATGCAGCGAAACTCACCGAGGCAAAGCGTTTCGCTGTTTGCGGAAGAAGTCTGATGTAGAACAAGTAGCAGAAGCATACATGCTCAAGAGGGATCACCCGAAATTCAAAGGCAACTGAATTTCGGCAACCGGGGCATCGAAGTCGGAATGCCGCGAAATTACCGAGTCAAAGCGTTTCGCCATTTGCGGAAGAAAGTCTGATGTAGAACAAGTAGCAGAAGCATACATGCTCAAGAGGGTATCACCCGAAATTCAAAGGGAACTGAATTTCGGCAACCGGGCATCGAAGTCGGAATGCCGCGAAACTCAACGAGTCAAAGCGTTTCGCCGTTTGCGGAAGAAGTCTAGTGTAGAACAAGTAGCAGAAGCATACATGCTTCAAGAGGGATCACCCGAAATTCAAAGGCAACTGAATTTCGGCAACCGGGGCATCGAAGTCGGAATGCCGCGAAACTCACCGAGTCAAAGCGTTTCGCCGTTTGCGGAAGAAGTCTGATGTAGAACAAGTAGCAGAAGCATACATGCTCAAGAGGGATCACCCGAAATTCAAAGGCAACTGAATTTCGGCAACCGGGGCATCGAAGTCGGAATGCCGCGAAACTCACCGAGTCAAAGCGTTTCGCCGTTTGCGGAAGAAGTCTGATGTAGAACAAGTAGCAGAAGCATACATGCTCAAGAGGGATCACCCGAATTTCAAAGGCAACTGAATTTCGGCAACCGGGGCATCGAAGTCGGAATGCCGCGAAACTCACCGAGTCAAAGCGTTTCGCCTATTGCGGAAGAAATGTAATGTAGAACAAGTAGCAGAAGCATACATGCTCAAGAGGGATCACCCGAAATTCAAAGGCAACTGAATTTCGGCAACCGGGGCATCGAAGTCGGAATGCCGCGAAACTCACCGAGTCAAAGCGTTTCGCCGTTTGCGGAAGATGTGTGATGTAGAACAAGTAGCAGAAGCATACATGCTCAAGAGGGATCACCCGAAATTCAAAGGCAACTGAATTTCGGCAACCGGGGCATCGAAGTCGGAATGCCGCGAAACTCACCGAGTCAAAGCGTTTCGCCGTTTGCGGAAGAACTCTGATGTAGAACAAGTAGCAGAAGCATACATGCTCAAGAGGGATCACCCGAAATTCAAAGGCAACTGAATTTCGGCAACCGGGGCATCGAAGTCGGAATGCCGCGAAACTCACGAGTCAAAGCGTTTCGCCGTTTGCGGAAGAAGTCAGATGTAGAAACAAGTAGCAGAAGCATACATGCTCAAGAGGGATCACCCGAAATTCAAAGGCAACTGAATTTCGGCAACCGGGGCATCGAAGTCGGAATGCCGCGAAACTCACCGAGTCAAAGCGTTTCGCCGTTTGCGGAAGAAGTGTGATGTAGAACAAGTAGCAGAAGCATACATGCTCAAGAGGGATCACCCGAAATTCAAAGGCAACTGAATTTCGGCAACGGGGCATCGAAGTCGGAATGACGCGAAACTCACCGAGTCAAAGCGTTTCGCCGTTTGCGGAAGAAGTTTGATGTAGAACAAGTAGCAGAAGCATACATGCTCAAGAGGGATCACCCGAAATTCAAAGGCAACTGGATTTCGGCAACCGGGGCATCGAAGTCGGAATGCCGCGAAACTCACCGAGTCAAAGCGTTTCGCCGTTTGCGGAAGAAGTGTGATGTAGAACAAGTAGCAGAAGCATACATGCTCAAGAGGGATCACCGAAATTCAAAGGCAACTGAATTTCGGCAACCGGGGCATCGAAGTCGGAATGCCGGGAAACTCATCGAGTCAAAGCGTTTGGCCGTTTGCGGAAGAAGTCTGATGGAGAACAAGTAGCAGAAGCATACATGCTCAAGAGGGATCACCCGAAATTCAAAGGCAACTGAATTTCGGCAACCGGGGCATCAAAGTCGGAATGCCGCGAAACTCACCGAGGCAAAGCGTTTCGCCGTTTGCGGAAGAAGTGTGATGTAGAACAAGTAGCAGAAGCATACATGCTCAAGAGGGATCACCCGAAATTCAAAGGCAACTGAATTTCGGCAACCGGGGCATCGAAGTCGGAATGCCGCGAAACTCACCGAGTCAAAGCGTTTCGTCGTTTGCGGAAGAAGTGTGATGTAGAACAAGTAGAAGAAGCCTACATGCTCAAGAGGGATCACCCGAAATTCAAAGGCAACTGAATTTCGGCAACCGGGGCATCGAAGTCGGAATGCCGCGAAACTCACCGAGTCAAAGCGTTTCGCCGTTTGCGGAAGGAAGTCTGATGTAGAACAAGTAGCAGAAGCATACATGCTCAAGAGGGATCACCCGAAATTCAAAGGCAACTGAATTTCGGCAACCGGGGCATCGAAGTCGGAATGCCGCGAAACTCACCGAGTCAAAGCGTTTCGCCGTTTGCGGAAGAAATCTGATGTAGAACAAGTAGCAGAAGCATACATGCTCAAGAGGGATCACCCGAAATTCAAAGGCAACTGAATTTCGGCAACCGGGGCATCGAAGTCGGAATGCCGCGAAACTCACCGAGTCAAAGCGTTTCGCCGTTTGCGGAAGAAGTCTGATGTAGAACAAGTAGCAGAAGAATACATGCTCAATAGGGATCACCCGAAATTCAAAGGCAACTGAATTTCGGCAACCGGGGCATCGAAGTCGGAATGCCGCGAAACTCACCGAGTCAAAGCGTTTCGCCGTTTGCGGAAGAAAGTATGATGTAGAACAAGTAGCAGAAGCATACATGCTCAAGAGGGATCACCCGAAATTCAAAGGCAACTGAATTTCGGCAACCGGGGCATCGAAGTCGGAATGCCGCGAAACTCACCGAGTCAAAGCGTTTCGCCGTTTGCGGAAGAAGTCTGATGTAGAACAAGTAGCAGAAGAATACATGCTCAATAGGGATCACCCGAAATTCAAAGGCAACTGAATTTCGGCAACCGAGGCATCGAAGTCGGAATGCCGCGAAACTCAACGAGGCAAAGCGTTTCGCCGTTTGCGGAAGAAATGTGATGTAGAACAAGTAGCAGAAGCATACATGCTCAAGAGGGATCACCCGAAATTCAAAGGCAACTGAATTTCGGCAACCGGGGCATCGAAGTCGGAATGCCGCGAAACTCACCGAGTCAAAGCGTTTCGCCGTTTGCGGAAGAAATCTGATGTAGAACAAGTAGCAGAAGCATACATGCTCAAGAGGGATCACCCGAAATTCAAAGGCAACTGAATTTCGGCAACCGGGGCATCGAAGTCGGAATGCCGCGAAACTCACCGAGTCAAAGCGTTTCGCCGTTTGCGGAAGAAGTCTGATGTAGAACAAGTAGCAGAAGAATACATGCTCAATAGGGATCACCCGAAATTCAAAGGCAACTGAATTTCGGCAACCGGGGCATCGAAGTCGGAATGCCGCGAAACTCACCGAGTCAAAGCGTTTCGCCTATTGCGGAAGAAATGTCTGATGTAGAACAAGTAGCAGAAGCATACATGCTCAAGAGGGATCACCCGAAATTCAAAGGCAACTGAATTTCGGCAACCGGGGCATCGAAGTCGGAATGCCGCGAAACTAACCGAGTCAAAGCGTTTCGCCGTTTGCGGAAGAAGTCTGATGTAGAACAAGTAGCAGAAGCATACATGCTCAAGAGGGATCACCCGAAATTCAAAGGCAACTGAATTTCGGCAACCGGGGCATCGAAGTCGGAATGCCGCGAAACTCACCGAGTCAAAGCGTTTCGCCGTTTGCGGAAGAAGTCTGATGTAGAACAAGTAGCAGAAGCATACATGCTCAAGAGGGATCACCCGAAATTCAAAGGCAACTGAATTTCGGCAACCGGGGCATCGAAGTCGGAATGCCGCGAAACTCACCGAGTCAAAGCGTTTCGCCGTTTGCGGAAGAAGTCTGATGTAGAACAAGTAGCAGAAGCATACATGCTCAAGAGGGATCACCCGAAATTCAAAGGCAACTGAATTTCGGCAACCGGGCATCGAAGTCGGAATGCCGCGAAACTCACCGAGTCAAAGCGTTTCGCCGTTTGCGGAAGAAGTCTGATGTAGAACAAGTAGCAGAAGCATACATGCTCAAGAGGGATCACCCGAAATTCAAAGGCAACTGAATTTCGGCAACCGGGGCATCGAAGTCGGAATGCCGCGAAACTCACCGAGTCAAAGCGTTTCGCCGTATTGCGGAAGAAGTCTGATGTAGAACAAGTAGCAGAAGCATACATGCTCAAGAGGGATCACCCGAAATTCAAAGGCAACTGAATTTCGGCAACCGGGGCATCGAAGTCGGAATGCCGCGAAACTCACCGAGTCAAAGCGTTTCGCCGTTTGCGGAAGAAAGTCTGATGTAGAACAAGTAGCAGAAGCATACATGCTCAAGAGGGATCACCCGAAATTCAAAGGCAACTGAATTTCGGCAACCGGGGCATCGAAGTCGGAATGCCGCGAAACTCACCGAGTCAAAGCGTTTCGCCGTTTGCGGAAGAAGTCTGATGTAGAACAAGTAGCAGAAGCATACATGCTCAAGAGGGATCACCCGAAATTCAAAGGCAACTGAATTTCGGCAACCGGGGCATCGAAGTCGGAATGCCGCGAAACTCACCGAGTCAAAGCGTTTCGCCGTTTGCGGAAGAAGTCTGATGTAGAACAAGTAGCAGAAGAATACATGCTCAATAGGGATCACCCGAAATTCAAAGGCAACTGAATTTCGGCAACCGAGGCATCGAAGTCGGAATGCCGCGAAACTCACCGAGTCAAAGCGTTTCGCCGTTTGCGGAAGAAGTCTGATGTAGAACAAGTAGCAGAAGAATACATGCTCAATAGGGATCACCCGAAATTCAAAGGCAACTTAATTTCGGCAAGCGGGGCATCGAAGTCGGAATGCCGCGAAACTCACCGAGGGAAAACATTTCCCCTATTGCGGAAGAAATCTGATGTAGAACAAGTAGCAGAAGCATACATGCTCAAGAGGGATCACCCGAAATTCAAAGGCAACTGAATTTCGGCAACCGGGGCATCGAAGTCGGAATGCCGCGAAACTGACCGAGTCAAAGCGTTTCGCCGTTTGCGGAAGATGTCTGATGTAGAACAAGTAGCAGAAGCATACATGCTAAAGAGGGATCACCCGAATTTCAAAGGCAACTGAATTTCGCCAACCGGGGCATCGAAGTCGGAATGCCGCGAAACTCAACGAGGCAAAGCGTTTCGCCGTTTGCGGAAGAAATGTGATGTAGAACAAGTAGCAGAAGCATACATGCTCAAGAGGGATCACCCGAAATTCAAAGGCAACTGAATTTCGGCAACCGGGGCATCGAAGTCGGAATGCCGCGAAACTCACCGAGTCAAAGCGTTTCGCCATTTGCGGAAGAAGTCTGATGTAGAACAAGTAGCAGAAGAATACATGCTCAATAGGGATCACTCGAAATTCAAACGCAACTTAATTTCAGCAAGCGGGGCATCGAAGTCGGAATGCCGCGAAACTCACCGAGTCAAAGCCTTTCGCCGTTTGCGGAAGAAGTCTAATGTAGAACAAGTAGCAGAAGAATACATGCTCAATAGGGATAACCCGAAATTCAAAGGCAACTTAATTTCGGCAAGCGGGGCATCGAAGTTGGAATGCCGAGAAACTCACCGAGGCAAAGCGTTTCGCCTATTGCGGAAGAAATGTGATGTAGAACAAGTAGCAGAAGCATACATGCTCAAGAGGGATCACCCGAAATTCAAAGGCAACTGAATTTCGGCAACCGGGGCATCGAAGTCGGAATGCCGCGAAACTGACCGAGTCAAAGCGTTTCGCCGTTTGCGGAAGATGTCTGATGTAGAACAAGTAGCAGAAGCATACATGCTAAAGAGGGATCACCCGAAATTCAAAGGCAACTGAATTTCGGCAACCGGGGCATCGAAGTCGGAATGCCGCGAAACTCACCGAGGCAAAGCGTTTCGCCGTTTGCGGAAGAAATGTGATGTAGAACAAGTAGCAGAAGCATACATGCTCAAGAGGGATCACCCGAAATTCAAAGGCAACTGAATTTCGGCAACCGGGGCATCGAAGTCGGAATGCCGCGAAACTCACCGAGTCAAAGCGTTTCGCCGTGTGCGGAAGAATTCTGATGTAGAACAAGTAGCAGAAGCAATTACATGCTCAAGAGGGATCACCTAAATTTCAAAGGCAAACT
>CM055349.1:6760179-6802788 GCA_029228515.1 Populus alba x Populus x berolinensis | reverse complement strand
TTCCGACTTCGATGCCCCGTTTGCCGAAATTCAGTTGCCTTTGAATTTCGGGTGATCCCTCTTGAGCATGTATGCTTCTGCTACTTGTTCTACATCAGACTTCTTCCGCAAACGGCGAAACGCTTTGACTCGGTGAGTTTCGCGGCATTCCGACTTCGATGCCCCGGTTGCCGAAATTCAGTTGCCTTTGAATTTCGGGTGATCCCTCTTGAGCATGTATGCTTCTGCTACTTGTTCTACATCAGACTTTCTTCCGCAAACGGCGAAACGCTTTGACTCGGTGAGTTTCGCGGCATTCCGACTTCGATGCCCCGGTTGCCGAAATTCAGTTGCCTTTGAATTTCGGGTGATCCCTCTTGAGCATGTATGCTTCTGCTACTTGTTCTACATCAGACTTCTTCCGCAAACGGCGAAACGCTTTGACTCGGTGAGTTTCGCGCATTCCGACTTCGATGCCCCGGTTGCCGAAATTCAGTTGCCTTTGAATTTCGGGTGATCCCTCTTGAGCATGTATGCTTCTGCTACTTGTTCTACATCAGACTTCTTCCGCAAACGGCGAAACGCTTTGACTCGGTGAGTTTCGCGGCATTCCGACTTCGATGCCCCGGTTGCCGAAATTCAGTTGCCTTTGAATTTCGGGTGATCCCTCTTGAGCATGTATGCTTCTGCTACTTGTTCTACATCAGACTTTCTTCCGCAAACGGCGAAACGCTTTGACTCGGTGAGTTTCGCGGCATTCCGACTTCGATGCCCCGGTTGCCGAAATTCAGTTGCCTTTGAATTTCGGGTGATCCCTCTTGAGCATGTATGCTTCTGCTACTTGTTCTACATCAGACTTTCTCCGCAAACGCGAAACGCTTTGACTCGGTGAGTTTCGCGGCATTCCGACTTCGATGCCCCGGTTGCCGAAATTCAGTTGCCTTTGAATTTCGGGTGATCCCTCTTGAGCATGTATGCTTCTGCTACTTGTTCTACATCAGACTTTCTTCCGCAAACGGCGAAACGCTTTGACTCGGTGAGTTTCGCGGCATTCCGACTTCGATGCCCCGGTTGCCGAAATTCAGTTGCCTTTGAATTTCGGGTGATCCCTCTTGAGCATGTATGCTTCTGCTACTTGTTCTACATCAGACTTCTTCCGCAAACGGCGAAACGCTTTGACTCGGTGAGTTTCGCGGCATTCCGACTTCGATGCCCCGGTTGCCGAAATTCAGTTGCCTTTGAATTTCGGGTGATCCCTCTTGAGCATGTATGCTTCTGCTACTTGTTCTACATCAGACTTTCTTCCGCAAACGGCGAAACGCTTTGACTCGGTGAGTTTCGCGGCATTCCGACTTCGATGCCCCGGTTGCCGAAATTCAGTTGCCTTTGAATTTCGGGTGATCCCTCTTGAGCATGTATGCTTCTGCTACTTGTTCTACATCAGACTTTCTTCCGCAAACGGCGAAACGCTTTGACTCGGTGAGTTTCGCGGCATTCCGACTTCGATGCCCCGGTTGCCGAAATTCAGTTGCCTTTGAATTTCGGGTGATCCCTCTTGAGCATGTATGCTTCTGCTACTTGTTCTACATCAGACTTTCTTCCGCAAACGGCGAAACGCTTTGACTCGGTGAGTTTCGCGGCATTCCGACTTCGATGCCCCGGTTGCCGAAATTCAGTTGCCTTTGAATTTCGGGTGATCCCTCTTGAGCATGTATGCTTCTGCTACTTGTTCTACATCAGACTTCTTCCGCAAAGGCGAAACGCTTTGACTCGGTGAGTTTCGCGGCATTCCGACTTCGATGCCCCGGTTGCCGAAATTCAGTTGCCTTTGAATTTCGGGTGATCCCTCTTGAGCATGTATGCTTCTGCTACTTGTTCTACATCAGACTTTCTTCCGCAAACGGCGAAACGCTTTGACTCGGTGAGTTTCGCGGCATTCCGACTTCGATGCCCCGTTGCCGAAATTCAGTTGCCTTTGAATTTCGGGTGATCCCTCTTGAGCATGTATGCTTCTGCTACTTGTTCTACATCAGACTTCTTCCCGCAAACGGCGAAACGCTTTGACTCGGTGAGTTTTCGGCATTCCGACTTCGATGCCCCGGTTGCCGAAATTCAGTTGCCTTTGAATTTCGGGTGATCCCTCTTGAGCATGTATGCTTCTGCTACTTGTTCTACATCAGACTTTCTTCCGCAAACGGCGAAACGCTTTGACTCGGTGAGTTTCGCGGCATTCCGACTTCGATGCCCCGGTTGCCGAAATTCAGTTGCCTTTGAATTTCGGGTGATCCCTCTTGAGCATGTATGCTTCTGCTACTTTGTTCTACATCAGACTTTCTTCCGCAAACGGCGAAACGCTTTGACTCGGTGAGTTTCGCGGCATTCCGACTTCGATGCCCCGGTTGCCGAAATTCAGTTGCCTTTGAATTTCGGGTGATCCCTCTTGAGCATGTATGCTTCTGCTACTTGTTCTACATCAGACTTTCTTCCGCAAACGGCGAAACGCTTTGACTCGGTGAGTTTCGCGGCATTCCGACTTCGATGCCCCGGTTGCCGAAATTCAGTTGCCTTTGAATTTCGGGTGATCCCTCTTGAGCATGTATGCTTCTGCTACTTGTTCTACATCAGACTTCTTCCGCAAACGGCGAAACGCTTTGACTCGGTGAGTTTCGCGGCATTCCGACTTCGATGCCCCGGTTGCCGAAATTCAGTTGCCTTTGAATTTCGGGTGATCCCTCTTGAGCATGTATGCTTCTGCTACTTGTTCTACTTCAACAAACGATGCCCCGGTTGCCGAAATTCAGTTGCCTTTGAATTTCGGTGATCCCTCTTGAGCATGTATGCTTCTGCTACTTGTTCTACATCATCAGACTTTCTTCCGCAAACGGCGAAACGCTTTGACTCGGTGAGTTTCGCGGCATTCCGACTTCGATGCCCCGTTTGCCGAAATTCAGTTGCCTTTGAATTTCGGGTGATCCCTCTTGAGCATGTATGCTTCTGCTACTTGTTCTACATCAGACTTCTTCCGCAAACGGCGAAACGCTTTGACTCGGTGAGTTTCGCGGCATTCCGACTTCGATGCCCCGGTTGCCGAAATTCAGTTGCCTTTGAATTTCGGGTGATCCCTCTTGAGCATGTATGCTTCTGCTACTTGTTCTACATCAGACTTTCTTCCGCAAACGGCGAAACGCTTTGACTCGGTGAGTTTCGGGCATTCCGACTTCGATGCCCCGTTGCCGAAATTCAGTTGCCTTTGAATTTCGGGTGATCCCTCTTGAGCATGTATGCTTCTGCTACTTGTTCTACATCAGACTTTCTTCCGCAAACGGCGAAACGCTTTGACTCGGTGAGTTTCGCGGCATTCCGACTTCGATGCCCGGTTGCCGAAATTCAGTTGCCTTTGAATTTCGGGTGATCCCTCTTGAGCATGTATGCTTCTGCTACTTGTTCTACATCAGACTTTCTTCCGCAAACGGCGAAACGCTTTGACTCGGTGAGTTTCGCGGCATTCCGACTTCGATGCCCCGTTTGCCGAAATTCAGTTGCCTTTGAATTTCGGGTGATCCCTCTTGAGCATGTATGCTTCTGCTACTTGTTCTACATCAACTTCTTCCGCAAACGGCGAAACGCTTTGACTCGGTGAGTTTCGCGGCATTCCGACTTCGATGCCCCGGTTGCCGAAATTCAGTTGCCTTTGAATTTCGGGTGATCCCTCTTGAGCATGTATGCTTCTGCTACTTGTTCTACATCAGACTTTCTTCCGCAAACGGCGAAACGCTTTGACTCGGTGAGTTTCGCGGCATTCCGACTTCGATGCCCCGGTTGCCGAAATTCAGTTGCCTTTGAATTTCGGGTGATCCCTCTTGAGCATGTATGCTTCTGCTACTTGTTCTACATCAGACTTCTCTTCCGCAAACGGCGAAACGCTTTGACTCGGTGAGTTTCGCGGCATTCCGACTTCGATGCCCCGGTTGCCGAAATTCAGTTGCCTTTGAATTTCGGGTGATCCCTTTGAGCATGTATGCTTCTGCTACTTGTTCTACATCAACTTTCTTCCGCAAACGGCGAAACGCTTTGACTCGGTGAGTTTCGCGGCATTCCGACTTCGATGCCCCTTGCCGAAATTCAGTTGCCTTTGAATTTCGGGTGATCCCTCTTGAGCATGTATGCTTCTGCTACTTGTTCTACATCAGACTTCTTCCGCAAACGGCGAAACGCTTTGACTCGGTGAGTTTCGGGCATTCCGACTTCGATGCCCCGGTTGCCGAAATTCAGTTGCCTTTGAATTTCGGGTGATCCCTCTTGAGCATGTATGCTTCTGCTACTTGTTCTACATCAGACTTTCTTCCGCAAACGGCGAAACGCTTTGACTCGGTGAGTTTCGCGGCATTCCGACTTCGATGCCCCGGTTGCCGAAATTCAGTTGCCTTTGAATTTCGGGTGATCCCTCTTGAGCATGTATGCTTCTGCTACTTGTTCTACATCAGACTTTCTTCCGCAAACGCGAAACGCTTTGACTCGGTGAGTTTCGCGGCATTCCGACTTCGATGCCCCGGTTGCCGAAATTCAGTTGCCTTTGAATTTCGGGTGATCCCTCTTGAGCATGTATGCTTCTGCTACTTGTTCTACATCAGACTTCTTCCGCAAACGGCGAAACGCTTTGACTCGGTGAGTTTCGCGGCATTCCGACTTCGATGCCCCGTTGCCGAAATTCAGTTGCCTTTGAATTTCGGGTGATCCCTCTTGAGCATGTATGCTTCTGCTACTTGTTCTACATCAGACTTTCTTCCGCAAACGGCGAAACGCTTTGACTCGGTGAGTTTCGCGGCATTCCGACTTCGATGCCCCGGTTGCCGAAATTCAGTTGCCTTTGAATTTCGGGTGATCCCTCTTGAGCATGTATGCTTCTGCTACTTGTTCTACATCAGACTTCTTCCGCAAACGGCGAAACGCTTTGACTCGTGAGTTTCGCGGCATTCCGACTTCGATGCCCCGTTGCCGAAATTCAGTTGCCTTTGAATTTCGGGTGATCCCTCTTGAGCATGTATGCTTCTGCTACTTGTTCTACATCAGACTTTCTTCCGCAAACGGCGAAACGCTTTGACTCGGTGAGTTTCGCGGCATTCCGACTTCGATGCCCGGTTGCCGAAATTCAGTTGCCTTTGAATTTCGGGTGATCCCTCTTGAGCATGTATGCTTCTGCTACTTGTTCTACATCAGACTTTCTTCCGCAAACGGCGAAACGCTTTGACTCGGTGAGTTTCGCGGCATTCCGACTTCGATGCCCCGGTTGCCGAAATTCAGTTGCCTTTGAATTTCGGGTGATCCCTCTTGAGCATGTATGCTTCTGCTACTTGTTCTACATCAGACTTTCTTCCGCAAACGGCGAAACGCTTTGACTCGGTGAGTTTCGCGGCATTCCGACTTCGATGCCCCGGTTGCCGAAATTCAGTTGCCTTTGAATTTCGGGTGATCCCTCTTGAGCATGTATGCTTCTGCTACTTGTTCTACATCAGACTTTCTTCCGCAAACGGCGAAACGCTTTGACTCGGTGAGTTTCGCGGCATTCCGACTTCGATGCCCGGTTGCCGAAATTCAGTTGCCTTTGAATTTCGGGTGATCCCTCTTGAGCATGTATGCTTCTGCTACTTGTTCTACATCAGACTTTCTTCCGCAAACCGCGAAACGCTTTGAATCGGTGAGTTTTTCAGCATTCCGACTTCGATCCCCCGGTTGACGAAATTCAGTTGCCTTTGAATTTCGGGTGATCCCTCTTGAGCATGTATGCTTCTGCTACTTGTTCTACTTCTTTCCGACAACGATGCCCCGTTGCCGAATTCTGTTGCCTTTGAATTTCGGTGATCCCTCTTGAGCATGTATGCTTCTGCTACTTGGTCTACATCAGACTTTCTTCCGCAAACGGCGAAACGCTTTCACTCGGTGAGTTTCGCGGCACTTCGACTTCGATGCCCCGGTTGCCGAAATTCAGTTGCCTTTGAATTTCGGGTGATCCTTCTTGACCATGTATGCTTCTGCTACTTGGTATACATCAAACTTTCTTCCGCAAACGGCAAACGCTTTGAATCGAGGAGTTTCGCGGCATTCCGACTTCGATCCCCCGGTTGCCGAAATTCAATTGCCTTTGAATTTCGGGTGATCCCTCTTGAGCATGTATGCTTCTGCTACTTGTTCTACATCAGACTTTCTTATGCAAATGGCGAAACGCTTTGACTCGGTGAGTTTCGCGGGATTCCGACTTCGATGCCCCGGTTGCCGAAATTCAGTTGCCTTTGAATTTCGGTGATCCCTCTTGATCATGTATGCTTCTGCTACTTGTTCTACATCAGACTTTCTTCCGCAAACGGCGAAACGCTTTGACTCGGTGAGTTTCGCGGCATTCCGACTTCGATGCCCGGTTGCCGAAATTCAGTTGCCTTTGAATTTCGGGTGATCCCTCTTGAGCATGTATGCTTCTGCTACTTGTTCTACATCAGACTTTCTTCCGCAAACGGCGAAACGCTTTGACTCGGTGAGTTTCGCGGCATTCCGACTTCGATGCCCGGTTGCCGAAATTCAGTTGCCTTTGAATTTCGGGTGATCCCTCTTGAGCATGTATGCTTCTGCTACTTGTTCTACATCAGACTTCTTCCGCAAACGGCGAAACGCTTTGACTCGGTGAGTTTCGCGGCATTCCGACTTCGATGCCCCGGTTGCCGAAATTCAGTTGCCTTTGAATTTCGGGTGATCCCTCTTGAGCATGTATGCTTCTGCTACTTGTTCTACATCAGACTTCTTCTTCCGCAAACGGCGAAACGCTTTGACTCGGTGAGTTTCGCGGCATTCCGACTTCGATGCCCCGTTGCCGAAATTCAGTTGCCTTTGAATTTCGGGTGATCCCTCTTGAGCATGTATGCTTCTGCTACTTGTTCTACATCAGACTTTCTTCCGCAAACGGCGAAACGCTTTGACTCGGTGAGTTTCGCGGCATTCCGACTTCGATGCCCCGGTTGCCGAAATTCAGTTGCCTTTGAATTTCGGGTGATCCCTCTTGAGCATGTATGCTTCTGCTACTTGTTCTACATCAGACTTTCTTCCGCAAACGGCGAAACGCTTTGACTCGGTGAGTTTCGCGGCATTCCGACTTCGATGCCCCGGTTGCCGAAATTCAGTTGCCTTTGAATTTCGGGTGATCCCTCTTGAGCATGTATGCTTCTGCTACTTGTTCTACATCAGACTTTCTTCCGCAAACGGCGAAACGCTTTGACTCGGTGAGTTTCGCGGCATTCCGACTTCGATGCCCCGGTTGCCGAAATTCAGTTGCCTTTGAATTTCGGGTGATCCCTCTTGAGCATGTATGCTTCTGCTACTTGTTCTACATCAGACTTTCTTCCGCAAACGGCGAAACGCTTTGACTCGGTGAGTTTCGCGGCATTCCGACTTCGATGCCCCGGTTGCCGAAATTCAGTTGCCTTTGAATTTCGGGTGATCCCTCTTGAGCATGTATGCTTCTGCTACTTGTTCTACATCAGACTTCTTCCGCAAACGGCGAAACGCTTTGACTCGGTGAGTTTCGCGGCATTCCGACTTCGATGCCCCGGTTGCCGAAATTCAGTTGCCTTTGAATTTCGGGTGATCCCTCTTGAGCATGTATGCTTCTGCTACTTGTTCTACATCAGACTTTCTTCCGCAAACGGCGAAACGCTTTGACTCGGTGAGTTTCGCGGCATTCCGACTTCGATGCCCCGGTTGCCGAAATTCAGTTGCCTTTGAATTTCGGGTGATCCCTCTTGAGCATGTATGCTTCTGCTACTTGTTCTACATCAGACTTCTTCCGCAAACGGCGAAACGCTTTGACTCGGTGAGTTTCGCGGCATTCCGACTTCGATGCCCCGGTTGCCGAAATTCAGTTGCCTTTGAATTTCGGGTGATCCCTCTTGAGCATGTATGCTTCTGCTACTTGTTCTACATCAGACTTCTTCCGCAAACGGCGAAACGCTTTGACTCGGTGAGTTTCGCGGCATTCCGACTTCGATGCCCCGGTTGCCGAAATTCAGTTGCCTTTGAATTTCGGGTGATCCCTCTTGAGCATGTATGCTTCTGCTACTTGTTCTACATCAGACTTTCTTCCGCAAACGGCGAAACGCTTTGACTCGGTGAGTTTCGCGGCATTCCGACTTCGATGCCCCGGTTGCCGAAATTCAGTTGCCTTTGAATTTCGGGTGATCCCTCTTGAGCATGTATGCTTCTGCTACTTGTTCTACATCAGACTTTCTTCCGCAAACGGCGAAACGCTTTGACTCGGTGAGTTTCGCGGCATTCCGACTTCGATGCCCCGGTTGCCGAAATTCAGTTGCCTTTGAATTTCGGGTGATCCCTCTTGAGCATGTATGCTTCTGCTACTTGTTCTACATCAGACTTTCTTCCGCAAACGGCGAAACGCTTTGACTCGGTGAGTTTCGCGGCATTCCGACTTCGATGCCCCGGTTGCCGAAATTCAGTTGCCTTTGAATTTCGGGTGATCCCTCTTGAGCATGTATGCTTCTGCTACTTGTTCTACATCAGACTTTCTTCCGCAAACGGCGAAACGCTTTGACTCGGTGAGTTTCGCGGCATTCCGACTTCGATGCCCCGGTTGCCGAAATTCAGTTGCCTTTGAATTTCGGGTGATCCCTCTTGAGCATGTATGCTTCTGCTACTTGTTCTACATCAGACTTTCTTCCGCAAACGGCGAAACGCTTTGACTCGGTGAGTTTCGCGGCATTCCGACTTCGATGCCCCGGTTGCCGAAATTCAGTTGCCTTTGAATTTCGGGTGATCCCTCTTGAGCATGTATGCTTCTGCTACTTGTTCTACATCAGACTTCTTCCGCAAACGGCGAAACGCTTTGACTCGGTGAGTTTCGCGGCATTCCGACTTCGATGCCCCGGTTGCCGAAATTCAGTTGCCTTTGAATTTCGGGTGATCCCTCTTGAGCATGTATGCTTCTGCTACTTGTTCTACATCAGACTTTCTTCCGCAAACGGCGAAACGCTTTGACTCGGTGAGTTTCGCGGCATTCCGACTTCGATGCCCCGGTTGCCGAAATTCAGTTGCCTTTGAATTTCGGGTGATCCCTCTTGAGCATGTATGCTTCTGCTACTTGTTCTACATCAGACTTCTTCCGCAAACGGCGAAACGCTTTGACTCGGTGAGTTTCGCGGCATTCCGACTTCGATGCCCCGGTTGCCGAAATTCAGTTGCCTTTGAATTTCGGGTGATCCCTCTTGAGCATGTATGCTTCTGCTACTTGTTCTACATCAGACTTCTTCCCGCAAACGGCGAAACGCTTTGACTCGGTGAGTTTCGCGGCATTCCGACTTCGATGCCCCGGTTGCCGAAATTCAGTTGCCTTTGAATTTCGGGTGATCCCTCTTGAGCATGTATGCTTCTGCTACTTGTTCTACATCAGACTTTCTTCCGCAAACGGCGAAACGCTTTGACTCGGTGAGTTTCGCGGCATTCCGACTTCGATGCCCCGGTTGCCGAAATTCAGTTGCCTTTGAATTTCGGGTGATCCCTCTTGAGCATGTATGCTTCTGCTACTTGTTCTACATCAGACTTTCTTCCGCAAACGGCGAAACGCTTTGACTCGGTGAGTTTCGCGGCATTCCGACTTCGATGCCCCGGTTGCCGAAATTCAGTTGCCTTTGAATTTCGGGTGATCCCTCTTGAGCATGTATGCTTCTGCTACTTGTTCTACATCAGACTTTCTTCCGCAAACGGCGAAACGCTTTGACTCGGTGAGTTTCGCGGCATTCCGACTTCGATGCCCCGGTTGCCGAAATTCAGTTGCCTTTGAATTTCGGGTGATCCCTCTTGAGCATGTATGCTTCTGCTACTTGTTCTACATCAGACTTTCTTCCGCAAACGGCGAAACGCTTTGACTCGGTGAGTTTCGCGGCATTCCGACTTCGATGCCCCGGTTGCCGAAATTCAGTTGCCTTTGAATTTCGGGTGATCCCTCTTGAGCATGTATGCTTCTGCTACTTGTTCTACATCAGACTTCTTCCGCAAACGGCGAAACGCTTTGACTCGGTGAGTTTCGCGGCATTCCGACTTCGATGCCCCGGTTGCCGAAATTCAGTTGCCTTTGAATTTCGGGTGATCCCTCTTGAGCATGTATGCTTCTGCTACTTGTTCTACATCAGACTTTCTTCCGCAAACGGCGAAACGCTTTGACTCGGTGAGTTTCGCGGCATTCCGACTTCGATGCCCCGGTTGCCGAAATTCAGTTGCCTTTGAATTTCGGGTGATCCCTCTTGAGCATGTATGCTTCTGCTACTTGTTCTACATCAGACTTCTTCCGCAAACGGCGAAACGCTTTGACTCGGTGAGTTTCGCGGCATTCCGACTTCGATGCCCCGGTTGCCGAAATTCAGTTGCCTTTGAATTTCGGGTGATCCCTCTTGAGCATGTATGCTTCTGCTACTTGTTCTACATCAGACTTTCTTCCCAAAAGGCGAAACGCTTTGACTCGGTGAGTTTCGCGGCATTCCGACTTCGATGCCCCGGTTGCCGAAATTCAGTTGCCTTTGAATTTCGGGTGATCCCTCTTGAGCATGTATGCTTCTGCTACTTGTTCTACATCAGACTTTCTTCCGCAAACGGCGAAACGCTTTGACTCGGTGAGTTTCGCGGCATTCCGACTTCGATGCCCCGGTTGCCGAAATTCAGTTGCCTTTGAATTTCGGGTGATCCCTCTTGAGCATGTATGCTTCTGCTACTTGTTCTACATCAGACTTTCTTCCGCAAACGGCGAAACGCTTTGACTCGGTGAGTTTCGCGGCATTCCGACTTCGATGCCCCGGTTGCCGAAATTCAGTTGCCTTTGAATTTCGGGTGATCCCTCTTGAGCATGTATGCTTCTGCTACTTGTTCTACATCAGACTTTCTTCCGCAAACGGCGAAACGCTTTGACTCGGTGAGTTTCGCGGCATTCCGACTTCGATGCCCCGTTGCCGAAATTCAGTTGCCTTTGAATTTCGGGTGATCCCTCTTGAGCATGTATGCTTCTGCTACTTGTTCTACATCAGACTTCCTTCCGCAAACGGCGAAACGCTTTGACTCGGTGAGTTTCGCGGCATTCCGACTTCGATGCCCCGGTTGCCGAAATTCAGTTGCCTTTGAATTTCGGGTGATCCCTCTTGAGCATGTATGCTTCTGCTACTTGTTCTACATCAGACTTTCTTCCGCAAACGGCGAAACGCTTTGACTCGGTGAGTTTCGCGGCATTCCGACTTCGATGCCCCGTTGCCGAAATTCAGTTGCCTTTGAATTTCGGGTGATCCCTCTTGAGCATGTATGCTTCTGCTACTTGTTCTACATCAGACTTCTTCCGCAAACGGCGAAACGCTTTGACTCGGTGAGTTTCGCGGCATTCCGACTTCGATGCCCCGGTTGCCGAAATTCAGTTGCCTTTGAATTTCGGGTGATCCCTCTTGAGCATGTATGCTTCTGCTACTTGTTCTACATCAGACTTTCTTCCGCAAACGGCGAAACGCTTTGACTCGGTGAGTTTCGCGGCATTCCGACTTCGATGCCCCGTTGCCGAAATTCAGTTGCCTTTGAATTTCGGGTGATCCCTCTTGAGCATGTATGCTTCTGCTACTTGTTCTACATCAGACTTTCTTCCGCAAACGGCGAAACGCTTTGACTCGGTGAGTTTCGCGGCATTCCGACTTCGATGCCCCGGTTGCCGAAATTCAGTTGCCTTTGAATTTCGGGTGATCCCTCTTGAGCATGTATGCTTCTGCTACTTGTTCTACATCAGACTTCTTCCGCAAACGGCGAAACGCTTTGACTCGGTGAGTTTCGCGGCATTCCGACTTCGATGCCCCGGTTGCCGAAATTCAGTTGCCTTTGAATTTCGGGTGATCCCTCTTGAGCATGTATGCTTCTGCTACTTGTTCTACATCAGACTTTCTTCCGCAAACGGCGAAACGCTTTGACTCGGTGAGTTTCGCGGCATTCCGACTTCGATGCCCCGGTTGCCGAAATTCAGTTGCCTTTGAATTTCGGGTGATCCCTCTTGAGCATGTATGCTTCTGCTACTTGTTCTACATCAGACTTTCTTCCGCAAACGGCGAAACGCTTTGACTCGGTGAGTTTCGCGGCATTCCGACTTCGATGCCCCGGTTGCCGAAATTCAGTTGCCTTTGAATTTCGGGTGATCCCTCTTGAGCATGTATGCTTCTGCTACTTGTTCTACATCAGACTTTCTTCCGCAAACGGCGAAACGCTTTGACTCGGTGAGTTTCGCGGCATTCCGACTTCGATGCCCCGGTTGCCGAAATTCAGTTGCCTTTGAATTTCGGGTGATCCCTCTTGAGCATGTATGCTTCTGCTACTTGTTCTACATCAGACTTTCTTCCGCAAACGGCGAAACGCTTTGACTCGGTGAGTTTCGCGGCATTCCGACTTCGATGCCCGGTTGCCGAAATTCAGTTGCCTTTGAATTTCGGGTGATCCCTCTTGAGCATGTATGCTTCTGCTACTTGTTCTACATCAGACTTTCTTCCGCAAACGGCGAAACGCTTTGACTCGGTGAGTTTCGCGGCATTCCGACTTCGATGCCCGGTTGCCGAAATTCAGTTGCCTTTGAATTTCGGGTGATCCCTCTTGAGCATGTATGCTTCTGCTACTTGTTCTACATCAGACTTCTTCCGCAAACGGCGAAACGCTTTGACTCGGTGAGTTTCGCGGCATTCCGACTTCGATGCCCCGGTTGCCGAAATTCAGTTGCCTTTGAATTTCGGGTGATCCCTCTTGAGCATGTATGCTTCTGCTACTTGTTCTACATCAGACTTCTTCCGCAAACGGCGAAACGCTTTGACTCGGTGAGTTTCGCGGCATTCCGACTTCGATGCCCCGGTTGCCGAAATTCAGTTGCCTTTGAATTTCGGGTGATCCCTCTTGAGCATGTATGCTTCTGCTACTTGTTCTACATCAGACTTTCTTCCGCAAACGGCGAAACGCTTTGACTCGGTGAGTTTCGCGGCATTCCGACTTCGATGCCCCGGTTGCCGAAATTCAGTTGCCTTTGAATTTCGGGTGATCCCTCTTGAGCATGTATGCTTCTGCTACTTGTTCTACATCAGACTTTCTTCCGCAAACGGCGAAACGCTTTGACTCGGTGAGTTTCGCGGCATTCCGACTTCGATGCCCCGGTTGCCGAAATTCAGTTGCCTTTGAATTTCGGGTGATCCCTCTTGAGCATGTATGCTTCTGCTACTTGTTCTACATCAGACTTTCTTCCGCAAACGGCGAAACGCTTTGACTCGGTGAGTTTCGCGGCATTCCGACTTCGATGCCCCGGTTGCCGAAATTCAGTTGCCTTTGAATTTCGGGTGATCCCTCTTGAGCATGTATGCTTCTGCTACTTGTTCTACATCAGACTTTCTTCCGCAAACGGCGAAACGCTTTGACTCGGTGAGTTTCGCGGCATTCCGACTTCGATGCCCCGGTTGCCGAAATTCAGTTGCCTTTGAATTTCGGGTGATCCCTCTTGAGCATGTATGCTTCTGCTACTTGTTCTACATCAGACTTTCTTCCGCAAACGGCGAAACGCTTTGACTCGGTGAGTTTCGCGGCATTCCGACTTCGATGCCCCGGTTGCCGAAATTCAGTTGCCTTTGAATTTCGGGTGATCCCTCTTGAGCATGTATGCTTCTGCTACTTGTTCTACATCAGACTTCTTCCGCAAACGGCGAAACGCTTTGACTCGGTGAGTTTCGCGGCATTCCGACTTCGATGCCCGGTTGCCGAAATTCAGTTGCCTTTGAATTTCGGGTGATCCCTCTTGAGCATGTATGCTTCTGCTACTTGTTCTACATCAGACTTCTTCCGCAAACGGCGAAACGCTTTGACTCGGTGAGTTTCGCGGCATTCCGACTTCGATGCCCGGTTGCCGAAATTCAGTTGCCTTTGAATTTCGGGTGATCCCTCTTGAGCATGTATGCTTCTGCTACTTGTTCTACATCAGACTTTCTTCCGCAAACGGCGAAACGCTTTGACTCGGTGAGTTTCGCGGCATTCCGACTTCGATGCCCGGTTGCCGAAATTCAGTTGCCTTTGAATTTCGGGTGATCCCTCTTGAGCATGTATGCTTCTGCTACTTGTTCTACATCAGACTTTCTTCCGCAAACGGCGAAACGCTTTGACTCGGTGAGTTTCGCGGCATTCCGACTTCGATGCCCCGGTTGCCGAAATTCAGTTGCCTTTGAATTTCGGGTGATCCCTCTTGAGCATGTATGCTTCTGCTACTTGTTCTACATCAGACTTTCTCCGCAAACGGCGAAACGCTTTGACTCGGTGAGTTTCGCGGCATTCCGACTTCGATGCCCCGGTTGCCGAAATTCAGTTGCCTTTGAATTTCGGGTGATCCCTCTTGAGCATGTATGCTTCTGCTACTTGTTCTACATCAGACTTTCTTCCGCAAACGGCGAAACGCTTTGACTCGGTGAGTTTCGCGGCATTCCGACTTCGATGCCCCGGTTGCCGAAATTCAGTTGCCTTTGAATTTCGGGTGATCCCTCTTGAGCATGTATGCTTCTGCTACTTGTTCTACATCAGACTTTCTTCCGCAAACGGCGAAACGCTTTGACTCGGTGAGTTTCGCGGCATTCCGACTTCGATGCCCCGGTTGCCGAAATTCAGTTGCCTTTGAATTTCGGGTGATCCCTCTTGAGCATGTATGCTTCTGCTACTTGTTCTACATCAGACTTCCTTCCGCAAACGGCGAAACGCTTTGACTCGGTGAGTTTCGCGGCATTCCGACTTCGATGCCCCGGTTGCCGAAATTCAGTTGCCTTTGAATTTCGGGTGATCCCTCTTGAGCATGTATGCTTCTGCTACTTGTTCTACATCAGACTTTCTTCCGCAAACGGCGAAACGCTTTGACTCGGTGAGTTTCGCGGCATTCCGACTTCGATGCCCCGGTTGCCGAAATTCAGTTGCCTTTGAATTTCGGGTGATCCCTCTTGAGCATGTATGCTTCTGCTACTTGTTCTACATCAGACTTTCTTCCGCAAACGGCGAAACGCTTTGACTCGGTGAGTTTCGCGGCATTCCGACTTCGATGCCCCGGTTGCCGAAATTCAGTTGCCTTTGAATTTCGGGTGATCCCTCTTGAGCATGTATGCTTCTGCTACTTGTTCTACATCAGACTTCCTTCCGCAAACGGCGAAACGCTTTGACTCGGTGAGTTTCGCGGCATTCCGACTTCGATGCCCCGGTTGCCGAAATTCAGTTGCCTTTGAATTTCGGGTGATCCCTCTTGAGCATGTATGCTTCTGCTACTTGTTCTACATCAGACTTTCTTCCGCAAACGGCGAAACGCTTTGACTCGGTGAGTTTCGCGGCATTCCGACTTCGATGCCCCGGTTGCCGAAATTCAGTTGCCTTTGAATTTCGGGTGATCCCTCTTGAGCATGTATGCTTCTGCTACTTGTTCTACATCAGACTTTCTTCCGCAAACGGCGAAACGCTTTGACTCGGTGAGTTTCGCGGCATTCCGACTTCGATGCCCCGGTTGCCGAAATTCAGTTGCCTTTGAATTTCGGGTGATCCCTCTTGAGCATGTATGCTTCTGCTACTTGTTCTACATCAGACTTCTTCCGCAAACGGCGAAACGCTTTGACTCGGTGAGTTTCGCGGCATTCCGACTTCGATGCCCCGGTTGCCGAAATTCAGTTGCCTTTGAATTTCGGGTGATCCCTCTTGAGCATGTATGCTTCTGCTACTTGTTCTACATCAGACTTTCTTCCGCAAACGGCGAAACGCTTTGACTCGGTGAGTTTCGCGGCATTCCGACTTCGATGCCCCGGTTGCCGAAATTCAGTTGCCTTTGAATTTCGGGTGATCCCTCTTGAGCATGTATGCTTCTGCTACTTGTTCTACATCAGACTTCTTCCGCAAACGGCGAAACGCTTTGACTCGGTGAGTTTCGCGGCATTCCGACTTCGATGCCCCGGTTGCCGAAATTCAGTTGCCTTTGAATTTCGGGTGATCCCTCTTGAGCATGTATGCTTCTGCTACTTGTTCTACATCAGACTTCTTCCGCAAACGGCGAAACGCTTTGACTCGGTGAGTTTCGCGGCATTCCGACTTCGATGCCCCGGTTGCCGAAATTCAGTTGCCTTTGAATTTCGGGTGATCCCTCTTGAGCATGTATGCTTCTGCTACTTGTTCTACATCAGACTTTCTTCCGCAAACGGCGAAACGCTTTGACTCGGTGAGTTTCGCGGCATTCCGACTTCGATGCCCCGGTTGCCGAAATTCAGTTGCCTTTGAATTTCGGGTGATCCCTCTTGAGCATGTATGCTTCTGCTACTTGTTCTACATCAGACTTCTTCCGCAAACGGCGAAACGCTTTGACTCGGTGAGTTTCGCGGCATTCCGACTTCGATGCCCCGGTTGCCGAAATTCAGTTGCCTTTGAATTTCGGGTGATCCCTCTTGAGCATGTATGCTTCTGCTACTTGTTCTACATCAGACTTTCTTCCGCAAACGGCGAAACGCTTTGACTCGGTGAGTTTCGCGGCATTCCGACTTCGATGCCCCGGTTGCCGAAATTCAGTTGCCTTTGAATTTCGGGTGATCCCTCTTGAGCATGTATGCTTCTGCTACTTGTTCTACATCAGACTTTCTTCCGCAAACGGCGAAACGCTTTGACTCGGTGAGTTTCGCGGCATTCCGACTTCGATGCCCCGGTTGCCGAAATTCAGTTGCCTTTGAATTTCGGGTGATCCCTCTTGAGCATGTATGCTTCTGCTACTTGTTCTACATCAGACTTTCTTCCGCAAACGGCGAAACGCTTTGACTCGGTGAGTTTCGCGGCATTCCGACTTCGATGCCCCGGTTGCCGAAATTCAGTTGCCTTTGAATTTCGGGTGATCCCTCTTGAGCATGTATGCTTCTGCTACTTGTTCTACATCAGACTTCTTCCGCAAACGGCGAAACGCTTTGACTCGGTGAGTTTCGCGGCATTCCGACTTCGATGCCCCGGTTGCCGAAATTCAGTTGCCTTTGAATTTCGGGTGATCCCTCTTGAGCATGTATGCTTCTGCTACTTGTTCTACATCAGACTTTCTTCCGCAAACGGCGAAACGCTTTGACTCGGTGAGTTTCGCGGCATTCCGACTTCGATGCCCCGGTTGCCGAAATTCAGTTGCCTTTGAATTTCGGGTGATCCCTCTTGAGCATGTATGCTTCTGCTACTTGTTCTACATCAGACTTTCTTCCGCAAACGGCGAAACGCTTTGACTCGGTGAGTTTCGCGGCATTCCGACTTCGATGCCCCGGTTGCCGAAATTCAGTTGCCTTTGAATTTCGGGTGATCCCTCTTGAGCATGTATGCTTCTGCTACTTGTTCTACATCAGACTTCTTCCGCAAACGGCGAAACGCTTTGACTCGGTGAGTTTCGCGGCATTCCGACTTCGATGCCCCGGTTGCCGAAATTCAGTTGCCTTTGAATTTCGGGTGATCCCTCTTGAGCATGTATGCTTCTGCTACTTGTTCTACATCAGACTTTCTTCCGCAAACGGCGAAACGCTTTGACTCGGTGAGTTTCGCGGCATTCCGACTTCGATGCCCCGGTTGCCGAAATTCAGTTGCCTTTGAATTTCGGGTGATCCCTCTTGAGCATGTATGCTTCTGCTACTTGTTCTACATCAGACTTTCTTCCGCAAACGGCGAAACGCTTTGACTCGGTGAGTTTCGCGGCATTCCGACTTCGATGCCCCGGTTGCCGAAATTCAGTTGCCTTTGAATTTCGGGTGATCCCTCTTGAGCATGTATGCTTCTGCTACTTGTTCTACATCAGACTTTCTTCCGCAAACGGCGAAACGCTTTGACTCGGTGAGTTTCGCGGCATTCCGACTTCGATGCCCCGGTTGCCGAAATTCAGTTGCCTTTGAATTTCGGGTGATCCCTCTTGAGCATGTATGCTTCTGCTACTTGTTCTACATCAGACTTCTTCCGCAAACGGCGAAACGCTTTGACTCGGTGAGTTTCGCGGCATTCCGACTTCGATGCCCCGGTTGCCGAAATTCAGTTGCCTTTGAATTTCGGGTGATCCCTCTTGAGCATGTATGCTTCTGCTACTTGTTCTACATCAGACTTTCTTCCGCAAACGGCGAAACGCTTTGACTCGGTGAGTTTCGCGGCATTCCGACTTCGATGCCCCGGTTGCCGAAATTCAGTTGCCTTTGAATTTCGGGTGATCCCTCTTGAGCATGTATGCTTCTGCTACTTGTTCTACATCAGACTTTCTTCCGCAAACGGCGAAACGCTTTGACTCGGTGAGTTTCGCGGCATTCCGACTTCGATGCCCCGGTTGCCGAAATTCAGTTGCCTTTGAATTTCGGGTGATCCCTCTTGAGCATGTATGCTTCTGCTACTTGTTCTACATCAGACTTCCTTCCGCAAACGGCGAAACGCTTTGACTCGGTGAGTTTCGCGGCATTCCGACTTCGATGCCCCGGTTGCCGAAATTCAGTTGCCTTTGAATTTCGGGTGATCCCTCTTGAGCATGTATGCTTCTGCTACTTGTTCTACATCAGACTTTCTTCCGCAAACGGCGAAACGCTTTGACTCGGTGAGTTTCGCGGCATTCCGACTTCGATGCCCCGGTTGCCGAAATTCAGTTGCCTTTGAATTTCGGGTGATCCCTCTTGAGCATGTATGCTTCTGCTACTTGTTCTACATCAGACTTTCTTCCGCAAACGGCGAAACGCTTTGACTCGGTGAGTTTCGCGGCATTCCGACTTCGATGCCCCGGTTGCCGAAATTCAGTTGCCTTTGAATTTCGGGTGATCCCTCTTGAGCATGTATGCTTCTGCTACTTGTTCTACATCAGACTTCTTCCGCAAACGGCGAAACGCTTTGACTCGGTGAGTTTCGCGGCATTCCGACTTCGATGCCCCGGTTGCCGAAATTCAGTTGCCTTTGAATTTCGGGTGATCCCTCTTGAGCATGTATGCTTCTGCTACTTGTTCTACATCAGACTTTCTTCCGCAAACGGCGAAACGCTTTGACTCGGTGAGTTTCGCGGCATTCCGACTTCGATGCCCCGGTTGCCGAAATTCAGTTGCCTTTGAATTTCGGGTGATCCCTCTTGAGCATGTATGCTTCTGCTACTTGTTCTACATCAGACTTTCTTCCGCAAACGGCGAAACGCTTTGACTCGGTGAGTTTCGCGGCATTCCGACTTCGATGCCCCGGTTGCCGAAATTCAGTTGCCTTTGAATTTCGGGTGATCCCTCTTGAGCATGTATGCTTCTGCTACTTGTTCTACATCAGACTTCTTCCGCAAACGGCGAAACGCTTTGACTCGGTGAGTTTCGCGGCATTCCGACTTCGATGCCCCGGTTGCCGAAATTCAGTTGCCTTTGAATTTCGGGTGATCCCTCTTGAGCATGTATGCTTCTGCTACTTGTTCTACATCAGACTTTCTTCCGCAAACGGCGAAACGCTTTGACTCGGTGAGTTTCGCGGCATTCCGACTTCGATGCCCCGGTTGCCGAAATTCAGTTGCCTTTGAATTTCGGGTGATCCCTCTTGAGCATGTATGCTTCTGCTACTTGTTCTACATCAGACTTCTTCCGCAAACGGCGAAACGCTTTGACTCGGTGAGTTTCGCGGCATTCCGACTTCGATGCCCCGGTTGCCGAAATTCAGTTGCCTTTGAATTTCGGGTGATCCCTCTTGAGCATGTATGCTTCTGCTACTTGTTCTACATCAGACTTTCTTCCGCAAACGGCGAAACGCTTTGACTCGGTGAGTTTCGCGGCATTCCGACTTCGATGCCCCGGTTGCCGAAATTCAGTTGCCTTTGAATTTCGGGTGATCCCTCTTGAGCATGTATGCTTCTGCTACTTGTTCTACATCAGACTTTCTTCCGCAAACGGCGAAACGCTTTGACTCGGTGAGTTTCGCGGCATTCCGACTTCGATGCCCCGGTTGCCGAAATTCAGTTGCCTTTGAATTTCGGGTGATCCCTCTTGAGCATGTATGCTTCTGCTACTTGTTCTACATCAGACTTTCTTCCGCAAACGGCGAAACGCTTTGACTCGGTGAGTTTCGCGGCATTCCGACTTCGATGCCCCGGTTGCCGAAATTCAGTTGCCTTTGAATTTCGGGTGATCCCTCTTGAGCATGTATGCTTCTGCTACTTGTTCTACATCAGACTTCTTCCGCAAACGGCGAAACGCTTTGACTCGGTGAGTTTCGCGGCATTCCGACTTCGATGCCCCGGTTGCCGAAATTCAGTTGCCTTTGAATTTCGGGTGATCCCTCTTGAGCATGTATGCTTCTGCTACTTGTTCTACATCAGACTTTCTTCCGCAAACGGCGAAACGCTTTGACTCGGTGAGTTTCGCGGCATTCCGACTTCGATGCCCCGGTTGCCGAAATTCAGTTGCCTTTGAATTTCGGGTGATCCCTCTTGAGCATGTATGCTTCTGCTACTTGTTCTACATCAGACTTTCTTCCGCAAACGGCGAAACGCTTTGACTCGGTGAGTTTCGCGGCATTCCGACTTCGATGCCCCGGTTGCCGAAATTCAGTTGCCTTTGAATTTCGGGTGATCCCTCTTGAGCATGTATGCTTCTGCTACTTGTTCTACATCAGACTTCTTCCGCAAACGGCGAAACGCTTTGACTCGGTGAGTTTCGCGGCATTCCGACTTCGATGCCCCGGTTGCCGAAATTCAGTTGCCTTTGAATTTCGGGTGATCCCTCTTGAGCATGTATGCTTCTGCTACTTGTTCTACATCAGACTTTCTTCCGCAAACGGCGAAACGCTTTGACTCGGTGAGTTTCGCGGCATTCCGACTTCGATGCCCCGGTTGCCGAAATTCAGTTGCCTTTGAATTTCGGGTGATCCCTCTTGAGCATGTATGCTTCTGCTACTTGTTCTACATCAGACTTTCTTCCGCAAACGGCGAAACGCTTTGACTCGGTGAGTTTCGCGGCATTCCGACTTCGATGCCCCGGTTGCCGAAATTCAGTTGCCTTTGAATTTCGGGTGATCCCTCTTGAGCATGTATGCTTCTGCTACTTGTTCTACATCAGACTTCTTCCGCAAACGGCGAAACGCTTTGACTCGGTGAGTTTCGCGGCATTCCGACTTCGATGCCCCGGTTGCCGAAATTCAGTTGCCTTTGAATTTCGGGTGATCCCTCTTGAGCATGTATGCTTCTGCTACTTGTTCTACATCAGACTTTCTTCCGCAAACGGCGAAACGCTTTGACTCGGTGAGTTTCGCGGCATTCCGACTTCGATGCCCCGGTTGCCGAAATTCAGTTGCCTTTGAATTTCGGGTGATCCCTCTTGAGCATGTATGCTTCTGCTACTTGTTCTACATCAGACTTCTTCCGCAAACGGCGAAACGCTTTGACTCGGTGAGTTTCGCGGCATTCCGACTTCGATGCCCCGGTTGCCGAAATTCAGTTGCCTTTGAATTTCGGGTGATCCCTCTTGAGCATGTATGCTTCTGCTACTTGTTCTACATCAGACTTTCTTCCGCAAACGGCGAAACGCTTTGACTCGGTGAGTTTCGCGGCATTCCGACTTCGATGCCCCGGTTGCCGAAATTCAGTTGCCTTTGAATTTCGGGTGATCCCTCTTGAGCATGTATGCTTCTGCTACTTGTTCTACATCAGACTTTCTTCCGCAAACGGCGAAACGCTTTGACTCGGTGAGTTTCGCGGCATTCCGACTTCGATGCCCCGGTTGCCGAAATTCAGTTGCCTTTGAATTTCGGGTGATCCCTCTTGAGCATGTATGCTTCTGCTACTTGTTCTACATCAGACTTTCTTCCGCAAACGGCGAAACGCTTTGACTCGGTGAGTTTCGCGGCATTCCGACTTCGATGCCCCGGTTGCCGAAATTCAGTTGCCTTTGAATTTCGGGTGATCCCTCTTGAGCATGTATGCTTCTGCTACTTGTTCTACATCAGACTTCTTCCGCAAACGGCGAAACGCTTTGACTCGGTGAGTTTCGCGGCATTCCGACTTCGATGCCCCGGTTGCCGAAATTCAGTTGCCTTTGAATTTCGGGTGATCCCTCTTGAGCATGTATGCTTCTGCTACTTGTTCTACATCAGACTTTCTTCCGCAAACGGCGAAACGCTTTGACTCGGTGAGTTTCGCGGCATTCCGACTTCGATGCCCCGGTTGCCGAAATTCAGTTGCCTTTGAATTTCGGGTGATCCCTCTTGAGCATGTATGCTTCTGCTACTTGTTCTACATCAGACTTTCTTCCGCAAACGGCGAAACGCTTTGACTCGGTGAGTTTCGCGGCATTCCGACTTCGATGCCCCGGTTGCCGAAATTCAGTTGCCTTTGAATTTCGGGTGATCCCTCTTGAGCATGTATGCTTCTGCTACTTGTTCTACATCAGACTTTCTTCCGCAAACGGCGAAACGCTTTGACTCGGTGAGTTTCGCGGCATTCCGACTTCGATGCCCCGGTTGCCGAAATTCAGTTGCCTTTGAATTTCGGGTGATCCCTCTTGAGCATGTATGCTTCTGCTACTTGTTCTACATCAGACTTTCTTCCGCAAACGGCGAAACGCTTTGACTCGGTGAGTTTCGCGGCATTCCGACTTCGATGCCCCGGTTGCCGAAATTCAGTTGCCTTTGAATTTCGGGTGATCCCTCTTGAGCATGTATGCTTCTGCTACTTGTTCTACATCAGACTTTCTTCCGCAAACGGCGAAACGCTTTGACTCGGTGAGTTTCGCGGCATTCCGACTTCGATGCCCCGGTTGCCGAAATTCAGTTGCCTTTGAATTTCGGGTGATCCCTCTTGAGCATGTATGCTTCTGCTACTTGTTCTACATCAGACTTTCTTCCGCAAACGGCGAAACGCTTTGACTCGGTGAGTTTCGCGGCATTCCGACTTCGATGCCCGGTTGCCGAAATTCAGTTGCCTTTGAATTTCGGGTGATCCCTCTTGAGCATGTATGCTTCTGCTACTTGTTCTACATCAGACTTTCTTCCGCAAACGGCGAAACGCTTTGACTCGGTGAGTTTCGCGGCATTCCGACTTCGATGCCCCGGTTGCCGAAATTCAGTTGCCTTTGAATTTCGGGTGATCCCTCTTGAGCATGTATGCTTCTGCTACTTGTTCTACATCAGACTTTCTTCCGCAAACGGCGAAACGCTTTGACTCGGTGAGTTTCGCGGCATTCCGACTTCGATGCCCCGGTTGCCGAAATTCAGTTGCCTTTGAATTTCGGGTGATCCCTCTTGAGCATGTATGCTTCTGCTACTTGTTCTACATCAGACTTCTTCCGCAAACGGCGAAACGCTTTGACTCGGTGAGTTTCGCGGCATTCCGACTTCGATGCCCCGGTTGCCGAAATTCAGTTGCCTTTGAATTTCGGGTGATCCCTCTTGAGCATGTATGCTTCTGCTACTTGTTCTACATCAGACTTTCTTCCGCAAACGGCGAAACGCTTTGACTCGGTGAGTTTCGCGGCATTCCGACTTCGATGCCCCGGTTGCCGAAATTCAGTTGCCTTTGAATTTCGGGTGATCCCTCTTGAGCATGTATGATTCTGCTACTTGTTCTACACCAGAATTTCTTCCTCAAACGGCAAAAAGCTTTGACTCGATGAGTTTCGCGGCATTCCGACTTCGATGCCCCGGTTGCCGAAATTCAGTTGCCTCTGAATTTCGGGTGATCCCTCTTGAGCATGTATGCTTCTGCTACTTGTTCTACATCAGACTTTCTTCCGCAAACGGCGAGACGCTTTGACTCGGTGAGTTTCGTGGCGTTTCGAATTCGATGCCCCGGTTGTTGAAATTCAGTTGCCTTTGAATTTCGGGTGATCCATCTTGAGCATGTCTGCTTCTGCTACTTGTTCTAAATCAGACTTTCTGCCGTAAATGGAGAAACGCTTTTGCTCGGTGAGTTTCGCGGCATTCCGACTTCGATGGACCGATTGCCGAAATTCAGTTGCCTTTAAATTTCGGGAGATCCCTCTTGAGCATGTATGCTTCTGCTACTTGTTCTACATCAGACTTTCTTCCGCAAACGGCGAGACGCTTTGACTCGGTGAGCTTCGCGGCATTCCGACTACGATGCCCCGGTTGCCGGAATTCAGTTGCCTTTGACTTTCGGGTGATCCCTCTTGAGCATGCATGCTTCTGCTACTTGTTCTACATCAGCCTTTCTTCCAGAAACGACGAGAAGCTTTGACTCGGTGAGCTTCGCGGAATTCCGACTACGATGCCCCGGTTGCCGGAATTCAGTTGCCTTTGACTTTCAGGTGATCCCTCTTGAGCATGCATGCTTCTGCTACTTGTTCTACATCAGCCTTTCTTCCAGAAACGGCGAAACGCTTTCACTCGGTGAGGTTCGCGGCATTCCGTCTACGATGCCCCGGTTTGCGAAATTCAGTTGCCTTTGAATATCGGGTGATCCCTCTTGAGCATGTATGCTTTCTTCTATTTGTTCTACTTCAGACTTTCTTCCAAAAACGGCGAGAAGCTTTGACCTCGGTGAGCTTCGCGGAAATTCCGACTACGATGCCCCGGTTGCCGGAATTCAGTTGCCTTTGACTTTAGGTGATCCCTATTGAGCATGCATGCTTCTGCTACTTGTTCTACATCAGCCTTTCTTCCGCAGAACCGACGAGAAGCTTTGACTCCCGGTGAGCTTCGCGGAATTCCGACTACGATGCCCAGGTTTACTGCCGGAATTCAGATGGCTTTGACTTTCAGGTGATCCCTATTGGAGCATGCAAGCTTGTGCTACTTGTTCTACATCAGACTTTCTTCCAGGAAACGGCGGAAACGCTTTCTCTCGGTGAGGTTCGTCGGCATTCCGTCTACGATGCCCCGGTTGCCGAAATTCAGTTGCCTTTGAATTTCGGGTGATCCCTCTTGAGCATGTATGCCTTCTTCTATTTGTTCTACTTCAGGACTTTCTTCCAAAAACGGCGGAGAAGCTTTGACTCGTGTGAGCTTCGCGGAATTCCGACTTCGATGGCCCGGTTGCCGGGATTCAGTTGCCTTTGACTTTCGGGTGATCCCTCTTGAGCATGTATGCTTCTGATTACTTGTTCTATCATCAGCCTTTCTTCCAGAAATGCGAAATGCTTTGTCTGCGGTGAGGTTCGCAGGGCATTCCTACTACGATGCCCCCGTTGCCGAAATTCAGTTGCCTTTGAATTTCGGGTTATCCCTCTTGAGCATGTATGCTTCCTGCTACTTGTTCTACATCAGACTTTTTTCCCCAAACGGCAAAACGCTTTGACTCGGTGAGTTTCGTGGCATTGGACATCGATGCCAAGGTTGCGAAAATTCAGTTGCCTTTGAATTTTTCGGGTGATCCTTCTTTGAGCATGTATGCTTCTGCTTCTTGTTCTAATTCATGACTTGCTTACCTAAACGGCGAAACACTTTGACTCGGTGAGTTTCGTGGCATTCCGACTACGATGCCCCGGTTTGCGAAATTCAGTTGCCTTTGAATTTCGGGTGATCCCTCTTGAAGCATGTATTGCTTCTTGCTACTTGTTATACATCAGACTTTCCTTTCCCCTAGGGGGGGGGGAAGACGGCGAAACGCTTTGAATTCGATGAGTTTCGCGGCATTCCGACTTCGATGCCCGGGTACCGGAAATTCAGGTTGCCTTTGAATTTTCGGGTGATCCTTCTTGAGCATGTATGCTTCTGCTACTTGTTCTACATCAGACTTTCTTCCCCAAACGGCGAAACCACATTGACTCGGTGAGATTCGCGTAGCATTCCGACTTCGATTGCCCGAGCCGGTTGCCGGAATTCAGTTGCCTTTGAATTTATCGGGTTGGATCCTCTTGAGCATGTATCGCTTCTGCTACTTGGTTCTACATCAGACTTTCTTCCCCAAATGGCGAAACGCTTTCACTCGGTGGAGTTTCGCGGGAATTCCGACTTCGATGCCACAGTTGCCGAAATTCAGTTGCCTTTGAATTTCGGGTGATCCTCTTGAGCATGTATGCTTCTGCTACTTGTTCTACATCAGACTTTCTTCCGAAACGGCGAAACGCTTTGAATCGGTGAGTTTCTCGGCATTCCGACTTCGATGCCCCGTTCGCCGAAATTCAGTTGACTTTGAATTTTGGGTGATCCCTCTTAAGCATGTATGTTTCTGCTACTTGTTCTACATCAGACTTCCTTCCGGAAAACGGCGAAACGCTTTGACTCGATGAGTTTCTAGGCATTCCGCTTTCGATTCCCCGGATGCCGAAATTCAGATGCCTTTGAATTTCGGGTGATCCCTCTTGAGCATGTATGCTTCTGCTACTTGTTCTACATCAGACTTTCTTCCGTAAACAACGAAACGCTTTGACTCGGTGAGTTTTCGCGGCATTCCGACTTCGATGCCCCGGTTGCCGAAATTCAGTTGCCTTTGAATTTCGGGTGATCCTCTTGAGCATGTATGCTTCTGCTACTTGTTCTACATCAGACTTTCTTCCGGAACGGCGAAACGCTTTAACTCGGTGAGTTTCGCGGAATTCCGACTTCGATGCACGGTTGCCGAAATTCATGTTGCCTTTGAATTTCGGGTGATCCCTCTTGAGCATGTATCTTCTGCTACTTGTTCTACATCAGGACTTTCTTCCGCAAACGGCGAAACGCTTTGACTCGGTGAGCTTCGCTGGCATTCCGACTTCGATGCCCCGGTTGCCGAAATTCAGTTGCCTTTGAATTTCGGGTGATCCCTCTTGAGCATGTATGCTTCTGCTACTTGTTCTACATCAGACTTTCTTCCGCAAACGGCGAAACGCTTTGACTCGGTGAGTTTCGCGGCATTCCGACTGCGATGCCCGTTTTGCCGAAATTCAGTTGCCTTTGAATTTCGGGTGATCCCTCTTGAGCATGTATGCTTCTGCAACTTGTTCTACATCAGACTTTCTTCAGAAACGGCGAAACGCTTTGACTCGGTGAGTTTCGCGGCATTCCGACTTCGATGCCCGGTTGCCGAAATTCAGTTGCCTTTGAATTTCGGGTGATCCCTCTTGAGCATGTATGCTTCTGCGACTTGTTCTACATCAGACTTTCTTCCGCAAACGGCGAAACGCTTTGACTCGGTGAGTTTCGCGGCATTCCGACTTCGATGCCCCGGTTGCCGAAATTCAGTTGCCTTTGAATTTCGGGTGATCCCTCTTGAGCATGTATGCTTCTGCTACTTGTTCTACATCAGACTTTCTTCCGCAAACGGCGAAACGCTTTGACTCGGTGAGTTTCGCGGCATTCCGACTTCGATGCCCCGGTTGCCGAAATTCAGTTGCCTTTGAATTTCGGGTGATCCCTCTTGAGCATGTATGCTTCTGCTACTTGTTCTACATCAGACTTTCTTCCAGAAACGGCGAAACGCTTTGACTCGGTGAGTTTCGCGGCATTCCGACTACGATGCCCGGTTGCCGAAATTCAGTTGCCTTTGAATTTCGGGTGATCCCTCTTGAGCATGTATGCTTCTTCTACTTGTTCTACATCAGACTTTCTTCCGCTAACGGCGAAACGCTTTGACTCGGTGAGTTTCGCGGCATTCCGACTTCGATGCCCCGGTTGCCGAAATTCAGTTGCCTTTGAATTTCGGGTGATCCCTCTTGAGCATGTATGCTTCTTCTACTTGTTCTACATCAGACTTTCTTCCCCAAACGGCAAAACGCTTTGACTCGGTGAGTTTCGCGGCATTCCGACTTCGATGCCCCGATCGCCGAAATTCAGTTGCCTTTGAATTTCGGGTGATCCCTCTTGAGCATGTATGCTTCTGCTACTTGTTCTACATCAGACTTTCTTCCAGAAACGGCGAAACGCTTTGACTCGGTGAGTTTCGCGGAATTCCGACTACGACGCATCGGTTGCCGGAATTCAGTTGCCTTTGAATTTCAGGTGATCCCTCTTGAGCATGTATGCTTCTGCTACTTGTTCTACATCAGACTTTCTTCCGCTAGCAGCGAAACGCTTTGACTCGGTGAGTTTTGCGGCATTCCGACATCGATGCCCCGGTTGCAGAAATTCATTTGCCTTTGAATTTCAGGTGATCCCTCTTGAGCATGTATGCTTCTTCTACTTGTTCTACATCAGACTTTCTTCCAGAAACGGCGAAACGCTTTGACTCGGTGAGTTTCGCGGCATTCCGACTTCGATGCCCCGGTTGCCGAAATTCAGTTGCCTTTGAATTTCGGGTGATCCCTCTTGAGCATGTATGCTTCTTCTACTTGTTCTACATCAGACTTTCTTCCGGAAACGGCGAAACGCTTTGACTCGGTGAGTTTCGCAGCATTCCGACTTCGATGCCCCGGTTGCCGAAATTCAGTTGCCTTTGAATTTCGGGTGATCCCTCTTGAGCATGTATGCTTCTGCTACTTGTTCTACATCAGACTTTCTTCCAGAAACGGCGAAAAGCTTTGACTCGGTGAGTTTCGCGGCATTCCGACTACGATGCCCCGGTTGCCGAAATTCAGTTGCCTTTGAATTTCGGGTGATCCCTCTTGAGCATGTATGCTTCTGCTACTTGTTCTACTTCAGACTTTCTTCCCCTAGCGGCGAAACGCTTTGACTCGGTGAGTTTCGCGGCATTCCGCCTTCGATGCCCCGCACGCCGAAATTCAGTTACCTTTGAATTTTGAGTGATTCCTCTTGAGTATGTATGCTTCTTGATTAATACTTAAAAGTGCATGTTTATCAAGGTTTTATATCATCATTTTGCACTTGAAGTATCAATAACTCCTTAACTAAAGCATGTTTTATAATAACAAGTTTGGATATTATAAGATACCTTAATTTATGGTAAATGCTCATTTTAAATGCAGGACTATCACATAAATAAAAGGATTGATTGATGAGTTTAAGCATTGAAAGTTAAAGGACAAAGAGATGGCCAAACTTAGAAAAGAGATGTCGGTGCGTCCAAACCGGAACATTGCTCGGTAATTGGATCATATCTGTCGCTCTAGATTTCGGATTTAGGTCCACTTTATATGGATGTAAAGGTAAGACAAAGGCCTACAACTTTCATGAGGAGCCCAAGAATTGAAAAGGTCGTTTTGAAGTCCAAATTGAAGGAACAACGATAAGTCCGAAGCTGTCCTGCAGCCCAAACACTATTTAGTGTTCAGCCCATATCTTGAGTTCTAGAAGTCCAAATGACCTCATCTTTTTTTTGTTGGAAAGCTGAGACAATTTCCTAGAACATTCTTGAGGATTCTGGGCAAATTATGATGTTAGCAATGACGTCTTGATCAGACAAGAAGATAAGGATTGTTATCTAGTCAAGATGTGGCCACCCACTCATCAATTAGTCAACAAATCAATAGTTCCAAATTTTGGCCTATAAAAGGAGGCACTTACCATGTATTGAGGCATCTTGGTTTCCAGATCAAGATCATGCCCTTGCTTTCTCTCTTTGTATTGCTTATGTTTTGCTTTCATTAATATCAAGTTTATGCACTTCATTTCCTTTCTTTTACTTAGTTAACTTCTTTCTCATTTATGTTCTTATCTTGTTTATTTATGTTTCTTTCTTTTATTATGTCTAGCTAAGTTAATTATGTCAAGGTGAAAAGGGTACACTAATGGTGTAAGAATAAGTATAATATAAACTTAACATGGACCTTAACGTTGGATACTAACATGTTTTATATTTGTTATCTTGTTCACTTTAATACTTTGCTTGTTAAATGGTTAATCTAGATTTATGTTGTGTAACACTTGGTACAACAAATACTTGGTACTTTCATAGCCCATACTGTATGGTATAACCGACACCTGAGCTATGAAAGGGACTTGATTTGTTGTTAACATAAGTTATAATCATGAATGCCTGCCAACATTTACAAGTATTAGCTTTATTCGAATAAGATAACTAATGTAATCATGTTAACAATTTATAATCTGATTGGAACCTCCTTTATGTGTGGTTTCCAATTGAGTTATAAGAGTTTATACTATACTTGTTTGAAGTACCATTAGTGGATCCTCTAACCTTGACATTTGTTTTTATCGTTGTTTAATCCTTACATCAACTTTACATCTCAAAGCTCTCTTTATTATTATTATTATTATTATTACTATTATTATTATTGTTATTATTGTTGTCTTTGTATTTATAATTTATACAATTAACCTCTCTGTGGTTCGACCCCGGTCTTGCCGGGTTATTTATTACTTCGACACTCCTGCACTTGGGAGAAGACATCAAGCTTTTGGTCGTGTCAAGTTTTTGGCGCCGTTGCCGGGGAGGTAAATTCTTGTATAAATTATAATATTTAATTTATTTTCTCTTTTCACTTTTCATTTTATCTATTTTTGTTTCCTTTGTTTTGTTTTGTTTCTTTTTCTTTTATTTTCTTTTCTTGCTTTTATTCTCTTCTTACACGTGCATGAGAGTTTGGTCACGTACATTAAGTGGTAGACTTTGTAGGGTATCCTCATCATTTTCAGAAAATATGGCCGAAGAAGATAATCAATCACTTCATAATGAGAATAATGAGAATAACCGTATGAGAACACTTAGAGACCACATGAATCCCACAAGAACAAGTGCACCCTCATGCATAGTTTTCCCTCCTGATGCATCTCATTTTAATTTTAAGTCAGGTATTATTCAACTTTTACCATCTTTTCATGGTTTAGACTTAGAAAATCCATACTTGCATTTAAGGGAATTTGAGGAGGTCTGTAATACCTATAATGACTCAAATTGTAGCATGAACACCATTCGATTAAAGCTTTTTCCTTTTTCATTAAAAGATAAAGCTAAAACATGGCTACAAAATTTGAGACCAGGATCCATTCGTGCTTGGGATGATATGCAACAACAATTTTTAAAGAAGTTTTTTCCATCTCATAGAACAAACTCTTTCAAAAGACAAATCATCACTTTCACTCAAAAGCCAGGAGAAATATTTTACCAATGTTGGGATAGGTATCGAGATTTGCTTAATACTTGCCCACATCATGGTTTTGAAACATGGAGATTGGTTTCACATTTTTATGAAGGTTTAACACCTAGAGATAGGCAAATGGTTGAATTGATGTGCAATGGAACCTTTGAAGATAAAGACCCTAATGAAGCAATGGAGTACCTAGACTTGCTAGCCGAAAATGCTCAAAATTGGGACACCACAGGTACTTATGAGGCACCAGGTAAAACTCAACCTCATACATCTAGTGGGGGTATGCACAACCTTAGGGAAGATCATGACCTCCAAGCCAAGTTTGCATCTTTAGCTAGAAAAGTCGAGGCACTAGAATTAAAAAAGAGTGGTCAATTAAAATCTGTTCAAGACATTGTGTGTCAAATCTGTGAAACAAATGAGCATGCAACCAATGATTGTCCAACTTTGCCTTCTTTCAAGGAATGCCTCCATGAACAAGCCCATGCTTTAAACAGTTTCCAAAGACCCAACCATAACCCATACTCACAAACATATAACCCTGGTTGGAGAAATCACCCAAATTTTAGTTGGAAGAGTGATAGCAACAATGCACAAACTTCACATCCACCGTTTCAAGCACACCATAATTTCCAAAATTCTCATGGATATGCACCTCCTTATGCTCCACCTCCTAGAAGAAATTTTGAGGACACATTGCATGCCTTCATTGAAAAGCAGGAGACAATCAACACTCAACTTGCTCAAAGCATGACCGATTTTAAAGATGCTCTTGCAAAATTAACATCTGCTCTCAGTTTCCAAGAGAAAGGTAAGTTTCCTTCTCAACCACAGCAAAATCCAAAGGGGCAATACAATGCAAATGCAAGTGGTTCTGGAAGCCAACACATGGATCAAGTCAAATCAGTCATCACTCTTCGTAGTGGTAAGGTTATTGAAAAACCCATTCTTGAACCTTATGAGAAAGATGATGAGTCTATCTCTGACGGTAAGGAAGGGGTTGAACCTGAACATTGCAAAGAGAAGGTCGATTCCCCGCCAGCACTTCCATTTCCTCATGCCATGACCAAACAAAGGAAAGTCAATCACAACTCTGAAATCTTTGAAATTTTCAAACAGGTAAGGATCAATATACCTTTGTTGGATGCTATTAAACAGGTACCTTCCTATGCTAAATTTTTGAAAGATCTATGCACTGTGAAGAGAAAACTGAATGTGAAAAAGAAAGCCTTTTTAGCCGAACAAGTAAGTGCCATTCTTCAGAACAGTAATGCTTTGAAATATAAAGACCCTGGTTGTCCTACAATTTCTTGCTTTATTGGAGAACATAAAATTGAAAGAGCCTTACTTGATCTTGGAGCTAGTGTGAATTTACTTCCATATTCAGTTTTTCAAAGTCTCAATCTAGGTGAGTTAAAACCAACTTCTGTAACTCTTTTACTCGCCGATAGATCTGTAAAAGTGCCTAGAGGAATAATTGAAGATGTGTTAGTACAAGTCGATAAATTCATTTATCCTGTGGATTTTATTGTCTTGGACACGCAACCTGTTGAAGCATGTAATTCATTTCCTATTATTTTAGGACGTCCGTTTCTTGCAACTTCTAATGCATTGATTAATTGTAGGAATGGACTCATGAAGTTATCTTTTGGAAACATGACATTAGAGATGAATATTTTCAACGTTTGCAAGCAACCTGAAGATGATAATGATTTACAGGAAGTGGACTTTATTGAAAAATTAGTTCATGATCAATTTCAAACCACTTCCAGTGAAACTGAGATTGATGAATCTGATGATTTGCAAATGGTCTACTTTCAGGAATCAAAGGCATGCAATTGGAGACCACAAATTGAAGAATTGCCACCACGATCAATTGAGCCCATACCTTCAAGTGTTCAACCACCAAAACCTGAATTGAAGCCGTTACCATTTAATCTCAAATACTCATTTTTGGGAGAAAATGAAACTTTTCCGGTAATAATCTCTTCCAAACTTAATGCACATCAAGAAGGTAAGTTATTACAGACTCTGAAAATGCACAAAAATGCATTAGGATGGACCATAGCTGACATAAAAGGAATTAGCCCTTTGATTTGCACACACAGGATTTATTTGGAGGAAAATGCTAAAACCCTCTAGAGAAATGCAACGAAGGCTTAATCCTAATATGAAAGAAGTAGTGAAAAATGAAGTCATTAAGCTTCTAGATAATGGAATCATTTATCCTATTTCTGATAGCAAATGGGTAAGTCCTACCCAAGTTGTACCCAAAAAGTCTGGAGTCACTGTGATAACAAATGAGAAAAATGAGTTAATTCCAACTAGGACTGTTACGGGTTGGCGCATGTGCATTGACTATAGGAAACTTAATTCAATGACTAGAAAAGATCATTTCCCTTTACCTTTCATGGACCAAATCCTAGAAAGAGTTGCAGGTCATGAATTTTATTGTTTCCTAGATGGTTATTCAGGTTACAATCAAATTGAAATTGCATTGGAAGATCAAGAGAAGACTACTTTCACATGTCCATTTGGTACTTTTGCATATCGAAGGATGCCTTTTGGATTATGTAATGCACCAGCCACGTTTCAAAGATGCATGCTTAGCATATTCAGTGATATGGTTGAACGTTTTCTTGAAATTTTTATGGATGATTTTTCTGTTTTTGGTGATTCATTTGATGATTGTTTGACTAACTTAGAAAAGGTTTTGAGCAGGTGTGAAGAGAAGAATCTTGTACTGAATTGGGAAAAATGTCACTTTATGGTAACAAACGGCATCGTACTTGGTCACATTGTTTCATCGAAAGGAATTGAGGTTGACAAATCTAAAATGGAGTTAATTGCCAACTTACCAACACCAAAATCTGTTAAAGATGTTAGATCATTCTTAGGACATGCTGGTTTTTACAGAAGGTTCATCAAAGATTTTAGTGTAATATCTAAGCCCTTGAGTAACCTTCTAACAAAGGATAATATTTTTGAATGGACTGAACATTGTGAGGAAGCCTTTGTTAAACTTAAAAACTTGCTAACTTCTGCTCCTGTCATTCAACCTCCTGATTGGTCATTACCTTTTGAAATAATGTGTGACGCTAGTGATTATGCCGTGGGTGCTGTCTTGGGACAAAGGAAAGATAAGAAACCTTATGTGATTTACTATGCAAGTAAAACTTTAAATAGTGCTCAAATGAATTACACTACCATTGAAAAAGAATTACTTGCAGTAGTATTTGCATGTGACAAGTTCAGATCTTATCTTGTTGGCTCACTTGTTATTGTTTTTAGTGATCATGCAGCATTGAAATATCTTCTCTCTAAGAAAGATTCTAAGGCTAGATTGGTGCGGTGGATTTTGTTACTTCAAGAATTTGATATCACAATCAAAGACAAGAAAGGCACCGAAAATGTTGTCGCGGATCATTTGTCAAGATTGACAACCGATTCGAGATCTGACATTACACCAATCGATGACTACTTTCCTGATGAATCTTTATTTTCTGTCTCTACGATGCCTTGGTTTGCTAATATTGTTAATTTTCTTGTTTCAGGACAATTGCCAACTCATTGGAGTACCCAAGACAAAAGAAAGTTCTTGAACGAAGTAAAGAACTTTTATTGGGATGACCCTTATTTATTCAAATATTGTCCTGATCAAATATTTCGAAGATGCATTCCTGACAATGAGGGCCCTTGATATTGAGAATCCAAAGAATGACAATGTTTTGAAGGTAAATGAACATCGTTTAAAAGCTTACTTTGATGAGTTTCCTAGTGAAAATGAATCCATTGGTTTGAATAATCTTATTGATAAAGGTTGATTATTTTGTTTTTCTCACATTTTTTTTGTTTTTGTTGCTTTTTAGTGTGACTTTTGTTTTGCTAGTCTCTCTTTCACCCCGGTCAAATGGCGGATAACGGTACTCCGTGACTTAAGTCGGTTCTTTCAGTTTCCCAAATAACTGATATCTGTATATGTTTGTGTGCAAGATTGAGGTTGTTAATGAATCATGGAATTCCTGAAGATATCCGTTGGTTAATTGAAGCAAAGGTTCGATTATCAGGTGAGTCATCCGATTCTTTTATTTCACACATGCCTGGAACAGGTAAAAGCACTTTTGCAAAGAAACGTCGTGCAAAACGACTGAAAGTCTGTCACAGATGTGCCAGATGGACTTGTAATGCGACATGTCGTTCTTTAGGAATGGTATCTGTAAACCGTGAAGATAAAATACAATTCATTAAGGATGGCCTGAGTAAGGGGGTCTTTAGATAATCTTTTATTGACCCTTGAGACGCATCCTAGTGGAGATGTGCATCGTGTAATTCATGATTTATGGCCACAATTCCATAAAGAACATGATCGACTTAGTCTTGGGAATCTGACTAAAAAAGACCCTGTTTGCCAGTTTTTAAGAAAACTGGATGGGAAGCCTATCCCCGACCCATAGAGGGCGTTTAAGCCGTTCTTGGACGTAAAACCAAGGGAAGATGTGAGCCACAATCACAACTACCTGTACATACATGTTTTTTTCAAAATAAATAATTAATAAAGAGAGAGAGAGTTTGTGAGACTACAACTGGCCTACATATAGGTGGTATGATTGCATTTTCACTTTTTCATCTATAAATTCTTCTCTTCCTTCCCTTCATTTCTACTCATCCCATATATTCATCAAATATAGAAGTGTGTAGAAATGGCAGGTTCCTCAAGTCATCATATAAGAAATATTTGTGTTTTCGGTGGATCCAGTTCTGGGAAAGAAAAAGAGTTTTTAGAATCAGCAAATCATCTTGGCCGGGTACTAGCTGAGAGAAAGATTCATTTAGTGTATGGGGGAGGTAGCCTTGGGTTAATGGGAGGTGTGTCAATGGCTGCATTTTTAGGAGGCAGTCAAGTTTTGGGGGTTGTCCCCAAAGCTTTAGCAAATGGGGACATCATTGGAAAAACAATTGGAGAAGAACTACAGGTCCCAACAATGTCTGACCGACTGAATACCATGTTTAACCATGCTGATGCCTTCATTGCCTTACCAGGTGGTCTGGGCACATTGGAAGAGATCTTTCATATTTCATCTTGGGCCCAACTGCACATTCACCATAAACCCATAGGTTTGTTAAATGTTAATGGTTTTTATGATAAGTTGCTGTCTTTCCTTGATCAAGCTGTGGAACAGGAATTTCTAACATCTTCGGCACGACGAATCATAATCTCTGCTGCTACTGCTGAACAATTGATTGACCAACTACAATCTTTCATCCCTGTCATTGATCCCTGCATGAGTCGTCTAGATTGGTCAACTAAGGAAAGCCGTAAAAAGCTTAGATTAGATTTGAGCCTTCATCTGTGAAACCTTGTGTCTTTTGGTTTTATTAATAGCATATTATTTTGTTTTGTTACTTCTTATGTCTGTTTAAGTGTGTTTCAGGTTTGTCATTGTTCGCTGTTTCAGGTGATGTCTTCTATACTCTATCTTTCTACCTTCGAACATTGAGGACAATGTCTCGTTTTGGTTGGGGGGAGAGGTAGTAGTTTAAAAAAAAAAAATACTAACTTGCTAACTGTTTTTGCTATTATTAAAACCATTTGACAAAATTGTTATTAGGATGGCAGAGTATGGAATCAATTTTATTGACTCTAGAGACGCATCTTAGTAAGTTTCATTACCAAGGTCTATCATAATACTTCTTGAAATATTCAGGTTTTCAAACTCTCACATTGTTATCACTTGATTCTGCTCCTATACTCATTTAACAAGTATTATTAAACCTTCATTTTCACACACACACTTTAACATATGATTGTGGGTTGCACAATGGATTATTACATTAATTATGTTCTTTTGTTGAAGGTAACAACTAAGGGAAAAGGATAGTATATAATTTCAAAAAAAAAAAAGAAAAAAAAAAGAAAAAAAAAAGAGATAGTATTGATGATAATAAAACGTGGATAAGTTTGGTTTCGTAGCCTCCCTAACCTAAGCAATTAAGCCCGAAGGGGTGTTTTAACACCTAATACCCTAAAGTCAACTGACTTGGGAGCTATTGGCCCAAAGCTTGTTACATGGGTTAAGGAGAAAAGCTTAAGGGAATCAAACATTGCACTATCTACGTATCAGTATCTGCAACCCGAGTTGTTAAGCTCGTAGGGGTGTCTCAACACCTAATGCCCTAAGATCAACTGGTCTGGGAGTCATTAGCCTAAAACTCGTTACACGGGTTAAAGATACATTGTGTTTTAAGTTGTATGTGTATATAAATAAAAAAGAAAAAAAAAAAAAAAAGGAAGAAAAAAAAATCCCAACCCAAGGAAGTTCACCTTAAACATTTGAACATAATATTGTTTTCTTCCAACAAAAGCCCCATCATCTATGTTTTCATTGAGCACACAAAAAGAAGGTTTATTAATATCTTGTTTACGAAGTATGAAGCAGGAATATAAATTTAATGAGAGTTTGTTTATCTGGATAGATTAATGGAAGTTGAATGATAAATGCCTTGCTTTGTGGAACTTGCAAATTGTTTCTCTATTTTAACGCTTTAGATTACTAGGGACTAGTAATAAGCTGGTTGGGGGGTGTGATTAATACTTAAAAGTGCATGTTTATCAAGGTTTTATATCATCATTTTGCACTTGAAGTATCAATAACTCCTTAACTAAAGCATGTTTTATAATAACAAGTTTGATATTATAAGATACCTTAATTTATGGTAAATGCTCATTTTAAATGCAGGACTATCACATAAATAAAAGGATTGATTGATGAGTTTAAGCATTGAAAGTTAAAGGACAAAGAGATGGCCAAACTTAGAAAAGAGATGTCGGTGCAGTCCAAACCGGAACATTGCTCGGTAATTGGATCATATCTGGAGCTCTAGATTTCGGATTTAGGTCCACTTTATATGGATGGAAAGGTAAGACAAAGGCCTACAACTTTCATGAGGAGCCCAAGATTTGAAAAGGTCGTTTTGAAGTCCAAATTGAAGGAACAACGAAGAAGTCCGAAGCTGTCCTGCAGCCCAAACACTATTTAGTGTTCAGCCCATATCTTGAGTTCTAGAAGTCCAAATGACCTCATCTTTTTTTTGTTGGAAAGCTGAGACAATTTCCTAGAACATTCTTGAGGATTCTGGGCAAATTATGATGTTAGCAATGACGTCTTGATCAGACAAGAAGATAAGGATTGTTATCTAGTCAAGATGTGGCCACCCACTCATCAATTAGTCAACAAATCAATAGTTCCAAATTTTGGCCTATAAAAGGAGGCACTTACCATGTATTGAGGCATCTTGGTTTCCAGATCAAGATCATGCCCTTGCTTTCTCTCTTTGTATTGCTTATGTTTTGCTTTCATTAATATCAAGTTTATGCACTTCATTTCCTTTCTTTTACTTAGTTAACTTCTTTCTCATTTATGTTCTTATCTTGTTTATTTATGTTTCTTTCTTTTATTATGTCTAGCTAAGTTAATTATGTCAAGGTGAAAAGGGTACACTAATGGTGTAAGAATAAGTATAATATAAACTTAACATGGACCTTAACGTTGGATACTAACATGTTTTATATTTGTTATCTTGTTCACTTTAATACTTTGCTTGTTAAATGGTTAATCTAGATTTATGTTGTGTAAACACTTGGTACAACAAATACTTGGTACTTTCATAGCCCATACTGTATGGTATAACCGACACCTGAGCTATGAAAGGGACTTGATTTGTTGTTAACATAAGTTATAATCATGAATGCCTGCCAACATTTACAAGTATTAGCTTTATTCGAATAAGATAACTAATGTAATCATGTTAACAATTTATAATCTGATTGGAACCTCCTTTATGTGTGGTTTCCAATTGAGTTATAAGAGTTTATACTATACTTGTTTGAAGTACCATTAGTGGATCCTCTAACCTTGACATTTGTTTTTATCGTTGTTTAATCCTTACATCAACTTTACATCTCAAAGCTCTCTTTATTATTATTATTATTATTATTACTATTATTATTATTGTTATTATTGTTGTCTTTGTATTTATAATTTATACAATTAACCTCTCTGTGGTTCGACCCCGGTCTTGCCGGGTTATTTATTACTTCGACACTCCTGCACTTGGGAGAAGACATCAAGCTTTTGGTCGTGTCACTTCTTCTACTTGTTCTACTTCAGACTTTCTTCCCCAAACAGCGAAACGCTTTGACTCGGTGAGTTTCGCGGCATTCCGACATCGATGCCCCGGTTGCCGAAATTCAGTTGCCTTTGAATTTCGGGTGATCTCTATTGAGCATGTATGCTTCTGCTACTTGTTCTACTTCAAATTTGCTTCCCCAAAAGGCGAAACACTTTGACTCGGTGAGTTTCGTGGCATTCCGACAACGATGCCCCGGTTGCCGAAATTCAGCTGCCTTTGAATTTCGGGTGATCCCTCTTGAGCATGTATGCTTCTGCTACTTGTTCTACTTCAGACTTTCTTCCGCTAGAGGCGAAACGCTTTGACTAGGTGAGTTTCGCGGCATTCTGACTTCGATGCCCCGGTTGCCGAAATTCAGTTGCCTTTGAATTTCGGGTTATCCCTATTGAGCTTGTATGCTTCTGCTACTTGGTCTACTTCAGACTTTCTTCCCCAAACGGCGAAACGCTTTCACTCGGCGAGTTTCGCGGCATTCGGACTACGATGCCCCGGTTGCCAAAATTCAGTTGCCTTTGAATTTCGGGTGATCCCTCTTGAGCATGTATGCTTCTGCTACTTGTTGTACTTCAGACTTTCTTCCCCTAGCGGCGAAACGCTTTGACTCGGTGAGTTTCGCGGCACTCCGACTTTGATGCCCCGGTTGCCGAAATTCAGTTGCCTTTGAACTTCGGGTGATCCCTCTTGAGCATATATGCTTCTGCCACTTGTTCTACATCAGACTTTCTTCCAGAAACGGCAAAACTCTTTGACTCGGTGAGTTTTAGGGGATTCCGTCTACGATGGCCCGGTTGCCGAAATTCAGTTGCCTTTGAATTTCGGGTGATCCCTCTTGAGCATGTCTGCTTCTTCTATTTGTTCTACTTCAGACTTTCTTCCACAAACGGCGAGAAGCTTTGACTCGGTGAGCTTCGCGGAATTCCGACTACGATGCCCCGGTTGCCGGAATTCAGTTGCCTTTGAATTTCGGGTGATCCCTCTTGAGCATGCATGCTTCTGCTACTTGTTCTACATCAGGCTTTCTTCCAGATACGGCGAAACGCTTTGACTCGGTGTGTTTCGCGGCATTCCGACTTTGATGCCCCGGTTGCCGAAATTCAGTTGCCTTTGAATTTCGAGTGATCCCTCTTGAGCATGTCTGGTTCTTCTACTTGTTCTACTTCAGACTTTCTTCCAGAAACGGCGAAAAGCTTTGACTCGGTGAGTTTCGCGGAATTCCGACTACGATGCCCCGGTTGCCGGAATTCAGTTGCCTTTGAATTTCGGGTGATCCCTCTTGAGCATGTATGCTTCTGCTACTTGTTCTACTTCAGAGTTTCTTCCCCTAGCGGCGAAACGCTTTGACTCGGTGAGTTTCGCGGCATTCCGCCTTCGATGCCCCGCACGCCGAAATTCAGTTACCTTTGAATTTTGAGTGATTCCTCTTGAGTATGTATGCTTCTTCTACTTGTTCTACTTCAGACTTTCTTCCAGAAACGGCGAAAAGCTTTGACTCGGTGAGTTTCGCGGCATTCCGACATCGATGCCACGGTTGCCGAAATTCAGTTGCCTTTGAATTTCGGGTGATCTCTATTGAGCATGTATGCTTCTGCTACTTGTTCTACTTCAAACTTGCTTCCCCAAAAGGCGAAACACTTTGACTCGGTGAGTTTCGTGGCATTCCGACTACGATGCCCCGGTTGCTGAAATTCAGTTGCCTTTGAATTTCGGGTGATCCCTCTTGAGCATGTATGCTTCTGCTACTTGTTCTACTTCAGACTTTCTTCCGCTAGAGGCGAAACGCTTTGACTCGGTGAGTTTCGCGGCATTCCGACTTCGATGCTCCGGTTGCCGAAATTCAGTTGCCTTTGAATTTCGGGTTATCCCTATTGAGCATGTATGCTTCTGCTACTTGGTCTACTTCAGACTTTCTTCCCCAAACGGCGAAACGCTTTGACTCGGTGAGTTTCGCGGCATTCGGACTACGATGCCCCGGTTGCCAAAATTCAGTTGCCTTTGAATTTCGGGTGATCCCTCTTGAGCATGTATGCTTCTGCTACTTGTTCTACTTCAGACTTTCTTCCCCTAGCGGCGAAACGCTTTGACTCGGTGAGTTTCGCGGCACTCCGACTTTGATGCCCCGGTTGCCGAAATTCAGTTGCCTTTGAATTTCGGGTGATCCCTCTTGAGCATATATGCTTCTGCTACTTGTTCTACATCAGACTTTCTTCCAGAAACGGCAAAACGCTTTGACTCGGTGAGTTTCGCGGGATTCCGTCTACGATGGCCCGGTTGCCGAAATTCAGTTGCCTTTGAATTTCGGGTGATCCCTCTTGAGCATGTCTGCTTCTTCTATTTGTTCTACTTCAGACTTTCTTCCAAAAACGGCGAGAAGCTTTGACTCGGTGAGCTTCGCGGAATTCCGACTACGATGCCCCGGTTGCCGGAATTCAGTTGCCTTTGAATTTCGGGTGATCCCTCTTGAGCATGCATGCTTCTGCTACTTGTTCTACATCAGCCTTTCTTCCAGAAACGGCGAAACGCTTTGACTCGGTGAGTTTCGCGGCATTCCGACTACGATGCCCCGGTTGCCGAAATTCAGTTGCCTTTGAATTTCGGGTGATCCCTCTTGAGCATGTCTGGTTCTTCTACTTGTTCTACTTCAGACTTTCTTCCAAAAACGGCGAAAAACTTTGACTCGGTGAGTTTCGCGAAATTCCGACTACGATGCCCCGGTTGCCGGATTTCAGTTGCCTTTGAATTTCGGGTGATCCCTCTTGAGCATGTATGCTTCTGCTACTTGTTCTACTTCAGACTTTCTTCCCCTAGCGGCGAAACGCTTTGACTCGGTGAGTTTCGCGGCATTCCGCCTTCGATGCCCCGCACGCCGAAATTTAGTTACCTTTGAATTTTGAGTGATTCCTCTTGAGTATGTATGCTTCTTCTACTTGTTCTACTTCAGACTTTCTTCCCCAAACAGCGAAACGCTTTGACTCGGTGAGTTTCGCGGCATTCCGACATCGATGCCCCGGTTGCCGAAATTCAGTTGCCTTTGAATTTCGGGTGATCTCTATTGAGCATGTATGCTTCTGCTACTTGTTCTACTTCAAACTTGCTTCCCCAAAAGGCGAAACACTTTGACTCGGTGAGTTTCGTGGCATTCCGACTACGATGCCCCGGTTGCCGAAATTCAGTTGCCTTTGAATTTCGGGTGATCCCTCTTGAGCATGTATGCTTCTGCTACTTGTTCTACTTCAGACTTTCTTCCGCTAGAGGCGAAACGCTTTGACTCGGTGAGTTTCGCGGCATTCTGACTTCGATGCCCCGGTTGCCGAAATTCAGTTGCCTTTGAATTTCGGGTTATCCCTCTTGAGCATGTATGCTTCTGCTACTTGGTCTACTTCAGACTTTCTTCCCCAAACGGCGAAACGCTTTGACTCGGTGAGTTTCGCGGCATTCGGACTACGATGCCCCGGTTGCCGAAATTCAGTTGCCTTTGAATTTCGGGTGATCCCTCTTGAGCATGTATGCTTCT
>CM055349.1:6716451-6760079 GCA_029228515.1 Populus alba x Populus x berolinensis | reverse complement strand
GAAGTATGGAAGAAGTCTGATGTAGAACAAGTAGCACGAAGCATACATTGCTCAAGAGGGAAACACCCAAAATTCAAAGGCAACTGATTTCGGCAACCGGGCCATCGAAGTCGAATGCCTGCGAAAATCACCAGAGTCAAAGCGTTTCGCCGTTTGCGGAAGAAAGTCTGATGTAGAACAAGTAGCAGAAGCATACATGCTCAAGTGGGATCACCCGAAATTCAAAAGCAACTGAATTTCGGCAACCGGGCTTCGAAGTCGGAATGCCGCGAAACTCACCGCGTCAAAGCGTTTCGCCTGTTGCGGAAGGAAGTCTGATGTAGAACAAGTAGCAGAAGCATACTTGCTCAAGAGGGATCACCCGAAATTCAAAGGCAACTGAATTTCGGCAACCGGGGCATCGAAGTCGGAATGTCGCGAAACTCACCGAGTCAAAGCGTTTCGCCGTTTGCTGGAAGAAGATCTGATGTAGAACAAGTAGCAGAAGCATACATGCTCAAGAGGGATCACCCTAAATTCAAAGGCAACTGAATTTCGGCAACCAGGCATCGACGTCGAATGCCGCGAAACTCAGACGAGTCAAAGCGTTTCGCCGTTTGCGGAAGAAGTCTGATGTAGAACAAGTAGCAGAAGCATACATGCTCAAGAGGGATCACCCGAAATTCAAAGGCAACTGAATTTCGGCAACCGGGGCATCGAAGTCGGTAATGCCGCGAAACTCACGAGTCAAAGAGTTTCGCGTTTGCGGAAGAAGTCTGATGTAGAACAAGTAGCAGAAGCATACATGCTCAAGAGGGATCACCCGAAATTCAAAGGCAACTGAATTTCGGCAACCGGGCATCGAAAGTCGGAATGCCGCGAAACTCACCGAGTCAAAGCGTTTCGCCGTTTGCGGAAGAAGTCTGATGTAGAACAAGTAGCAGAAGCATACATGCTCAAGAGGGATCACCAGAAATTCAAAAGGCAACTGAATTTCGGCAATAGGGGCATCGAAGTTGAGAATGCCGCGAAACTCACATCGAGTCAAAGCGTTTTCGCCGTTTGCGGAAGAAAGTCTGATATAGAAACAAGTAGCAAAGCATAAATGCTCAAGAGGGATCACACGAAATTCAAAGGCAACTGAATTTTGGCACCGGGGCATCGAAGTCGGAATGCCGCGAAACTCACCGAGTCAAAAGCGTTTCGCCGGTTTGCGGAAGAAGTCTGATGTAGAACAAGTAGCAGAAGCATACATGCTCAAGAGGGATCACCCGAAATTCAAAGGCAACTGAATTTCGGCAAACGAGGCATCGAATCGGAATGCCGCGAAACTCACCGATCAAAGCGTTTGGCCGTTTGCGGAAGAAAGTCTGATGTAGAACAAGTAGCAGAAGCATACATGCTCAAGAGGGATCACCCGAAATTCAAAGGCTACTGAATTTCGGCAACCGGGGCATCGAAGTCGGAATGCCGCGAAACTCACACGGTCAAAGCGTTTTCGCGTTTGTGGAAGAAGTCTGATGTAGAACAAGTAGCAGAAGCATACATGCTCAAGAGGGATCTCCGAAATTCAAAGGCAACCGAATTTCGGCCAACGGGGCATCGAAGTCGGAATGCCGCGAAACTCACCGAGTCAAAGCGTTTCGCTGTTTGCGGAAGAAGTGTGATGTAGAACAAGTAGCAGAAGCAATACATGCTCAAGAGGGATCACCCGAATTCAAAGGCAACTGAATTTCGGCAACCGGGGCATCGAAGTCGGAATGCCGCGAAACTCACCGAGTCAAAGCGTTTCGCCGTTTGCGGAAGGAAGTCTGATGTAGAACAAGTAGCAGAAGCATACATGCTCAAGAGGGATCACCCGAAATTCAAAGGCAACTGAATTTCGGCAACGGGGCATCGAAGTCGGAATGCCGCGAAACTCACCGAGTCAAAGCGTTTCGCCGTTTGGGGAAGAAGTCTGATGTAGAACAAGTAGCAGAAGCATACATGCTCAAGAGGGATCACCCGAAATTCAAAGGCAACTGAATTTCGGCAACCGGGGCATCGAAGTCGGAATGCCGCGAAACTCACCGAGTCAAAGCGTTTCGCCGTTTGCGGAAGAAGTCTGATGTAGAACAAGTAGCAGAAGCATACATGCTCAAGAGGGATCACCCGAAATTCAAAGGCAACTGAATTTCGGCAACCGGGGCATCGAAGTCGGAATGCCGCGAAACTCACCGAGTCAAAGCGTTTCGCCTTTTGCGGAAGAAGTCTGATGTAGAACAAGTAGAAGAAGCATACATGCTCAAGAGGGATCACCCGAAATTCAAAGGCAACTGAATTTCGGCAACTGGGCATCGAAGTCGAAATGCCGCGAAACTCACGCGAGTCAAAGCGTTTCGCCGTTTGCGGAAGGAAGTCTGATGTAGAACAAGTAGCAGAAGCATACATGCTCAAGAGGGATCACCCGAAATTCAAAGGCAACTGAATTTCGGCAACGGGGCATCGAAGTCGGAATGCCGCGAAACTCACCAGAGTCAAAGCGTTTCCCGTTTGCGGTGAAGAAGTGTGATGTATAAACAAGTAGCAGAAGCATACATGCTCAAGAGGGATCACCGAAATTCAAAGGCAACTGAATTTCGGCAACCGGGCATCGAAGTCGGAATGCCGCGAAACTCACCGAGTCAAAGCGTTTCGTCGTTTGCGGAAGGAAGTCTGATGTAGAACAAGTAGCAGAAGCATACATGCTCAAGAGGGATCACCCGAAATTCAAAGGCAACTGAATTTCGGCAACCGGGGCATCGAAGTCGGAATGCCGCGAAACTCACCGAGTCAAAGCGTTTCGTCCGTTTGCGAAGAAGTGTGATGTAGAACAAGTAGCAGAAGCATACATGCTCAAGAGGGATCACCCGAAATTCAAAGGCAACTGAATTTCGGCAACCGGGGCATCGAAGTCGGAATGCCGCGAAACTCAGCGAGTCAAAGCGTTTCGCCGTTTGCGGAAGAAGTCTGATGTATGAACAAGTAGGCAGAAGCATACATGCTCAAGAGGGATCACCCGAAATTCAAAGGCAACTGAATTTCGGCAACCGGGGCATCGAAGTCGGAATGCCGCGAAACTCACCGCGTCCAAAGCGTTTCGCCGTTTGCGGAAGAAGTCTGATGTAGAACAAGTAGCAGAAGCATACATGCTCAAGAGGGATCACCCGAATTTCAAAGGCAACTGAATTTCGGCAACCGGGCATCGAAGTCGGAATGCCGCAAAACTCACCGAGTCAAAGCGTTTCGCCGTTTGCGGAAGAAGTCTGATGTAGAACAAGTAGCAGAAGCATACATGCTCAAGAGGGATCACCCGAAATTCAAAGGCAACAGAATTTCGGCAACCGAGGCATCGAAGGCGGAATGCCGCGAAACTCACCGAGTCAAAACGTTTCGCCGTTTGCGGAAGAAAGTATGATGTAGAACAAGTAGCAGAAGCATACATGCTCAAGAGGGATCACCCGAAATTCAAAGGCAACTGAATTTCGGCAACCGGGACATCGAATTTGGAATGCCTCGAAACTCACCGAGTCAAAGCGTTTCACCGTTTGCGGAAAAAAGTATGCTGTAGAACCAGTAGCAGAAGCATACATGTTCAAAAGGGATCACCCGAAATTCAAAGGGAACTGAATTTCGGCAACCGGGGCATCGAATTCGGAATGCTGCCAAACTCTCCGAGTCAAATGTTTCGCCGTTTGCGGAAGAAAGTATGATGTAGAACAAGTAGCAGAAGCATACATGCTCAAGAGGGATCACCCCAAATTCAAAGGCAACTGAATTTCGGCAACCGGGACATCGAATTAGGAATGCCTCGAAACTCAATGAGTCAAAGCGTTTCGCCGTTTGCGGAAGAAGTCTGATGTAGAACAAGTAGCAGAAGCATACATGCTCAAGAGGGATCACCCGAAATTCAAAGGCAACTGAATTTCGGCAAACCGGGGCATCGAAGTCGGAATGCCCGCGAAACTCACCGAGATCAAGAGCGTTTCGCCGATTTCGCGGAGAGGAAAGTGTGCATGGTCAGAACAAGTAGGCAGCAAGCAATACATGCTCAAGAGGGATTCTACCCAAAATTCAAAGACAGCAACTGAATTTCGGCACAACCAGGGGCATCGAAGTCGGAATGCCAGCGAAACTCACCGAGTCAAAGCAGTTTCGCCGTTGGCGGAATGGAAAGTGTGATGGTAGAACAAAGTAGCAGAAGCAATACATGCTCAAAGAGGGATCACCCCGAAATTCAACAAGGCAACTGAATTTCGGCAACCGGGGCATCGAGAGGCGGAATGTCGCGAAACTCACAGAGCGAGTCTAAAGCGTTTTCGGCAATTTTTTTTTTATTTTTTTTGGCGTGAATGGAATGTGTGATGTTAAGAACAAGTAGCACAAAGCATACATGCTCACAAGGAGGGATCAACACCGAAATTCAAAAGGCAACTGACTTTCCGGCAAACCGGGGCATCGACAGTCGAATGCGGTGAAACTCCAACCAAGTCAAAGCGTTTCGCCGTTTTGCAGGAAGGAAGTGTGATGGAGAACAAGTAGCAGAAGCATAAATGCTCAAGATGGGAGGATCACTAACGAAAATTCAATAGGCAACTGACAATCTTTCGGCAACCGGGGCATCGAAGTCGGAATCCTGCGAAAGTTCAACCGAGGTCAAATCGTTTCGGCGTTTTTAAGGAAGGAAGTCACGTGAAGTAGAAAGCTCAAAGATAGCATGAAGCTATACCATGCTCAAGAGGGATCACGCAAAATTCAAAGGCAACTTGAAATTTCGGCAACCGGGACTATCGAAGTCATGAATGCCGCGAAAACTCACCGAGTCAAAGCGGTTTCGCTGTTTCATGAAGAAGTGTGATGTAGAACAAGTTCAGAAGCATACATGCTCAAGAGCGGATCACCAGAAATTCAAAGGCAACTAAAATTTCCGGCAACCGAGGCATCGAAGGGCGGAATGCCGCGAAACTCACAGAGTCAAAGCGTTTCGCTATTTCAGGAAAGGAAGTGTGAGATAGAACAAGTAGCGAAAGCATACATGCTGAAGAGGGATCACCCGAAATTCAAATGTCAACATAATTTCGGCAAACCGGGGCATCGAAGTTGGAATGCCGCGAAACTCACCCAATCAAAGCGTATCGCTAGTTTAAGGAAGTAAGTGTAATGTAGAACAAGTAGTGCAGAAGCATACTATGCTGAAGAGGGATCACCCGAAATTCAAAGGCAACTGAATTTCAGCAACTGGTGGCATCGATATCGGAATAGCCGCGAAAACTCACCGAGTCAAAGCGTTTCGCTGTTTAAGAAGGTAAGTGGTGATGTAGAACAAGATATGAGCTGAAGCATACATGCACAAGAGGGGATCACCCGAAATTCAAAGGCAACTAAATTTCCGGCTACCGGTGCATCGAAGTCGGAATGCCGCGAAACTCACCGATTCAGAGCGTTTCGCTGTTACATTAAGGACGTGTGGAGTAGAACAAAGTAAGCAGAAAGCATACATGCTGAAGAGGGATCACCCGAAATTCAAAAGGCAGACTTAAATTCGGCAACAGGTGGCAATCGATAGTCGGAATGCCGCGAAACTCACCAAGTCAAAGCGTTTTGCTGTTTATAGGAAGGAAAGTGGTATGGAAGTAGAACAAAGTTGCAGAAGCATACATGCTCAAGTAGTGGATCACCCGAAATTCAAAGGCAACAGACTTTCGTCAACCGGTGCCTATCGAAGTCGTAATGCAGGTGAACTCACTGAGTCAAAGGCCGTTTTCGCCATTTGCCGTAAGGAAATGTGATGTATGATACAAATAGCAGAAGCATACATGCTCAAGAGGGATCACCATAAATTCAAAGGCAACTAAAATTTCACAACCGGGGGGGGGGAGAACATCGAAGTCGTAATGCCGCAGAAACTCACGGAGTCAAACCGTTTCCTGATTTAAGGAGAGGAAGTGTGATATAGAAACAACTAGCAGAAGCATACATGCTCCAAGAAGGATCACCCGAAATTCAAAGCCAACTGAATTTCGGCAGAAGGGGGTAATCGAAGTCGGAATGTCGCGAAAGTCACCGAGTCATAACGTTTCGCTTTTATGTAAGGAAGTGTGTCTGTAAAACAAGTAGCATAAGCATACATGCTCAAGAGGGATCACCCGAAATTCAAAGGCAATTGACCTTTCGACAACCGGGCCGCATCGAAGTCGGAATGCCGTGAAACTCACCGATGTCATAGCGTTTCGCCATTCTTGCGGAAGGATGTGTGAGGTAGAACAAGTAGCAGAAGCATACTTGCTCAAGAGGGAACACCCAAAATTGAAAGGAGCAACGTGAAATTCGACAACCGGGGCAATCGAAGTTGGAATTACAACAAAAGTCATCCGAGTCATAGCGTTTCGCCGTTTGCGGAAGAAAGTCTGATGTAGAACAAGTAGCAGAAGCATACATGCTCAAGAGGGATCACCCGAAATTCAAAGGCAACTGAATTTCGGCAACCGGGGCATCGAAGTCGGAATGCCGCGAAACTCACCGAGTCAAAGCGTTTCGCCGTTTGCGGAAGAAGTCTGATGTAGAACAAGTAGCAGAAGCATACATGCTCAAGAGGGATCACCCGAAATTCAAAGGCAACTGAATTTCGGCAACCGGGGCATCGAAGTCGGAATGCCGCGAAACTCACCGAGTCAAAGCGTTTCGCCGTTTGCGGAAGAAAGTCTGATGTAGAACAAGTAGCAGAAGCATACATGCTCAAGAGGGATCACCCGAAATTCAAAGGCAACTGAATTTCGGCAACCGGGGCATCGAAGTCGGAATGCCGCGAAACTCACCGAGTCAAAGCGTTTCGCCGTTTGCGGAAGAAAGTCTGATGTAGAACAAGTAGCAGAAGCATACATGCTCAAGAGGGATCACCCGAAATTCAAAGGCAACTGAATTTCGGCAACCGGGGCATCGAAGTCGGAATGCCGCGAAACTCACCGAGTCAAAGCGTTTCGCCGTTTGCGGAAGAAAGTCTGATGTAGAACAAGTAGCAGAAGCATACATGCTCAAGAGGGATCACCCGAAATTCAAAGGCAACTGAATTTCGGCAACCGGGGCATCGAAGTCGGAATGCCGCGAAACTCACCGAGTCAAAGCGTTTCGCCGTTTGCGGAAGAAGTCTGATGTAGAACAAGTAGCAGAAGCATACATGCTCAAGAGGGATCACCCGAAATTCAAAGGCAACTGAATTTCGGCAACCGGGGCATCGAAGTCGGAATGCCGCGAAACTCACCGAGTCAAAGCGTTTCGCCGTTTGCGGAAGAAAGTCTGATGTAGAACAAGTAGCAGAAGCATACATGCTCAAGAGGGATCACCCGAAATTCAAAGGCAACTGAATTTCGGCAACCGGGGCATCGAAGTCGGAATGCCGCGAAACTCACCGAGTCAAAGCGTTTCGCCGTTTGCGGAAGAAAGTCTGATGTAGAACAAGTAGCAGAAGCATACATGCTCAAGAGGGATCACCCGAAATTCAAAGGCAACTGAATTTCGGCAACCGGGGCATCGAAGTCGGAATGCCGCGAAACTCACCGAGTCAAAGCGTTTCGCCGTTTGCGGAAGAAGTCTGATGTAGAACAAGTAGCAGAAGCATACATGCTCAAGAGGGATCACCCGAAATTCAAAGGCAACTGAATTTCGGCAACCGGGGCATCGAAGTCGGAATGCCGCGAAACTCACCGAGTCAAAGCGTTTCGCCGTTTGCGGAAGAAAGTCTGATGTAGAACAAGTAGCAGAAGCATACATGCTCAAGAGGGATCACCCGAAATTCAAAGGCAACTGAATTTCGGCAACCGGGGCATCGAAGTCGGAATGCCGCGAAACTCACCGAGTCAAAGCGTTTCGCCGTTTGCGGAAGAAGTCTGATGTAGAACAAGTAGCAGAAGCATACATGCTCAAGAGGGATCACCCGAAATTCAAAGGCAACTGAATTTCGGCAACCGGGGCATCGAAGTCGGAATGCCGCGAAACTCACCGAGTCAAAGCGTTTCGCCGTTTGCGGAAGAAAGTCTGATGTAGAACAAGTAGCAGAAGCATACATGCTCAAGAGGGATCACCCGAAATTCAAAGGCAACTGAATTTCGGCAACCGGGGCATCGAAGTCGGAATGCCGCGAAACTCACCGAGTCAAAGCGTTTCGCCGTTTGCGGAAGAAGTCTGATGTAGAACAAGTAGCAGAAGCATACATGCTCAAGAGGGATCACCCGAAATTCAAAGGCAACTGAATTTCGGCAACCGGGGCATCGAAGTCGGAATGCCGCGAAACTCACCGAGTCAAAGCGTTTCGCCGTTTGCGGAAGAAAGTCTGATGTAGAACAAGTAGCAGAAGCATACATGCTCAAGAGGGATCACCCGAAATTCAAAGGCAACTGAATTTCGGCAACCGGGGCATCGAAGTCGGAATGCCGCGAAACTCACCGAGTCAAAGCGTTTCGCCGTTTGCGGAAGAAGTCTGATGTAGAACAAGTAGCAGAAGCATACATGCTCAAGAGGGATCACCCGAAATTCAAAGGCAACTGAATTTCGGCAACCGGGGCATCGAAGTCGGAATGCCGCGAAACTCACCGAGTCAAAGCGTTTCGCCGTTTGCGGAAGAAAGTCTGATGTAGAACAAGTAGCAGAAGCATACATGCTCAAGAGGGATCACCCGAAATTCAAAGGCAACTGAATTTCGGCAACCGGGGCATCGAAGTCGGAATGCCGCGAAACTCACCGAGTCAAAGCGTTTCGCCGTTTGCGGAAGAAAGTCTGATGTAGAACAAGTAGCAGAAGCATACATGCTCAAGAGGGATCACCCGAAATTCAAAGGCAACTGAATTTCGGCAACCGGGGCATCGAAGTCGGAATGCCGCGAAACTCACCGAGTCAAAGCGTTTCGCCGTTTGCGGAAGAAGTCTGATGTAGAACAAGTAGCAGAAGCATACATGCTCAAGAGGGATCACCCGAAATTCAAAGGCAACTGAATTTCGGCAACCGGGGCATCGAAGTCGGAATGCCGCGAAACTCACCGAGTCAAAGCGTTTCGCCGTTTGCGGAAGAAAGTCTGATGTAGAACAAGTAGCAGAAGCATACATGCTCAAGAGGGATCACCCGAAATTCAAAGGCAACTGAATTTCGGCAACCGGGGCATCGAAGTCGGAATGCCGCGAAACTCACCGAGTCAAAGCGTTTCGCCGTTTGCGGAAGAAAGTCTGATGTAGAACAAGTAGCAGAAGCATACATGCTCAAGAGGGATCACCCGAAATTCAAAGGCAACTGAATTTCGGCAACCGGGGCATCGAAGTCGGAATGCCGCGAAACTCACCGAGTCAAAGCGTTTCGCCGTTTGCGGAAGAAGTCTGATGTAGAACAAGTAGCAGAAGCATACATGCTCAAGAGGGATCACCCGAAATTCAAAGGCAACTGAATTTCGGCAACCGGGGCATCGAAGTCGGAATGCCGCGAAACTCACCGAGTCAAAGCGTTTCGCCGTTTGCGGAAGAAGTCTGATGTAGAACAAGTAGCAGAAGCATACATGCTCAAGAGGGATCACCCGAAATTCAAAGGCAACTGAATTTCGGCAACCGGGGCATCGAAGTCGGAATGCCGCGAAACTCACCGAGTCAAAGCGTTTCGCCGTTTGCGGAAGAAGTCTGATGTAGAACAAGTAGCAGAAGCATACATGCTCAAGAGGGATCACCCGAAATTCAAAGGCAACTGAATTTCGGCAACCGGGGCATCGAAGTCGGAATGCCGCGAAACTCACCGAGTCAAAGCGTTTCGCCGTTTGCGGAAGAAGTCTGATGTAGAACAAGTAGCAGAAGCATACATGCTCAAGAGGGATCACCCGAAATTCAAAGGCAACTGAATTTCGGCAACCGGGGCATCGAAGTCGGAATGCCGCGAAACTCACCGAGTCAAAGCGTTTCGCCGTTTGCGGAAGAAGTCTGATGTAGAACAAGTAGCAGAAGCATACATGCTCAAGAGGGATCACCCGAAATTCAAAGGCAACTGAATTTCGGCAACCGGGGCATCGAAGTCGGAATGCCGCGAAACTCACCGAGTCAAAGCGTTTCGCCGTTTGCGGAAGAAAGTCTGATGTAGAACAAGTAGCAGAAGCATACATGCTCAAGAGGGATCACCCGAAATTCAAAGGCAACTGAATTTCGGCAACCGGGGCATCGAAGTCGGAATGCCGCGAAACTCACCGAGTCAAAGCGTTTCGCCGTTTGCGGAAGAAAGTCTGATGTAGAACAAGTAGCAGAAGCATACATGCTCAAGAGGGATCACCCGAAATTCAAAGGCAACTGAATTTCGGCAACCGGGGCATCGAAGTCGGAATGCCGCGAAACTCACCGAGTCAAAGCGTTTCGCCGTTTGCGGAAGAAGTCTGATGTAGAACAAGTAGCAGAAGCATACATGCTCAAGAGGGATCACCCGAAATTCAAAGGCAACTGAATTTCGGCAACCGGGGCATCGAAGTCGGAATGCCGCGAAACTCACCGAGTCAAAGCGTTTCGCCGTTTGCGGAAGAAAGTCTGATGTAGAACAAGTAGCAGAAGCATACATGCTCAAGAGGGATCACCCGAAATTCAAAGGCAACTGAATTTCGGCAACCGGGGCATCGAAGTCGGAATGCCGCGAAACTCACCGAGTCAAAGCGTTTCGCCGTTTGCGGAAGAAAGTCTGATGTAGAACAAGTAGCAGAAGCATACATGCTCAAGAGGGATCACCCGAAATTCAAAGGCAACTGAATTTCGGCAACCGGGGCATCGAAGTCGGAATGCCGCGAAACTCACCGAGTCAAAGCGTTTCGCCGTTTGCGGAAGAAAGTCTGATGTAGAACAAGTAGCAGAAGCATACATGCTCAAGAGGGATCACCCGAAATTCAAAGGCAACTGAATTTCGGCAACCGGGGCATCGAAGTCGGAATGCCGCGAAACTCACCGAGTCAAAGCGTTTCGCCGTTTTGGAAGAAGAAGTCTGATGTAGAACAAGTAGCAGAAGCATACATGCTCAAGAGGGATCACCCGAAATTCAAAGGCAACTGAATTTCGGCAACCGGGGCATCGAAGTCGGAATGCCGCGAAACTCACCGAGTCAAAGCGTTTCGCCGTTTTGGAAGAGAAGTCTGATGTAGAACAAGTAGCAGAAGCATACATGCTCAAGAGGGATCACCCGAAATTCAAAGGCAACTGAATTTCGGCAACCGGGGCATCGAAGTCGGAATGCCGCGAAACTCACCGAGTCAAAGCGTTTCGCCGTTTGCGGAAGAAAGTCTGATGTAGAACAAGTAGCAGAAGCATACATGCTCAAGAGGGATCACCCGAAATTCAAAGGCAACTGAATTTCGGCAACCGGGGCATCGAAGTCGGAATGCCGCGAAACTCACCGAGTCAAAGCGTTTCGCCGTTTGCGGAAGGAAGTCTGATGTAGAACAAGTAGCAGAAGCATACATGCTCAAGAGGGATCACCCGAAATTCAAAGGCAACTGAATTTCGGCAACCGGGGCATCGAAGTCGGAATGCCGCGAAACTCACCGAGTCAAAGCGTTTCGCCGTTTGCGGAAGAAGTCTGATGTAGAACAAGTAGCAGAAGCATACATGCTCAAGAGGGATCACCCGAAATTCAAAGGCAACTGAATTTCGGCAACCGGGGCATCGAAGTCGGAATGCCGCGAAACTCACCGAGTCAAAGCGTTTCGCCGTTTGCGGAAGAAAGTCTGATGTAGAACAAGTAGCAGAAGCATACATGCTCAAGAGGGATCACCCGAAATTCAAAGGCAACTGAATTTCGGCAACCGGGGCATCGAAGTCGGAATGCCGCGAAACTCACCGAGTCAAAGCGTTTCGCCGTTTGCGGAAGAAAGTCTGATGTAGAACAAGTAGCAGAAGCATACATGCTCAAGAGGGATCACCCGAAATTCAAAGGCAACTGAATTTCGGCAACCGGGGCATCGAAGTCGGAATGCCGCGAAACTCACCGAGTCAAAGCGTTTCGCCGTTTGCGGAAGAAAGTCTGATGTAGAACAAGTAGCAGAAGCATACATGCTCAAGAGGGATCACCCGAAATTCAAAGGCAACTGAATTTCGGCAACCGGGGCATCGAAGTCGGAATGCCGCGAAACTCACCGAGTCAAAGCGTTTCGCCGTTTGCGGAAGAAAGTCTGATGTAGAACAAGTAGCAGAAGCATACATGCTCAAGAGGGATCACCCGAAATTCAAAGGCAACTGAATTTCGGCAACCGGGGCATCGAAGTCGGAATGCCGCGAAACTCACCGAGTCAAAGCGTTTCGCCGTTTGCGGAAGAAAGTCTGATGTAGAACAAGTAGCAGAAGCATACATGCTCAAGAGGGATCACCCGAAATTCAAAGGCAACTGAATTTCGGCAACCGGGCATCGAAGTCGGAATGCCGCGAAACTCACCGAGTCAAAGCGTTTCGCCGTTTGCGGAAGAAAGTCTGATGTAGAACAAGTAGCAGAAGCATACATGCTCAAGAGGGATCACCCGAAATTCAAAGGCAACTGAATTTCGGCAACCGGGGCATCGAAGTCGGAATGCCGCGAAACTCACCGAGTCAAAGCGTTTCGCCGTTTGCGGAAGAAAGTCTGATGTAGAACAAGTAGCAGAAGCATACATGCTCAAGAGGGATCACCCGAAATTCAAAGGCAACTGAATTTCGGCAACCGGGGCATCGAAGTCGGAATGCCGCGAAACTCACCGAGTCAAAGCGTTTCGCCGTTTGCGGAAGAAAGTCTGATGTAGAACAAGTAGCAGAAGCATACATGCTCAAGAGGGATCACCCGAAATTCAAAGGCAACTGAATTTCGGCAACCGGGGCATCGAAGTCGGAATGCCGCGAAACTCACCGAGTCAAAGCGTTTCGCCGTTTGCGGAAGAAAGTCTGATGTAGAACAAGTAGCAGAAGCATACATGCTCAAGAGGGATCACCCGAAATTCAAAGGCAACTGAATTTCGGCAACCGGGGCATCGAAGTCGGAATGCCGCGAAACTCACCGAGTCAAAGCGTTTCGCCGTTTGCGGAAGAAAGTCTGATGTAGAACAAGTAGCAGAAGCATACATGCTCAAGAGGGATCACCCGAAATTCAAAGGCAACTGAATTTCGGCAACCGGGGCATCGAAGTCGGAATGCCGCGAAACTCACCGAGTCAAAGCGTTTCGCCGTTTGCGGAAGAAAGTCTGATGTAGAACAAGTAGCAGAAGCATACATGCTCAAGAGGGATCACCCGAAATTCAAAGGCAACTGAATTTCGGCAACCGGGGCATCGAAGTCGGAATGCCGCGAAACTCACCGAGTCAAAGCGTTTCGCCGTTTGCGGAAGAAAGTGTGATGTAGAACAAGTAGCAGAAGCATACATGCTCAAGAGGGATCACCCGAAATTCAAAGGCAACTGAATTTCGGCAACCGGGGCATCGAAGTCGGAATGCCGCGAAACTCACCGAGTCAAAGCGTTTCGCCGTTTGCGGAAGAAAGTCTGATGTAGAACAAGTAGCAGAAGCATACATGCTCAAGAGGGATCACCCGAAATTCAAAGGCAACTGAATTTCGGCAACCGGGGCATCGAAGTCGGAATGCCGCGAAACTCACCGAGTCAAAGCGTTTCGCCGTTTGCGGAAGAAAGTCTGATGTAGAACAAGTAGCAGAAGCATACATGCTCAAGAGGGATCACCCGAAATTCAAAGGCAACTGAATTTCGGCAACCGGGGCATCGAAGTCGGAATGCCGCGAAACTCACCGAGTCAAAGCGTTTCGCCGTTTGCGGAAGAAGTCTGATGTAGAACAAGTAGCAGAAGCATACATGCTCAAGAGGGATCACCCGAAATTCAAAGGCAACTGAATTTCGGCAACCGGGGCATCGAAGTCGGAATGCCGCGAAACTCACCGAGTCAAAGCGTTTCGCCGTTTGCGGAAGAAAGTCTGATGTAGAACAAGTAGCAGAAGCATACATGCTCAAGAGGGATCACCCGAAATTCAAAGGCAACTGAATTTCGGCAACCGGGGCATCGAAGTCGGAATGCCGCGAAACTCACCGAGTCAAAGCGTTTCGCCGTTTGCGGAAGAAAGTCTGATGTAGAACAAGTAGCAGAAGCATACATGCTCAAGAGGGATCACCCGAAATTCAAAGGCAACTGAATTTCGGCAACCGGGGCATCGAAGTCGGAATGCCGCGAAACTCACCGAGTCAAAGCGTTTCGCCGTTTGCGGAAGAAAGTCTGATGTAGAACAAGTAGCAGAAGCATACATGCTCAAGAGGGATCACCCGAAATTCAAAGGCAACTGAATTTCGGCAACCGGGGCATCGAAGTCGGAATGCCGCGAAACTCACCGAGTCAAAGCGTTTCGCCGTTTGCGGAAGAAGTCTGATGTAGAACAAGTAGCAGAAGCATACATGCTCAAGAGGGATCACCCGAAATTCAAAGGCAACTGAATTTCGGCAACCGGGGCATCGAAGTCGGAATGCCGCGAAACTCACCGAGTCAAAGCGTTTCGCCGTTTGCGGAAGAAAGTCTGATGTAGAACAAGTAGCAGAAGCATACATGCTCAAGAGGGATCACCCGAAATTCAAAGGCAACTGAATTTCGGCAACCGGGGCATCGAAGTCGGAATGCCGCGAAACTCACCGAGTCAAAGCGTTTCGCCGTTTGCGGAAGAAGTCTGATGTAGAACAAGTAGCAGAAGCATACATGCTCAAGAGGGATCACCCGAAATTCAAAGGCAACTGAATTTCGGCAACCGGGGCATCGAAGTCGGAATGCCGCGAAACTCACCGAGTCAAAGCGTTTCGCCGTTTGCGGAAGAAAGTCTGATGTAGAACAAGTAGCAGAAGCATACATGCTCAAGAGGGATCACCCGAAATTCAAAGGCAACTGAATTTCGGCAACCGGGGCATCGAAGTCGGAATGCCGCGAAACTCACCGAGTCAAAGCGTTTCGCCGTTTGCGGAAGAAAGTCTGATGTAGAACAAGTAGCAGAAGCATACATGCTCAAGAGGGATCACCCGAAATTCAAAGGCAACTGAATTTCGGCAACCGGGGCATCGAAGTCGGAATGCCGCGAAACTCACCGAGTCAAAGCGTTTCGCCGTTTGCGGAAGAAAGTCTGATGTAGAACAAGTAGCAGAAGCATACATGCTCAAGAGGGATCACCCGAAATTCAAAGGCAACTGAATTTCGGCAACCGGGGCATCGAAGTCGGAATGCCGCGAAACTCACCGAGTCAAAGCGTTTCGCCGTTTGCGGAAGAAGTCTGATGTAGAACAAGTAGCAGAAGCATACATGCTCAAGAGGGATCACCCGAAATTCAAAGGCAACTGAATTTCGGCAACCGGGGCATCGAAGTCGGAATGCCGCGAAACTCACCGAGTCAAAGCGTTTCGCCGTTTGCGGAAGAAAGTCTGATGTAGAACAAGTAGCAGAAGCATACATGCTCAAGAGGGATCACCCGAAATTCAAAGGCAACTGAATTTCGGCAACCGGGGCATCGAAGTCGGAATGCCGCGAAACTCACCGAGTCAAAGCGTTTCGCCGTTTGCGGAAGAAGTCTGATGTAGAACAAGTAGCAGAAGCATACATGCTCAAGAGGGATCACCCGAAATTCAAAGGCAACTGAATTTCGGCAACCGGGGCATCGAAGTCGGAATGCCGCGAAACTCACCGAGTCAAAGCGTTTCGCCGTTTGCGGAAGAAGTCTGATGTAGAACAAGTAGCAGAAGCATACATGCTCAAGAGGGATCACCCGAAATTCAAAGGCAACTGAATTTCGGCAACCGGGGCATCGAAGTCGGAATGCCGCGAAACTCACCGAGTCAAAGCGTTTCGCCGTTTGCGGAAGAAAGTCTGATGTAGAACAAGTAGCAGAAGCATACATGCTCAAGAGGGATCACCCGAAATTCAAAGGCAACTGAATTTCGGCAACCGGGGCATCGAAGTCGGAATGCCGCGAAACTCACCGAGTCAAAGCGTTTCGCCGTTTGCGGAAGAAAGTCTGATGTAGAACAAGTAGCAGAAGCATACATGCTCAAGAGGGATCACCCGAAATTCAAAGGCAACTGAATTTCGGCAACCGGGGCATCGAAGTCGGAATGCCGCGAAACTCACCGAGTCAAAGCGTTTCGCCGTTTGCGGAAGAAAGTCTGATGTAGAACAAGTAGCAGAAGCATACATGCTCAAGAGGGATCACCCGAAATTCAAAGGCAACTGAATTTCGGCAACCGGGGCATCGAAGTCGGAATGCCGCGAAACTCACCGAGTCAAAGCGTTTCGCCGTTTGCGGAAGAAGTCTGATGTAGAACAAGTAGCAGAAGCATACATGCTCAAGAGGGATCACCCGAAATTCAAAGGCAACTGAATTTCGGCAACCGGGGCATCGAAGTCGGAATGCCGCGAAACTCACCGAGTCAAAGCGTTTCGCCGTTTGCGGAAGAAGTCTGATGTAGAACAAGTAGCAGAAGCATACATGCTCAAGAGGGATCACCCGAAATTCAAAGGCAACTGAATTTCGGCAACCGGGGCATCGAAGTCGGAATGCCGCGAAACTCACCGAGTCAAAGCGTTTCGCCTTTGCGGAAGAAAGTCTGATGTAGAACAAGTAGCAGAAGCATACATGCTCAAGAGGGATCACCCGAAATTCAAAGGCAACTGAATTTCGGCAACCGGGGCATCGAAGTCGGAATGCCGCGAAACTCACCGAGTCAAAGCGTTTCGCCGTTTGCGGAAGAAGTCTGATGTAGAACAAGTAGCAGAAGCATACATGCTCAAGAGGGATCACCCGAAATTCAAAGGCAACTGAATTTCGGCAACCGGGGCATCGAAGTCGGAATGCCGCGAAACTCACCGAGTCAAAGCGTTTCGCCGTTTGCGGAAGAAAGTCTGATGTAGAACAAGTAGCAGAAGCATACATGCTCAAGAGGGATCACCCGAAATTCAAAGGCAACTGAATTTCGGCAACCGGGGCATCGAAGTCGGAATGCCGCGAAACTCACCGAGTCAAAGCGTTTCGCCGTTTGCGGAAGAAAGTCTGATGTAGAACAAGTAGCAGAAGCATACATGCTCAAGAGGGATCACCCGAAATTCAAAGGCAACTGAATTTCGGCAACCGGGGCATCGAAGTCGGAATGCCGCGAAACTCACCGAGTCAAAGCGTTTCGCCGTTTGCGGAAGAAAGTCTGATGTAGAACAAGTAGCAGAAGCATACATGCTCAAGAGGGATCACCCGAAATTCAAAGGCAACTGAATTTCGGCAACCGGGGCATCGAAGTCGGAATGCCGCGAAACTCACCGAGTCAAAGCGTTTCGCCGTTTGCGGAAGAAAGTCTGATGTAGAACAAGTAGCAGAAGCATACATGCTCAAGAGGGATCACCCGAAATTCAAAGGCAACTGAATTTCGGCAACCGGGCATCGAAGTCGGAATGCCGCGAAACTCACCGAGTCAAAGCGTTTCGCCGTTTGCGGAAGAAAGTCTGATGTAGAACAAGTAGCAGAAGCATACATGCTCAAGAGGGATCACCCGAAATTCAAAGGCAACTGAATTTCGGCAACCGGGGCATCGAAGTCGGAATGCCGCGAAACTCACCGAGTCAAAGCGTTTCGCCGTTTGCGGAAGAAAGTCTGATGTAGAACAAGTAGCAGAAGCATACATGCTCAAGAGGGATCACCCGAAATTCAAAGGCAACTGAATTTCGGCAACCGGGGCATCGAAGTCGGAATGCCGCGAAACTCACCGAGTCAAAGCGTTTCGCCGTTTGCGGAAGAAAGTCTGATGTAGAACAAGTAGCAGAAGCATACATGCTCAAGAGGGATCACCCGAAATTCAAAGGCAACTGAATTTCGGCAACCGGGGCATCGAAGTCGGAATGCCGCGAAACTCACCGAGTCAAAGCGTTTCGCCGTTTGCGGAAGAAGTCTGATGTAGAACAAGTAGCAGAAGCATACATGCTCAAGAGGGATCACCCGAAATTCAAAGGCAACTGAATTTCGGCAACCGGGGCATCGAAGTCGGAATGCCGCGAAACTCACCGAGTCAAAGCGTTTCGCCGTTTGCGGAAGAAGTCTGATGTAGAACAAGTAGCAGAAGCATACATGCTCAAGAGGGATCACCCGAAATTCAAAGGCAACTGAATTTCGGCAACCGGGGCATCGAAGTCGGAATGCCGCGAAACTCACCGAGTCAAAGCGTTTCGCCTTTGCGGAAGAAAGTCTGATGTAGAACAAGTAGCAGAAGCATACATGCTCAAGAGGGATCACCCGAAATTCAAAGGCAACTGAATTTCGGCAACCGGGGCATCGAAGTCGGAATGCCGCGAAACTCACCGAGTCAAAGCGTTTCGCCGTTTGCGGAAGAAAGTCTGATGTAGAACAAGTAGCAGAAGCATACATGCTCAAGAGGGATCACCCGAAATTCAAAGGCAACTGAATTTCGGCAACCGGGGCATCGAAGTCGGAATGCCGCGAAACTCACCGAGTCAAAGCGTTTCGCCGTTTGCGGAAGAAGTCTGATGTAGAACAAGTAGCAGAAGCATACATGCTCAAGAGGGATCACCCGAAATTCAAAGGCAACTGAATTTCGGCAACCGGGGCATCGAAGTCGGAATGCCGCGAAACTCACCGAGTCAAAGCGTTTCGCCGTTTGCGGAAGAAAGTCTGATGTAGAACAAGTAGCAGAAGCATACATGCTCAAGAGGGATCACCCGAAATTCAAAGGCAACTGAATTTCGGCAACCGGGGCATCGAAGTCGGAATGCCGCGAAACTCACCGAGTCAAAGCGTTTCGCCGTTTGCGGAAGAAAGTCTGATGTAGAACAAGTAGCAGAAGCATACATGCTCAAGAGGGATCACCCGAAATTCAAAGGCAACTGAATTTCGGCAACCGGGGCATCGAAGTCGGAATGCCGCGAAACTCACCGAGTCAAAGCGTTTCGCCGTTTGCGGAAGAAAGTCTGATGTAGAACAAGTAGCAGAAGCATACATGCTCAAGAGGGATCACCCGAAATTCAAAGGCAACTGAATTTCGGCAACCGGGGCATCGAAGTCGGAATGCCGCGAAACTCACCGAGTCAAAGCGTTTCGCCGTTTGCGGAAGAAAGTCTGATGTAGAACAAGTAGCAGAAGCATACATGCTCAAGAGGGATCACCCGAAATTCAAAGGCAACTGAATTTCGGCAACCGGGGCATCGAAGTCGGAATGCCGCGAAACTCACCGAGTCAAAGCGTTTCGCCGTTTGCGGAAGAAAGTCTGATGTAGAACAAGTAGCAGAAGCATACATGCTCAAGAGGGATCACCCGAAATTCAAAGGCAACTGAATTTCGGCAACCGGGGCATCGAAGTCGGAATGCCGCGAAACTCACCGAGTCAAAGCGTTTCGCCGTTTGCGGAAGAAAGTCTGATGTAGAACAAGTAGCAGAAGCATACATGCTCAAGAGGGATCACCCGAAATTCAAAGGCAACTGAATTTCGGCAACCGGGGCATCGAAGTCGGAATGCCGCGAAACTCACCGAGTCAAAGCGTTTCGCCGTTTGCGGAAGAAAGTCTGATGTAGAACAAGTAGCAGAAGCATACATGCTCAAGAGGGATCACCCGAAATTCAAAGGCAACTGAATTTCGGCAACCGGGGCATCGAAGTCGGAATGCCGCGAAACTCACCGAGTCAAAGCGTTTCGCCGTTTGCGGAAGAAGTCTGATGTAGAACAAGTAGCAGAAGCATACATGCTCAAGAGGGATCACCCGAAATTCAAAGGCAACTGAATTTCGGCAACCGGGGCATCGAAGTCGGAATGCCGCGAAACTCACCGAGTCAAAGCGTTTCGCCTTTGCGGAAGAAAGTCTGATGTAGAACAAGTAGCAGAAGCATACATGCTCAAGAGGGATCACCCGAAATTCAAAGGCAACTGAATTTCGGCAACCGGGGCATCGAAGTCGGAATGCCGCGAAACTCACCGAGTCAAAGCGTTTCGCCGTTTGCGGAAGAAGTCTGATGTAGAACAAGTAGCAGAAGCATACATGCTCAAGAGGGATCACCCGAAATTCAAAGGCAACTGAATTTCGGCAACCGGGCATCGAAGTCGGAATGCCGCGAAACTCACCGAGTCAAAGCGTTTCGCCGTTTGCGGAAGAAAGTCTGATGTAGAACAAGTAGCAGAAGCATACATGCTCAAGAGGGATCACCCGAAATTCAAAGGCAACTGAATTTCGGCAACCGGGGCATCGAAGTCGGAATGCCGCGAAACTCACCGAGTCAAAGCGTTTCGCCGTTTGCGGAAGAAAGTCTGATGTAGAACAAGTAGCAGAAGCATACATGCTCAAGAGGGATCACCCGAAATTCAAAGGCAACTGAATTTCGGCAACCGGGGCATCGAAGTCGGAATGCCGCGAAACTCACCGAGTCAAAGCGTTTCGCCGTTTGCGGAAGAAAGTCTGATGTAGAACAAGTAGCAGAAGCATACATGCTCAAGAGGGATCACCCGAAATTCAAAGGCAACTGAATTTCGGCAACCGGGGCATCGAAGTCGGAATGCCGCGAAACTCACCGAGTCAAAGCGTTTCGCCGTTTGCGGAAGAAAGTCTGATGTAGAACAAGTAGCAGAAGCATACATGCTCAAGAGGGATCACCCGAAATTCAAAGGCAACTGAATTTCGGCAACCGGGCATCGAAGTCGGAATGCCGCGAAACTCACCGAGTCAAAGCGTTTCGCCGTTTGCGGAAGAAGTCTGATGTAGAACAAGTAGCAGAAGCATACATGCTCAAGAGGGATCACCCGAAATTCAAAGGCAACTGAATTTCGGCAACCGGGGCATCGAAGTCGGAATGCCGCGAAACTCACCGAGTCAAAGCGTTTCGCCGTTTGCGGAAGAAGTCTGATGTAGAACAAGTAGCAGAAGCATACATGCTCAAGAGGGATCACCCGAAATTCAAAGGCAACTGAATTTCGGCAACCGGGGCATCGAAGTCGGAATGCCGCGAAACTCACCGAGTCAAAGCGTTTCGCCGTTTGCGGAAGAAAGTCTGATGTAGAACAAGTAGCAGAAGCATACATGCTCAAGAGGGATCACCCGAAATTCAAAGGCAACTGAATTTCGGCAACCGGGGCATCGAAGTCGGAATGCCGCGAAACTCACCGAGTCAAAGCGTTTCGCCGTTTGCGGAAGAAGTCTGATGTAGAACAAGTAGCAGAAGCATACATGCTCAAGAGGGATCACCCGAAATTCAAAGGCAACTGAATTTCGGCAACCGGGGCATCGAAGTCGGAATGCCGCGAAACTCACCGAGTCAAAGCGTTTCGCCGTTTGCGGAAGAAAGTCTGATGTAGAACAAGTAGCAGAAGCATACATGCTCAAGAGGGATCACCCGAAATTCAAAGGCAACTGAATTTCGGCAACCGGGGCATCGAAGTCGGAATGCCGCGAAACTCACCGAGTCAAAGCGTTTCGCCGTTTGCGGAAGAAGTCTGATGTAGAACAAGTAGCAGAAGCATACATGCTCAAGAGGGATCACCCGAAATTCAAAGGCAACTGAATTTCGGCAACCGGGGCATCGAAGTCGGAATGCCGCGAAACTCACCGAGTCAAAGCGTTTCGCCGTTTGCGGAAGAAAGTCTGATGTAGAACAAGTAGCAGAAGCATACATGCTCAAGAGGGATCACCCGAAATTCAAAGGCAACTGAATTTCGGCAACCGGGGCATCGAAGTCGGAATGCCGCGAAACTCACCGAGTCAAAGCGTTTCGCCGTTTGCGGAAGAAAGTCTGATGTAGAACAAGTAGCAGAAGCATACATGCTCAAGAGGGATCACCCGAAATTCAAAGGCAACTGAATTTCGGCAACCGGGGCATCGAAGTCGGAATGCCGCGAAACTCACCGAGTCAAAGCGTTTCGCCTTTTGCGGAAGAAGTCTGATGTAGAACAAGTAGCAGAAGCATACATGCTCAAGAGGGATCACCCGAAATTCAAAGGCAACTGAATTTCGGCAACCGGGGCATCGAAGTCGGAATGCCGCGAAACTCACCGAGTCAAAGCGTTTCGCCGTTTGCGGAAGAAAGTCTGATGTAGAACAAGTAGCAGAAGCATACATGCTCAAGAGGGATCACCCGAAATTCAAAGGCAACTGAATTTCGGCAACCGGGGCATCGAAGTCGGAATGCCGCGAAACTCACCGAGTCAAAGCGTTTCGCCGTTTGCGGAAGAAAGTCTGAAGTAGAACAAGTAGCAGAAGCATACATGCTCAAGAGGGATCACCCGAAATTCAAAGGCAACTGAATTTCGGCAACCGGGGCATCGAAGTCGGAATGCCGCGAAACTCACCGAGTCAAAGCGTTTCGCCGTTTGCGGAAGAAAGTCTGAAGGAGAACAAGTAGCAGAAGCATACATGCTCAAGAGGGATCACCCGAAATTCAAAGGCAACTGAATTTCGGCAACCGGGCATCGAAGTCGGAATGCCGCGAAACTCACCGAGTCAAAGCGTTTCGCCGTTTGCGGAAGAAAGTCTGAAGTAGAACAAGTAGCAGAAGCATACATGCTCAAGAGGGATCACCCGAAATTCAAAGGCAACTGAATTTCGGCAACCGGGGCATCGAAGTCGGAATGCCGCGAAACTCACCGAGTCAAAGCGTTTCGCCGTTTGCGAAAGAAAGTCTGATATAGAACAAGTATCTGAAGCATATATGCTCAAGAGGGACTACCCGGAATTCAAAGGCAACTGAATTTCGGCAACCGGGGCATCGAAGTCGGAATGCCGCGAAACTCACCGAGTCAAAGCGTTTCGCCGTTAGCGGTAGAAAGTCTGATGTAGAACAAGTAGCAGAAGCATACATGCTCAAGAGGGATCACCCGGAATTCAAAGGCAACTGAATTTCGGCAACCGGGGCTTGGAAGTCGGAATGCCGCGAAACTCACCTAGTCAAAGCGTTTCGCCGTTTGCGGAAGAAAGTCTGATGTAGAACAAGCAGCAGAAGCATACATGCTCAAGAGGGATCACCCGAAATTCAAAGGCAACTGAATTTCAGCAACGGGGGCATCGAAGTCGGAATGCCGCGAAACTCACCGAGTCAAAGCGTTTAGCCGCTTAGGGGAGAAAGTCTGAAGTTAGAATCAAGTAGCAGATGCTTACATTGCTCAAGAGGGATTCACCCGAACATTTATAGGCAACTGTATTCCGGCAACCGGTGCATCGTAGTCGGAATTCCGCGAAACTCACCGAGTCAAAGCTTTTTCGCCGTTTCTGGAAAGGAAAGTTGCTGAATTAGACCAAGTTTGAAGAAGCTGACATGCTCAAGAGGGATCACCCGAAATTCACAAGGCAACTGAATTTCGGCAACCGGGCATTCGTAGTCGGAATTCCGCGCGAATCATCACCGAGTCAAAGCTATTTTCGTCGTATTTCTAGAAGAAAGTCTGATGTAGAAATAGTAGAAGAAGCAGACATGCTCAAGAGGGTTCACCCGTAATTCAAAGGCAACTGAATTGCGGCAACCGGGGCATCGTAGATGGAATGCCCGGCGAAACTCACCGAGTCAAAGCATTTCTCCGTTTTCTGGAAGAAAGGTCCTGATGTAGAACAAGTAGCAGAAGCATGCATGCTCAAGAGGGATCACCCGAAATTTAAAGGCAACTGAAATTCCGGCGAACCGGGGCATCGTAGCCGGAATTCCGCGAAGGTCACCGAAGTCAAAAGCTTCTCGCCGTTTGTTTTTGGAAGAAAGTCTGAAGTTTCGAACGAATAAAAGAAGCAGACATGCTCAAGAGGGATCACCTGAAATTCAAAGGCAACTGAATTGCGGCAACCGGGCAATCGTAGTCGGAATTCCGCGAAGCTCACCGAGTCAAAGCTTCTCGCCGTTTTTGGAAGAAAGTCTGAAGTAGAACAAATAGAAGAAGCAGACATGCTCAAGAGGGATCACCCGAAATTCAAAGGCAACTGAATTTCGGCAACCGGGCCATCGTAGACGGAATCCCGCCAAACTCACCGAGTCAAAGAGTTTTGCCGTTTCTGGAAGAAAGTCTGATGTAGAACAAGTGGCAGAAGCATATATGCTCAAGAGGGATCACCCGAAGTTCAAAGGCAACTGAATTTCGGCAACCGGGGCAACAAAGTCGGAGTGCCGCGAAACTCACCGAGTCAAAGCGTTTCGCCGCTAGCGGAAGAAAGTCTGAAGTAAAACAAGTAGCAGAAGCATACATGCTCAAGAGGGATCTCCCGAAATTCAAAGGCAACTGAATTTCGGCAACCGGGGCATCGTAGTCCAAATGCCGCGAAACTCACCGAGTCAAAGCGTTTCGCCGTTTGGGGAAGAAAGTCTGAAGTAGACCAAGTAGCAGAAGCATACATGCTCAATAGGGATAACCCGAAATTCAAAGGCAACTGAATTTCGGCAACCGGGGCATCGAAGTCAGAATGCCGCGAAACTCACCGAGTCAAAGCGTTTCGCCGCTAGGGGAAGAAAGTCTGAAGTAGAACAAGTAGCAGAAGCATACATGCTCAAGAGGGATCACCCGAAATTCAAAGGCAACTGAATTTCGGCAACCGGGGCATCGTAGTCGGAATGCCACGAAACTCACCGAGTCAAAGTGTTTCGCCTTTTGGGGAAGCAAGTCTGAAGTAGAACAAGTAGCAGAAGCATACATGCTCAAGAGAGATCACCCGAAATTCAAAGGCAACTGAATTTCGGCAACCGGGGCATCGATGTCGGAATGCCGCGAAACTCACCGAGTCAAAGCGTTTCGCTGTTTGGGGAAGAAAGTCTGAAGTAGAACAAGTAGAAGAAGCATACATGCTCAAGAGGAATCACTCAAAATTCAAAGGCAACTAAATTTCGGGAACGTGCGGGCATCGAAGGCGGAATGCCGCGAAACTCACCGAGTCAAAGCGTTTCGCCGCTAGGGGAAGAAAGTCTGAAGTAGAACAAGTAGCAGAAGCATACATGCTCAAGAGGGATCACCCGAAATTCAAAGGCAACTGAAATCCGGCAACCGGGGCATCGTAGTCGGAATTTCGCGAAACTCACCGAGTCAAAGTTTTTCGCCGTTTTTGGAAGAAAGTCTGAAGTAGAACAAGTAGAAGAACCAGACATGCTCAAGAGGGATCACCCGAAATTCAAAGGCAACTGAATTTCGGCAACCGGGGCATCAAAGTCGGAATGCCGCGAAACTCACCGAGTCAAAGCGTTTCGCCGTATCTGGAAGAAAGCCTGATGTAGAACAAGTAGCAGAAGCATGCATGCTCAAGAGGGATCACCCGAAATTCAAAGGCAACTGAATTCCGGCAACCGGGGCATCGTAGTCGGAATTCCGCGAAGCTCACCGAGTCAAAGCTTCTCGCCGTTTGTGGAAGAAAGTCTGAAGTAGAACAAATAGAAGAAGCAGACATGCTCAAGAGGGATCACCCGAAATTCAAAGGCAACTGAATTTCGGCAACCGGGCCATCGTAGACGGAATCCCCCAAAACTCACCGAGTCAAAGAGTTTTGCCGTTTCTGGAAGAAAGTCTGATGTAGAACAAGTGGCAGAAGCATATATGCTCAAGAGGGATCACCCGAAGTTCAAAGGCAACTGAATTTCGGCAACCGGGGCATCAAAGTCGGAGTGCCGCGAAACTCACCGAGTCAAAGCGTTTCGCCGCTAGGGGAAGAAAGTCTGAAGTACAACAAGTAGCAGAAGCATACATGCTCAAGAGGGATCACCCGAAATTCAAAGGCAACTGAATTTTGGCAACCGGGGCATCGTAGTCCGAATGCCGCGAAACTCGCCGAGTTAAAGCGTTTCGCCGTTTGGGGAAGAAAGTCTGAAGTAGACCAAGTAGCAGAAGCATACAAGCTCAATAGGGATAACCCGAAATTCAAAGGCAACTGAATTTCGGCAACCGGGGCATCGAAGTCAGAATGCCGCGAAACTCACCTAGTCAAAGCGTTTCGCCTCTAGCGGAAGAAAGTCTGAAGTAGAACAAGTAGCAGAAGCATACATGCTCAAGAGGGATCACCCGAAATTCAAAGGCAGTTGAATTTCGGCAACCGGGGCATCGTAGTCGGAATGCCACGAAACTCACCGAGTCAAAGTGTTTCGCCTTTTGGGGAAGCAAATTTGAAGTAGAACAAGTAGCAGAAGCATACATGCTCAATAGAGATCACCCGAAATTCAAAGGCAACTGAATTTCGGCAACCGGGGCATCGATGTCGGAATGCCGCGAAACTCACCGAGTCAAAGCGTTTCGCTGTTTGGGGAAGAAAGTCTGAAGTAGAACAAGTAGAAGAAGCATACATACTCAAGAGGAATCACTCAAAATTCAAAGGTAACTGAATTTCGGCGTGCGGGGCATCGAAGGCGGAATGCCGCGAAACTCACCGAGTCAAAGCGTTTCGCCGCTAGGGGAAGAAAGTCTGAAGTAGAACAAGTAGCAGAAGCATACATGCTCAAGAGGGATCACTCGAAATTCAAAGGCAACTGAAATCCGGCAACCGGGGCATCGTAGTCGGAATTCCGCGAAACTCACCGAGTCAAAGCTTTTCGCCGTTTTTGGAAGAAAGTCTGAAGTAGAACAAGTAGAAGAACCAGACATGCTCAAGAGGGATCACTCGAAATTCAAAGGCAACTGAATTTCGGCAACCGGGGCATCAAAGTCGGAATGCCGCGAAACACACCGAGTCAAAGCGTTTCGCCGTTTCTGGAAGAAAGTCTGATGTAGAACAAGTAGCAGAAGCATACATGCTCAAAAGGGATCACCCGAAATTCAAAGGCAACTGAATTTCGGCAACCGGGGCATCGTAGTCGGAATTCCGCGAAGCTCACCGAGTCAAAGCTTTTCGCCGTTTCTGGAAGAAAGTCTGAAGTAGAACAAATAGAAGAAGCAGACATGCTCAAGAGGGATCACCCGAAATTCAAAGGCAACTGAATTTCGGCAACCGGGCAATCGTAGTCGGAATTCCGCGAAACTCACCGAGTCAAAGCGTTTTGCCGTTTCTGGAAGAAAGTCTGATGTAGAACAAGTAGCAGAAGCATATATGCTCAAGAGGGATCACCCGAAATTCAAAGGCAACTGAATTTCGGCAACCGGGGCATCAAAGTCGGAATGCCGCGAAACTCACCGAGTCAAAGCGTTTCGCCGCTAGGGGAAGAAAGTCTGAAGTAGAACAAGTAGCAGAAGCATACATGCTCAAGAGGGATCACCCCAAATTCAAAGGCAACTGAATTTTGGCAACCGGGGCATCGTAGTCCGAATGCCGCGAAACTCACCGAGTCAAAGCGTTTCGCCGTTTGGGGAAGAAAGTCTGAAGTAGACCAAAGTAGCAGAAGCATACAAGCTCAATAGGGATAACCCGAAATTCAAAGGCAACTGAATTTCGGCAACCGGGGCATCGAAGTCAGAATGCCGCGAAACTCACCTAGTCAAAGCGTTTCGCCTCTAGCGGAAGAAAGTCTGAAGTAGAACAAGTAGCAGAAGCATACATGCTCAAGAGGGATCACCCGAAATTCAAAGGCAGCTGAATTTCGGCAACCGGGGCATCGTTGTCGGAATGCCACGAAACTCACCGAGTCAAAGTGTTTCGCCTTTTGGGGAAGCAAATTTGAAGTAGAACAAGTAGCAGAAGCATACATGCTCAATAGAGATCACCCGAAATTCAAAGGCAACTGAATTTCGGCAACCGGGGCATCGATGTCGGAATGCCGCGAAACTCACCGAGTCAAAGCGTTTCGCTGTTTGGGGAAGAAAGTCTGAAGTAGAACAAGTAGAAGAAGTGACACGACCAAAAGCTTGATGTCTTCTCCCAAGTGCAGGAGTGTCGAAGTAATAAATAACCCGGCAAGACCGGGGTCGAACCACAGAGAGGTTAATTGTATAAATTATAAATACAAAGACAACAATAATAAACAATAATAATAATAGTAATAATAATAATAATAATAATAAAGAGAGCTTTGAGATGTAAAGTTGATGTAAGGATTAAACAACGATAAAAACAAATGTCAAGGTTAGAGGATCCACTAATGGTACTTCAAACAAGTATAGTATAAACTCTTATAACTCAATTGGAAACCACACATAAAGGAGGTTCCAATCAGATTATAAATTGTTAACATGATTACATTAGTTATCTTATTCGAATAAAGCTAATACTTGTAAATGTTGGCAGGCATTCATGATTATAACTTATGTTAACAACAAATCAAGTCCCTTTCATAGCTCAGGTGTCGGTTATACCATACAGTATGGGCTATGAAAGTACCAAGTATTTGTTGTACCAAGTGTTACACAACATAAATCTAGATTAACCATTTAACAAGCAAAGTATTAAAGTGAACAAGATAACAAATATAAAACATGTTAGTATCCAACGTTAAGGTCCATGTTAAGTTTATATTATACTTATTCTTACACCATTAGTGTACCCTTTTCACCTTGACATAATTAACTTAGCTAGACATAATAAAAGAAAGAAACATAAATAAACAAGATAAGAACATAAATGAGAAAGAAGTTAACTAAGTAAAAGAAAGGAAATGAAGTGCATAAACTTGATATTAATGAAAGCAAAACATAAGCAATACAAAGAGAGAAAGCAAGGGCATGATCTTGATCTGGAAACCAAGATGCCTCAATACATGGTAAGTGCCTCCTTTTATAGGCCAAAATTTGGAACTATTGATTTGTTGACTAATTGATGAGTGGGTGGCCACATCTTGACTAGATAACAATCCTTATCTTCTTGTCTGATCAAGACGTCATTGCTAACATCATAATTTGCCCAGAATCCTCAAGAATGTTCTAGGAAATTGTCTCAGCTTTCCAACAAAAAAAAGATGAGGTCATTTGGACTTCTAGAACTCAAGATATGGGCTGAACACTAAATAGTGTTTGGGCTGCAGGACAGCTTCGGACTTCTTCGTTGTTCCTTCAATTTGGACTTCAAAACGACCTTTTCAAATCTTGGGCTCCTCATGAAAGTTGTAGGCCTTTGTCTTACCTTTCCATCCATATAAAGTGGACCTAAATCCGAAATCTAGAGCTCCAGATATGATCCAATTACCGAGCAATGTTCCGGTTTGGACTGCACCGACATCTCTTTTCTAAGTTTGGCCATCTCTTTGTCCTTTAACTTTCAATGCTTAAACTCATCAATCAATCCTTTTATTTATGTGATAGTCCTGCATTTAAAATGAGCATTTACCATAAATTAAGGTATCTTATAATATCAAACTTGTTATTATAAAACATGCTTTAGTTAAGGAGTTATTGATACTTCAAGTGCAAAATGATGATATAAAACCTTGATAAACATGCACTTTTAAGTATTAATCACACCCCCCAACCAGCTTATTACTAGTCCCTAGTAATCTAAAGCGTTAAAATAGAGAAACAATTTGCAAGTTCCACAAAGCAAGGCATTTATCATTCAACTTCCATTAATCTATCCAGATAAACAAACTCTCATTAAATTTATATTCCTGCTTCATACTTCGTAAACAAGATATTAATAAACCTTCTTTTTGTGTGCTCAATGAAAACATAGATGATGGGGCTTTTGTTGGAAGAAAACAATATTATGTTCAAATGTTTAAGGTGAACTTCCTTGGGTTGGGATTTTTTTTTCTTCCTTTTTTTTTTTTTTTCTTTTTTATTTATATACACATACAACTTAAAACACAATGTATCTTTAACCCGTGTAACGAGTTTTAGGCTAATGACTCCCAGACCAGTTGATCTTAGGGCATTAGGTGTTGAGACACCCCTACGAGCTTAACAACTCGGGTTGCAGATACTGATACGTAGATAGTGCAATGTTTGATTCCCTTAAGCTTTTCTCCTTAACCCATGTAACAAGCTTTGGGCCAATAGCTCCCAAGTCAGTTGACTTTAGGGTATTAGGTGTTAAAACACCCCTTCGGGCTTAATTGCTTAGGTTAGGGAGGCTACGAAACCAAACTTATCCACGTTTTATTATCATCAATACTATCTCTTTTTTTTTTCTTTTTTTTTTCTTTTTTTTTTTGAAATTATATACTATCCTTTTCCCTTAGTTGTTACCTTCAACAAAAGAACATAATTAATGTAATAATCCATTGTGCAACCCACAATCATATGTTAAAGTGTGTGTGTGAAAATGAAGGTTTAATAATACTTGTTAAATGAGTATAGGAGCAGAATCAAGTGATAACAATGTGAGAGTTTGAAAACCTGAATATTTCAAGAAGTATTATGATAGACCTTGGTAATGAAACTTACTAAGATGCGTCTCTAGAGTCAATAAAATTGATTCCATACTCTGCCATCCTAATAACAATTTTGTCAAATGGTTTTAATAATAGCAAAAACAGTTAGCAAGTTAGTATTTTTTTTTTTTTAAACTACTACCCTCTCCCCCCAACCAAAACGAGACATTGTCCTCAATGTTCGAAGGTAGAAAGATAGAGTATAGAAGACATCACCTGAAACAGCGAACAATGACAAACCTGAAACACACTTAAACAGACATAAGAAGTAACAAAACAAAATAATATGCTATTAATAAAACCAAAAGACACAAGGTTTCACAGATGAAGGCTCAAATCTAATCTAAGCTTTTTACGGCTTTCCTTAGTTGACCAATCTAGACGACTCATGCAGGGATCAATGACAGGGATGAAAGATTGTAGTTGGTCAATCAATTGTTCAGCAGTAGCAGCAGAGATTATGATTCGTCGTGCCGAAGATGTTAGAAATTCCTGTTCCACAGCTTGATCAAGGAAAGACAGCAACTTATCATAAAAACCATTAACATTTAACAAACCTATGGGTTTATGGTGAATGTGCAGTTGGGCCCAAGATGAAATATGAAAGATCTCTTCCAATGTGCCCAGACCACCTGGTAAGGCAATGAAGGCATCAGCATGGTTAAACATGGTATTCAGTCGGTCAGACATTGTTGGGACCTGTAGTTCTTCTCCAATTGTTTTTCCAATGATGTCCCCATTTGCTAAAGCTTTGGGGACAACCCCCAAAACTTGACTGCCTCCTAAAAATGCAGCCATTGACACACCTCCCATTAACCCAAGGCTACCTCCCCCATACACTAAATGAATCTTTCTCTCAGCTAGTACCCGGCCAAGATGATTTGCTGATTCTAAAAACTCTTTTTCTTTCCCAGAACTGGATCCACCGAAAACACAAATATTTCTTATATGATGACTTGAGGAACCTGCCATTTCTACACACTTCTATATTTGATGAATATATGGGATGAGTAGAAATGAAGGGAAGGAAGAGAAGAATTTATAGATGAAAAAGTGAAAATGCAATCATACCACCTATATGTAGGCCAGTTGTAGTCTCACAAACTCTCTCTCTCTTTATTAATTATTTATTTTGAAAAAAACATGTATGTACAGGTAGTTGTGATTGTGGCTCACATCTTCCCTTGGTTTTACGTCCAAGAACGGCTTAAACGCCCTCTATGGGTCGGGGATAGGCTTCCCATCCAGTTTTCTTAAAAACTGGCAAACAGGGTCTTTTTTAGTCAGATTCCCAAGACTAAGTCGATCATGTTCTTTATGGAATTGTGGCCATAAATCATGAATTACACGATGCACATCTCCACTAGGATGCGTCTCAAGGGTCAATAAAAGATTATCTAAAGACCCCCTTACTCAGGCCATCCTTAATGAATTGTATTTTATCTTCACGGTTTACAGATACCATTCCTAAAGAACGACATGTCGCATTACAAGTCCATCTGGCACATCTGTGACAGACTTTCAGTCGTTTTGCACGACGTTTCTTTGCAAAAGTGCTTTTACCTGTTCCAGGCATGTGTGAAATAAAAGAATCGGATGACTCACCTGATAATCGAACCTTTGCTTCAATTAACCAACGGATATCTTCAGGAATTCCATGATTCATTAACAACCTCAATCTTGCACACAAACATATACAGATATCAGTTATTTGGGAAACTGAAAGAACCGACTTAAGTCACGGAGTACCGTTATCCGCCATTTGACCGGGGTGAAAGAGAGACTAGCAAAACAAAAGTCACACTAAAAAGCAACAAAAACAAAAAAAATGTGAGAAAAACAAAATAATCAACCTTTATCAATAAGATTATTCAAACCAATGGATTCATTTTCACTAGGAAACTCATCAAAGTAAGCTTTTAAACGATGTTCATTTACCTTCAAAACATTGTCATTCTTTGGATTCTCAATATCAAGGGCCCTCATTGTCAGGAATGCATCTTCGAAATATTTGATCAGGACAATATTTGAATAAATAAGGGTCATCCCAATAAAAGTTCTTTACTTCGTTCAAGAACTTTCTTTTGTCTTGGGTACTCCAATGAGTTGGCAATTGTCCTGAAACAAGAAAATTAACAATATTAGCAAACCAAGGCATCGTAGAGACAGAAAATAAAGATTCATCAGGAAAGTAGTCATCGATTGGTGTAATGTCAGATCTCGAATCGGTTGTCAATCTTGACAAATGATCCGCGACAACATTTTCGGTGCCTTTCTTGTCTTTGATTGTGATATCAAATTCTTGAAGTAACAAAATCCACCGCACCAATCTAGCCTTAGAATCTTTCTTAGAGAGAAGATATTTCAATGCTGCATGATCACTAAAAACAATAACAAGTGAGCCAACAAGATAAGATCTGAACTTGTCACATGCAAATACTACTGCAAGTAATTCTTTTTCAATGGTAGTGTAATTCATTTGAGCACTATTTAAAGTTTTACTTGCATAGTAAATCACATAAGGTTTCTTATCTTTCCTTTGTCCCAAGACAGCACCCACGGCATAATCACTAGCGTCACACATTATTTCAAAAGGTAATGACCAATCAGGAGGTTGAATGACAGGAGCAGAAGTTAGCAAGTTTTTAAGTTTAACAAAGGCTTCCTCACAATGTTCAGTCCATTCAAAAATATTATCCTTTGTTAGAAGGTTACTCAAGGGCTTAGATATTACACTAAAATCTTTGATGAACCTTCTGTAAAAACCAGCATGTCCTAAGAATGATCTAACATCTTTAACAGATTTTGGTGTTGGTAAGTTGGCAATTAACTCCATTTTAGATTTGTCAACCTCAATTCCTTTCGATGAAACAATGTGACCAAGTACGATGCCGTTTGTTACCATAAAGTGACATTTTTCCCAATTCAGTACAAGATTCTTCTCTTCACACCTGCTCAAAACCTTTTCTAAGTTAGTCAAACAATCATCAAATGAATCACCAAAAACAGAAAAATCATCCATAAAAATTTCAAGAAAACGTTCAACCATATCACTGAATATGCTAAGCATGCATCTTTGAAACGTGGCTGGTGCATTACATAATCCAAAAGGCATCCTTCGATATGCAAAAGTACCAAATGGACATGTGAAAGTAGTCTTCTCTTGATCTTCCAATGCAATTTCAATTTGATTGTAACCTGAATAACCATCTAGGAAACAATAAAATTCATGACCTGCAACTCTTTCTAGGATTTGGTCCATGAAAGGTAAAGGGAAATGATCTTTTCTAGTCATTGAATTAAGTTTCCTATAGTCAATGCACATGCGCCAACCCGTAACAGTCCTAGTTGGAATTAACTCATTTTTCTCATTTGTTATCACAGTGACTCCAGACTTTTTGGGTACAACTTGGGTAGGACTTACCCATTTGCTATCAGAAATAGGATAAATGATTCCATTATCTAGAAGCTTAATGACTTCATTTTTCACTACTTCTTTCATATTAGGATTAAGCCTTCGTTGCATTTCTCTAGAGGGTTTAGCATTTTCCTCCAAATAAATCCTGTGTGTGCAAATCAAAGGGCTAATTCCTTTTATGTCAGCTATGGTCCATCCTAATGCATTTTTGTGCATTTTCAGAGTCTGTAATAACTTACCTTCTTGATGTGCATTAAGTTTGGAAGAGATTATTACCGGAAAAGTTTCATTTTCTCCCAAAAATGAGTATTTGAGATTAAATGGTAACGGCTTCAATTCAGGTTTTGGTGGTTGAACACTTGAAGGTATGGGCTCAATTGATCGTGGTGGCAATTCTTCAATTTGTGGTCTCCAATTGCATGCCTTTGATTCCTGAAAGTAGACCATTTGCAAATCATCAGATTCATCAATCTCAGTTTCACTGGAAGTGGTTTGAAATTGATCATGAACTAATTTTTCAATAAAGTCCACTTCCTGTAAATCATTATCATCTTCAGGTTGCTTGCAAACGTTGAAAATATTCATCTCTAATGTCATGTTTCCAAAAGATAACTTCATGAGTCCATTCCTACAATTAATCAATGCATTAGAAGTTGCAAGAAACGGACGTCCTAAAATAATAGGAAATGAATTACATGCTTCAACAGGTTGCGTGTCCAAGACAATAAAATCCACAGGATAAATGAATTTATCGACTTGTACTAACACATCTTCAATTATTCCTCTAGGCACTTTTACAGATCTATCGGCGAGTAAAAGAGTTACAGAAGTTGGTTTTAACTCACCTAGATTGAGACTTTGAAAAACTGAATATGGAAGTAAATTCACACTAGCTCCAAGATCAAGTAAGGCTCTTTCAATTTTATGTTCTCCAATAAAGCAAGAAATTGTAGGACAACCAGGGTCTTTATATTTCAAAGCATTACTGTTCTGAAGAATGGCACTTACTTGTTCGGCTAAAAAGGCTTTCTTTTTCACATTCAGTTTTCTCTTCACAGTGCATAGATCTTTCAAAAATTTAGCATAGGAAGGTACCTGTTTAATAGCATCCAACAAAGGTATATTGATCCTTACCTGTTTGAAAATTTCAAAGATTTCAGAGTTGTGATTGACTTTCCTTTGTTTGGTCATGGCATGAGGAAATGGAAGTGCTGGCGGGGAATCGACCTTCTCTTTGCAATGTTCAGGTTCAACCCCTTCCTTACCGTCAGAGATAGACTCATCATCTTTCTCATAAGGTTCAAGAATGGGTTTTTCAATAACCTTACCACTACGAAGAGTGATGACTGATTTGACTTGATCCATGTGTTGGCTTCCAGAACCACTTGCATTTGCATTGTATTGCCCCTTTGGATTTTGCTGTGGTTGAGAAGGAAACTTACCTTTCTCTTGGAAACTGAGAGCAGATGTTAATTTTGCAAGAGCATCTTTAAAATCGGTCATGCTTTGAGCAAGTTGAGTGTTGATTGTCTCCTGCTTTTCAATGAAGGCATGCAATGTGTCCTCAAAATTTCTTCTAGGAGGTGGAGCATAAGGAGGTGCATATCCATGAGAATTTTGGAAATTATGGTGTGCTTGAAACGGTGGATGTGAAGTTTGTGCATTGTTGCTATCACTCTTCCAACTAAAATTTGGGTGATTTCTCCAACCAGGGTTATATGTTTGTGAGTATGGGTTATGGTTGGGTCTTTGGAAACTGTTTAAAGCATGGGCTTGTTCATGGAGGCATTCCTTGAAAGAAGGCAAAGTTGGACAATCATTGGTTGCATGCTCATTTGTTTCACAGATTTGACACACAATGTCTTGAACAGATTTTAATTGACCACTCTTTTTTAATTCTAGTGCCTCGACTTTTCTAGCTAAAGATGCAAACTTGGCTTGGAGGTCATGATCTTCCCTAAGGTTGTGCATACCCCACTAGATGTATGAGGTTGAGTTTTACCTGGTGCCTCATAAGTACCTGTGGTGTCCCAATTTTGAGCATTTTCGGCTAGCAAGTCTAGGTACTCCATTGCTTCATTAGGGTCTTTATCTTCAAAGGTTCCATTGCACATCAATTCAACCATTTGCCTATCTCTAGGTGTTAAACCTTCATAAAAATGTGAAACCAATCTCCATGTTTCAAAACCATGATGTGGGCAAGTATTAAGCAAATCTCGATACCTATCCCAACATTGGTAAAATATTTCTCCTGGCTTTTGAGTGAAAGTGATGATTTGTCTTTTGAAAGAGTTTGTTCTATGAGATGGAAAAAACTTCTTTAAAAATTGTTGTTGCATATCATCCCAAGCACGAATGGATCCTGGTCTCAAATTTTGTAGCCATGTTTTAGCTTTATCTTTTAATGAAAAAGGAAAAAGCTTTAATCGAATGGTGTTCATGCTACAATTTGAGTCATTATAGGTATTACAGACCTCCTCAAATTCCCTTAAATGCAAGTATGGATTTTCTAAGTCTAAACCATGAAAAGATGGTAAAAGTTGAATAATACCTGACTTAAAATTAAAATGAGATGCATCAGGAGGGAAAACTATGCATGAGGGTGCACTTGTTCTTGTGGGATTCATGTGGTCTCTAAGTGTTCTCATACGGTTATTCTCATTATTCTCATTATGAAGTGATTGATTATCTTCTTCGGCCATATTTTCTGAAAATGATGAGGATACCCTACAAAGTCTACCACTTAATGTACGTGACCAAACTCTCATGCACGTGTAAGAAGAGAATAAAAGCAAGAAAAGAAAATAAAAGAAAAAGAAACAAAACAAAACAAAGGAAACAAAAATAGATAAAATGAAAAGTGAAAAGAGAAAATAAATTAAATATTATAATTTATACAAGAATTTACCTCCCCGGCAACGGCGCCAAAAACTTGACACGACCAAAAGCTTGATGTCTTCTCCCAAGTGCAGGAGTGTCGAAGTAATAAATAACCCGGCAAGACCGGGGTCGAACCACAGAGAGGTTAATTGTATAAATTATAAATACAAAGACAACAATAATAACAATAATAATAATAGTAATAATAATAATAATAATAATAAAGAGAGCTTTGAGATGTAAAGTTGATGTAAGGATTAAACAACGATAAAAACAAATGTCAAGGTTAGAGGATCCACTAATGGTACTTCAAACAAGTATAGTATAAACTCTTATAACTCAATTGGAAACCACACATAAAGGAGGTTCCAATCAGATTATAAATTGTTAACATGATTACATTAGTTATCTTATTCGAATAAAGCTAATACTTGTAAATGTTGGCAGGCATTCATGATTATAACTTATGTTAACAACAAATCAAGTCCCTTTCATAGCTCAGGTGTCGGTTATACCATACAGTATGGGCTATGAAAGTACCAAGTATTTGTTGTACCAAGTGTTACACAACATAAATCTAGATTAACCATTTAACAAGCAAAGTATTAAAGTGAACAAGATAACAAATATAAAACATGTTAGTATCCAACGTTAAGGTCCATGTTAAGTTTATATTATACTTATTCTTACACCATTAGTGTACCCTTTTCACCTTGACATAATTAACTTAGCTAGACATAATAAAAGAAAGAAACATAAATAAACAAGATAAGAACATAAATGAGAAAGAAGTTAACTAAGTAAAAGAAAGGAAATGAAGTGCATAAACTTGATATTAATGAAAGCAAAACATAAGCAATACAAAGAGAGAAAGCAAGGGCATGATCTTGATCTGGAAACCAAGATGCCTCAATACATGGTAAGTGCCTCCTTTTATAGGCCAAAATTTGGAACTATTGATTTGTTGACTAATTGATGAGTGGGTGGCCACATCTTGACTAGATAACAATCCTTATCTTCTTGTCTGATCAAGACGTCATTGCTAACATCATAATTTGCCCAGAATCCTCAAGAATGTTCTAGGAAATTGTCTCAGCTTTCCAACAAAAAAAAGATGAGGTCATTTGGACTTCTAGAACTCAAGATATGGGCTGAACACTAAATAGTGTTTGGGCTGCAGGACAGCTTCGGACTTCTTCGTTGTTCCTTCAATTTGGACTTCAAAACGACCTTTTCAAATCTTGGGCTCCTCATGAAAGTTGTAGGCCTTTGTCTTACCTTTCCATCCATATAAAGTGGACCTAAATCCGAAATCTAGAGCTCCAGATATGATCCAATTACCGAGCAATGTTCCGGTTTGGACTGCACCGACATCTCTTTTCTAAGTTTGGCCATCTCTTTGTCCTTTAACTTTCAATGCTTAAACTCATCAATCAATCCTTTTATTTATGTGATAGTCCTGCATTTAAAATGAGCATTTACCATAAATTAAGGTATCTTATAATATCAAACTTGTTATTATAAAACATGCTTTAGTTAAGGAGTTATTGATACTTCAAGTGCAAAATGATGATATAAAACCTTGATAAACATGCACTTTTAAGTATTAATCAAGAAGCATACATACTCAAGAGGAATCACTCAAAATTCAAAGGTAACTGAATTTGGTCGTGCGGGGCATCGAAGGCGGAATGCCGCGAAACTCACCGAGTCAAAGCGTTTCGCCGCTAGGGGAAGAAAGTCGAAGTAGAACAAGTAGCAGAAGCATACATGCTCAAGAGGGATCACCCGAAATTCAAAGGCAACTGAAATCCGGCAACCGGGGCATCGTAGTCGGAATTCCGCGAAACACACCGAGTCAAAGCTTTTCGCCGTTTCTGGAAGAAAGTCTGATGTAGAACAAGTAGCAGAAGCATACATGCTCAAGAGGGATCACCCGAAATTCAAAGGCAACTGAATTCCGGCAACCGGGGCATCGTAGTCGGAATTCTGCGTAGCTCACCGAGTCAAAGCTTGTCGCCGTTTCTGGAAGAAAGTCTGAAGTAGAACAAATAGAAGAAGCAGACATGCTCAAGAGGGATCACCCGAAATTCAAAGGCAACTGAATTCCGGCAACCGGGGCATCGTAGTCGGAATTCCGCGTAGCTCACCGAGTCAAAGCTTTTCGCCGTTTCTGGAAGAAAGTCTGATGTAGAACAAGTAGCAGAAGCATACATGCTCAAGAGGGATCACCCGAAATTCAAAGGCAACTGAATTCCGGCAACCGGGGCATCGTAGTCGGAATTCTGCGTAGCTCACCGAGTCAAAGCTTGTCGCCGTTTCTGGAAGAAAGTCTGAAGTAGAACAAATAGAAGAAGCAGACATGCTCAAGAGGGATCACCCGAAATTCAAAGGCAACTGAATTCCGGCAACCGGGGCATCGTAGTCGGAATTCCGCGTAGCTCACCGAGTCAAAGCTTTTCGCCGTTTCTGGAAGAAAGTCTGAAGTAGAACAACTAGAAGAAGCAGACATGCTCAAGAGGGATCACCCGAAATTCAAAGGCAACTGAATTGCGGCAACCGGGCAATCGTAGTCGGAATTCCGCGAAACTCACCGAGTCAAAGCGTTTTGCCGTTTCTGGAAGAAAGTCTGATGTAGAACAAGTAGCAGAAGCATATATGCTCAAGAGGGATCACCCGAAATTCATAGGCAACTGAATTCCGGCAACCGGGGCATCGCAGTCGGAATTCCGCGAAACTCACCGAGTCAAAGCTTTTCGCCGTTTCTGGAAGAAAGTCTGAAGTAGAACAAGTAGAAGAAGCAGACATGCTCAAGAGGGATCACCCGAAATTCAAAGCCAACTGAATTTCGGCAACCGGGCAATCGTAGGCGGAATTCCGCGAAACTCACCGAGTCAAAGCTTTTCGCCGTTTCTGGAAGAAAGTCTGATGTAGAACAAGTAGAAGAAGCAGACATGCTCAAGAGGGATCACCCGAAATTCAAAGGCAACTGAATTTCGGCAACCGGGCCATCGTAGACGGAATGCCGCGAAACTCACCGAGTCAAAGCATTTCTCCGTTTCTGGAAGAAAGGCTGATGTAGAACAAGTAGCAGAAGCATGCATGCTCAAGAGGGATCACCCGAAATTCAAAGGCAACTGAATTCCGGCAACCGGGGCATCGTAGTCGAAATTCCGCGAAGCTCACCGAGTCAAAGCTTCTCGCCGTTTTTGGAAGAAAGTCTGAAGTAGAACAAATAGAAGAAGCAGACATGCTTAAGAGGGATCACCCGAAATTCAAAGGCAACTGAATTTCGGCAACCGGGCAATCGTAGTCGGAATTCCGCGAAACTCACCGAGTCAAAGCTTTTCGCCGTTTCTGGAAGAAAGTCTGATGTAGAACAAGTAGAAGAAGCAGACATGCTAAAGAGGGATCACCCGAAATTCAAAGGCAACTGAATTTCGGCAACCGGGCCATCGTAGACGGAATGCCGCGAAACTCACCGAGTCAAAGCATTTCTCCGTTTCTGGAAGAAAGGCTGATGTAGAACAAGTAGCAGAAGCATGCATGCTCAAGAGGGATCACCCGAAATTCAAAGGCAACTGAATTCTGGCAACCGGGGCATCGTAGTCGGAATTCCGCGAAGCTCACCGAGTCAAAGCTTCTCGCCGTTTTTGGAAGAAAGTCTGAAGTAGAACAAATAGAAGAAGCAGACATGCTGAAGAGGGATCACCCGAAATTCAAAGGCAACTGAATTTCGGCAACCGGGCAATCGTAGGCGGAATTCCGCGAAACTCACCGAGTCAAAGCTTTTCGCCGTTTCTGGAAGAAAGTCTGATGTAGAACAAGTAGCAGAAGCATACATGCTCAAGACGGATCACCCGAAATTCAAAGGCAACTGAATTTCTGCAACCGGGGCATCGTAGTAGGAATGCCGCGAAACTCACCGAGTCAAAGCATTTCGCCGTTTCTGGAAGAAAGCCTCATGTAGAACAAGTAGCAGAAGCATGCATGCTCAAGAGGGATCACCCGAAATTCAAAGGCAACTCAATTCCGGCAACCGGGGCATCGTAGTCGGAATTCCGCGAAGCTCACCGAGTCAAAGCTTCTCGCCGTTTTTGGAAGAAAGTCTGAAGTAGAACAAATAGAAGAAGCAGACATGCTTAAGAGGGATCACCCGAAATTCAAAGGCAACTGAATTTCGGCAACCGGGCAATCGTAGTCGGAATTCCGCGAAACTCACCGAGTCAAAGCTTTTCGCCGTTTCTGGAAGAAAGTCTGATGTAGAACAAGTAGAAGAAGCAGACATGCTAAAGAGGGATCACCCGAAATTCAAAGGCAACTGAATTTCGGCAACCGGGCCATCGTAGACGGAATGCCGCGAAACTCACCGAGTCAAAGCATTTCTCCGTTTCTGGAAGAAAGGCTGATGTAGAACAAGTAGCAGAAGCATGCATGCTCAAGAGGGATCACCCGAAATTCAAAGGCAACTGAATTCCGGCAACCGGGGCATCGTAGTCGAAATTCCGCGAAGCTCACCGAGTCAAAGCTTCTCGCCGTTTTTGGAAGAAAGTCTGAAGTAGAACAAATAGAAGAAGCAGACATGCTGAAGAGGGATCACCCGAAATTCAAAGGCAACTGAATTTCGGCAACCGGGCAATCGTAGGCGGAATTCCGCGAAACTCACCGAGTCAAAGCTTTTCGCCGTTTCTGGAAGAAAGTCTGATGTAGAACAAGAAGCAGAAGCATACATGCTCAAGACGGATCACCCGAAATTCAAAGGCAACTGAATTTCTGCAACCGGGGCATCGTAGTAGGAATGCCGCGAAACTCACCGAGTCAAAGCATTTCGCCGTTTCTGGAAGAAAGCCTGATGTAGAACAAGTAGCAGAAGCATGCATGCTCAAGAGGGATCACCCGAAATTCAAAGGCAACTCAATTCCGGCAACCGGGGCATCGTAGTCGGAATTCCGCAAAGCTCACCGAGTGAAAGCTTCTCGCCGTTTTTGGAAGAAAGTCTGAAGTAGAACAAATAGAAGAAGCAGACATGCTCAAGAGGGATCACCTGAAATTCAAAGGCAACTGAATTTCGGCAACCGGGCCATCGTAGACGGAATCCCGCAAAACTCACCGAGTCAAAGAGTTTTGCCGTTTCTGGAAGAAAGTCTGATGTAGAACAAGTGGCAGAAGCATATATGCTCAAGAGGGATCACCCGAAGTTCAAAGGCAACTGAATTTCGGCAACCGGTGCATCAAAGTCGGAGTGCCGCGAAACTCACCGAGTCAAAGCGTTTCGCCACTAGGGGAAGAAAGTCTGAAGTACAACAAGTAGCAGAAGCATACATGCTCAAGAGGGATCACCCGAAATTCAAAGGCAACTGAATTTTGGCAACCGGGGCATCGTAGTCCGAATGCCGCGAAACTCGCCGAGTCAAAGCGTTTTGCCGTTTGGGGAAGAAAGTCTGAAGCAGACCAAGTAGCAGAAGCATACATGCTCAATAGGGATAACCCGAAATTCAAAGGCAACTGAATTTCGGCAACCGGGGCATCGAAGTCAGAATGCCGCGAAACTCACCGAGTCAAAGCGTTTCGCTGTTTGGGGAAGAAAGTCTGAAGTAGAACAAGTAGAAGAAGCATACATACTCAAGAGGAATCACTAAAAATTCAAAGGTAACTGAATTTCGGCGTGCGGGGCATCGAAGGCGGAATGCCGCGAAACTCACCGAGTCAAAGCGTTTCGCCGCTACTGGAAGAAAGTCTGAAGTAGAACAAGTAGCAGAAGCATACATGCTCAAGAGGGATCACCCGAAATTCAAAGGCAACTGAAATCCGGCAACCGGGGCATCGTAGTCGGAATTCCGCGAAACTCACCGAGTCAAAGCTTTTCGCCGTTTCTGGAAGAAAGTCTGAAGTAGAACAAGTAGAAGAACCAGACATGCTCAAGAGGGATCACCCGAAATTCAAAGGCAACTGAATTTCGGCAACCGGGGCATCAAAGTCGGAATGCCGCGAAACTCACCGAGTCAAAGCGTTTCGCCGTTTCTGGAAGAAAGTCTGATGTAGAACAAGTAGCAGAAGCATACATGCTCAAGAGGGATCACCCGAAATTCAAAGGCAACTGAATTCCGGCAACCGGGGCATCGTAGTCGGAATTCCGCGTAGCTCACCGAGTCAAAGCTTTTCGCCGTTTCTGGAAGAAAGTCTGAAGTAGAACAAATAGAAGAAGCAGACATGCTCAAGAGGGATCACCCGAAATTCAAAGGCAACTCAATTCCAGCAACCGGGGCATCGTAGTTGGAATTCCACAAAGCTCACCGAGTCAAAGCTTCTCGCCGTTTTTGGAAGAAAGTCTGAAGTAGAACAAATAGAAGAAGCAGACATGCTCAAGAGGGATCACCCGAAATTCAAAGGCAACTGAATTTCGGCAACCGGGCCATCGTAGACGGAATCCCGCAAAACTCACCGAGTCAAAGAGTTTTGCCGTTTCTGGAAGAAAGTCTGATGTAGAACAAGTGGCAGAAGCATATATGCTCAAGAGGGATCACCCGAAGTTCAAAGGCAACTGAATTTCGGCAACCGGGGCATCAAAGTCGGAGTGCCGCGAAACTCACCGAGTCAAAGCGTTTCGCCGCTAGGGGAAGAAAGTCTGAAGTACAACAAGTAGCAGACGCATACATGCTCAAGAGGGATCACCCGAAATTCAAAGGCAACTGAATTTTGGCAACCGAGGCATCGTAGTCCGAATGCCGCGAAACTCACCGAGTCAAAGCGTTTTGCCGTTTGGGGAAGAAAGTCTGAAGTAGACCAAGTAGCAGAAGCATACATGCTCAAGAGGGATCACCCGAAATTCAAAGGCAACTGAATTTCGGCAACCGGGGCATCGTAGTCGGAATGCCACGAAACTCACCGAGTCAAAGTGTTTCGCCTTTTGGGGAAGCAAGTTTGAAGTAGAACAAGTAGCAGAAGCATACATGCTCAATAGAGATCACCCGAAATTCAAAGGCAACTGAATTTCGGCAACCGGGGCATCAATGTCGGAATGCCGCGAAACTCACCGAGTCAAAGTGTTTCGTCGTTTCTGGAAGAAAGTCTGATGTAGAACAAGTAGCAGAAGCATACATGCTCAAGAGGGATCACCCGAA
>CM055349.1:6675045-6716351 GCA_029228515.1 Populus alba x Populus x berolinensis | reverse complement strand
AAAAAATTACCAAAAAATTTCCTATGTATCGCGAAATTGATGTGGCAAATCAGGGTTGTTTACTCGTGAGTTTCGCGGCAATCCGCCTACGAAGCCCCGGTTGCCGGAATTCCTGTTGCCTTTGAATTTCGGGTGACGCCTCTTGAGCAATGTTTGCTTTCTGCTACTTGTTCTACATCAGACTTCCTTCCCCAAACAGCGAAACGCCATGACTCGGTGAGTTTTCGGCTCGCAACTGGGCATTCCGACTATCGATTCCCCTGTTGCTGAAATTCAGTTGTCTTTGAATTTTGGATTATCCCTCATTGAGCATAGTATACGTTCTGCTACTTGGTCTACATCAAACTTTCTTCCCCTATAGCGCGAAAAAAGGATGCTGTGACTCGGTGAGTTTTCGCGGCAATTCCGACTTTGATGCCCCGGTTGCCGATAATTCAGTTGCCTTTGAAATTTCCGGAGTGATCCATCCTTGAGCATCTAAGCTTCTGCTACTTGGTCTACAATCAGACTTTCTTCCAGAAACGGCGAAACGCTTTCACGTCGGTGAGTTTCGTGGGCATTCCGTCTACGATGGCCCCGTTGCCGAAATTCAGTTGCCTTTGAATTTCGGGTGATCCCTCTTGAGCATGTATGCTTCTGCTAATACTTGTTCTAACTTCAGTACTATACAGAGATTGCTTCCCCAAAAGGTGAAACCACTTTGACTCGGTGAGTTTCGTGCATTTCCGACTACGATGCCCCGGTTGCTGAAATTCTGTTGCCCTTATGAATTTTCGGTGATTTCCCTCTTGAGCATGTTATGCTTTTCTGCTACTTGGTCTAACATCAACTTTCTTCCCAAAACGGCGAAAAGCTTTGACTCGGTGAGTTTTCGCGGGCATTCCGACTACGATGCCTCGGTTTGCCGAAATTCAGTTGCCTTTGAATTTTGGGGTGATCCCTCTAGTGCATGTGATGCTTCTGCTACTTGTTTCGACAAGTCAGCACTTTCTTCCCCAAAACGACAAAACTTTTTGACTCGATGAGTTTCGCGGGCATTCCGACATCGATGCCGCCCTGTGGCCCGAAATTAAGTTTGCCTTTGAAATTCCGGTGATCTCTCTTGAGCATTTACCTTCTGCTACTTTTGTTCTACTTTCAGACTTGCTTCCCCTAAAAGCGAAACACTTTGACTCCGTGATTTTCGCGGCATTCCGACTGAACGATGGCCCCGGTATAGCCGAAATTCAGTTGCCTTTGAATTTCGGGTGATCCCATCTTGAGCATAGGATATGCTTCTGCTACTTGTTCTACTTCCAGACTTTCTGGCAACTTTCTTCCCCTAGCGGGCGAAACGCTTTCACTCGGTGAGTTTCGCGGCATTCCCGACTTCGATGCCTCGGTTGCCGAAATTCCAGTTGCCTTTGAATTTCGAGTGATCGTCTCTTGACTCCATGTATGTGCTTCTGCGACTTGTTCTAACTTCAGACTTGCTTCCCCAAAAGGCGAAAACACTTCATGACTCGTTGAGTTAACGCTGGCATTCCGTTCTACGATGGTCCGGTTGCAGACATTCATTTGCCTTTGAATTTTCGGGTGATGCCTCTTGGAGCATGTCTGCTTCTTCTACTTCTTCTACTTCAGACTTCTTCCAGAAACGGCGAAAAAGCTTTTTATTTTCGGTGCGTTTCGCCGGAATTCCGCCCTACGATGCCCCGGTTGGCCAAGAATTCAGTTGCCTTTGAATTTCCGTGATCCCTCTTGAGCATGTATGCTTCTGCTACTTGTGCTACATCAGAGTTTCTTCTCCCTAGTCGTTTCAAACGTCTTTTGACGACTCGGTGAGTTTCGCGGCATTTCCGCCTTTCGATGCCCCGCACGCCGAAATTCAGTTTCCTTTGAATTTTGGATGAATTCCTGTTGAGTATGTATGTCTTCTTCCTACTTGTTCTACTTCAGACTTTCTTCCAGAATACTGGCGAATAAGCTTTGACTCGTAGAGTTTGTCGCGGCATTCCAGACATCGCGATGCCATACGGTTGCCGAAATTCAGTTGCCTTTGAATTTCGGGTGATTCTCTATTGAGCAAGTATGCTTCTGCTACTTGTTCTACTTCAAACTTGCTTCCCCAAAAGCGAATCACTTTTGACTCGGTGAGTTTCGTGGCATTCCGACTACGATGTGCCCCGGTTGCTGAAATTCAGTTGCCTTTGAATTTTGGGTGATCCCTCTTGAGCATGTATGCTTCTGCTACTTGTTCTACTTCAGACGCTTCCCCAAAAGGCGCAACCCTTTGACTCGGTGAGTTTCGCGGCATTCCATCTACGATGGCCCGGTTGCCGAAATTCAGTTGCCTTTGAATTTCGGGTGATCCCTCTTGAGCATGTCTGCTTTTTCAACTTGTTCTACATCAGCCTTTCTTCCAGAAACGGCGAAAAGCTTTGACTCGGTGAGTTTCGCGGAATTCCGCCTACGATTGCCCGATTGCCGAAATTCAGTTGCCTTTGAATTTCGGGTGATCCCTCTTGAGCATGTCTGCTTCTTCTACTTGTTCTACTTCAGACTTTCTTCCCCAAAAGGCGAAACACTTTGACTCCGTGAGTTTCGTGGCATTCCGACTACGATGCCCCTGTTGCTGAAATTCTGTTGTCTTTGAATTTCGGGTGATCCTTCTTGAGCATGTATGCTTCTGCTACTTGTTCTACATCAGACTTTCCTCCAGAAACGGCGAAACGCTTTGACTCGGTGAGTTTCGCGGCATTCCTACAACGATGACCCGGTTGCCGAAATTCAGTTGCCTTTGAATTTCGGGTGATCCCTATTGAGCATGTATGCTTCTGCTACTTGTTCTACATCATACTTTCTTCCAGAAACGGCGAAACGTTTTCACTCGGTGAGTTTCGCGGCATTCCGTCTACGATGGCCCGGTTGCCGGAATTCAGTTGCCTTTGAATTTCGGGTGATCTCTCTTGAGCATGTATGCTCCTGCTACTTGTCCTACATCTGACTTTCTTCCAGAAACGGCGAAAAGCTTTGACTCGGTGAGTTTCGCGGAATTCCGACTACGATGCCCCGGTTGCCGAAATTGAGTTTCCTTTGAATTTCGGTGATCCCTCTTGAGCATGTTTGCTTCTTCTACTTGTTCTACATCAGACTTCCTTCCCCAAACGGCGAAACGCCATGACACGGTGAGTTTCGCGGCATTCCAACTTCGATGCTCCAGTTGCTGAATTCAGTTGTCTTTGAATTTCGGGTTATCCCTCTTGAGCATGTATACTTCTGCTACTTGGTCTACTTCAAACTTTCTTCCCCAAACGGCGAAACGCTTTGACTCGGTGAGTTTCGCGGCATTCCGCCTTCGATGCCCCGCACACCAAAATTCAGTTGCCTTTGAATTTCGGGTGATCCCTCTTGAGCATGTATGCTTCTGCTACTTGTTCTACATCAGACTTTCTTCCAGAAACGGCGAAAAGCTTTGACTCGGTGAGTTTCGCGGAATTCCGACTACGATGCCCCGGTTGCCGGAATTCAGTTGCCTTTGAATTGCGGGTGATCCCTCCTTGAGCATGGTTTGCTTCTTCTACTTGTTCAACATCAGATTCCTTCCCCAAAACCAGACGAAACGCCAACATGACAACGTGAGTTTCCGCCGCAGTTCCGACTTCGATGCCCGCCCCTGCTCTGAATTCAGTTGTTCTTTTAATTTCGGGTTAGCCCTCTTGAGCATGTATACCTTCTGCTACTTGGTCTACTTGCAAAACTTCTTCCCCTAGCGGCGAAATGCGTTGACTCGGTGAGTTTCGCGGCATTCCGTACTTTGATGCCCCGGTTGCCGAAATTCAGTTGCCTTTGAATTTCGGGGTGAGCCCTCTTGAGCTATCTATTCTTCTGCTACTTTGTTCTACATCAGACTTTCTTTCTTCCAGAAAACCGGCGAAACTCTTTCACTCGGTGAAGTTTCGTGGCATTTTTCCGTCTACGATGGCCACGTTGCCGGAAATTCAGTTGCCTTTGAATTTTCGGGTGATCCCTCTTGAGCTTGTATTCTTCTGCTGACTTGTTCTACTTCAGACTTGCCTTCCCCAAAAGGTGAAAACACTTTGACTCGGTGAGTTTCGTGCATTCCGGACGACGATGCCCCGGTTGCTGAAATTCTTTTGCCTTTGAATTTCGGGTGAGTCCCTCTTGAGCATGTATGTGCTTCTGCTACTTGTTTCTACATCATACTTCTTCCAGAAACGGCGAAAAGCTTTGGACCTCATCGTGAGTTTTCGCGATAAAAAATAATAAGAAAAAAAACAGTCCGACTTAACGATGCCTCGGTTTGCTCGAAATTCAGTTGCCTTTGAAATTTCGAGTGATGCCCTCTTGAGCCATGTATCTTCTTTCTGCTACTTGTTCTACATCATACTTTCTTTTCTTCCAATAACGCGCGAAAAGCTTTGACTCGGTGAGTTTCGCGTAATTCCGACTACGATGCCACCCGGTTGCCGGAATTCAGTTGCCTTTGAATTTCGGTTGATCCCTATCCTTGAGCATGTTTGCTTCGTCCTACTTGTTCAACATCAGACTTCTTTCCCTCCAAACAGCCGCAAACGCCCATGACACGGTGAGTTTCGCGGCCATCGCGACTTCGATGCCCCCTGTGCTCTTGAATTCAGTTCTCTTTGAATTTCGGGTTATCCCTCTTGAGCATGTATACCTTCTCTTCCTGCTACTTGGTCTATCTTCAAACTTTCTTCCCCTAGCGGCGAAATGCTTTGACTCGGTGAGTTTCGCGGCATTCCTACTTTGATGCCCCGGTTGGCCGAAATGTTCAGTTGCCTTTGAAATTCGGAGTGAATGCCCTATGAGGCATCTATGCTTCCTGCTAACTTGTTCTACATCAAGACTTTCTTCCAGAAACGGCGAAACGCTTCACTCTCGGTGAGTTTCGTGGCATTCCGTCTACGATGGACCTGTTGCCGAAATGCAGTTGCCTTTGAATTCCGCGGTGGAGTCCCTCCTTGAGCATGTATGCTTCTGCTACTTGTTCGTACTTCAGACCCGCTTCCCCAAAAGGTGAAACACTTTGACTCGGTGAATTTCGTGGCATTTCCGAATACCGAGGCCCCCCGGATGCAGATATTCTGTTGCCTTTGAATTTCGGGTGATCCCTCTTGAGCATGTATGCTTCTGCTACTTGTTCTACATCAGACTTTCTTTCCAGAAACGGCGTAAAAGCTTTGATCTCGGTGAGTTTCGCGGAGCAGTTCCGACTACGATGCCTAGGTTGCCAGAAATTCAGTTGCCTTTGAATTTCTGAGTGATTCCCTCTTGAGCATGTATGCTTCTGCTACTTGTTCTACATCAGACTTTCTCCCCAAACGACGAAACTTTTTGAACTCGACTGAGTTTTCGCGGCATTCCAACATCGATCCCCCTAAGAAATGCCAGAAATTAAGTTGCCTTTGAATTTCGAGTGATCTCTCTTGAGCCTGTAAGCTTCTGCTAACTTGTTCTAACTTCAAACTTGCTTCCCCAAAAAGGCGAAACACTTTGACTCGGTGAGTTTCGTGGCATTCCGACTACGATGCCCCGGTTGCTGAAATTCTGTTGCCTTTGAATTTTGGTGATTCCCTCTTGAGCAATGTATGCATCTGCTACTTGTTCTACTTCAGACTTGCTTCCGCAAAAGGCGAAACCCTTTGACTCCGTGAGTTTCGCAGGCATTCCGATCACGATGGCCTCACCGGTTGCCGAAAAATTCAGTTGCCTTTGAATTCGGGGTGCCCGTTCCCTCTTGAGCAAGTATGCTTTTTCAACTTGTTCTACATCAGCCCTTCTTCCGCAAACGGCGAAACGCTTTGACTCGGTGAGTTTCGCGGCATTCCGACTTCGATGCCCCGGTTGCCGAAATTCAGTTGCCTTTGAATTTCGGGTGATCCCTCTTGAGCATGTATGCTTCTGCTACTTGTTCTACATCAGACTTCTTCCGCAAACGGCGAAACGCTTTGACTCGGTGAGTTTCGCGGCATTCCGACTTCGATGCCCCGGTTGCCGAAATTCAGTTGCCTTTGAATTTCGGGTGATCCCTCTTGAGCATGTATGCTTCTGCTACTTGTTCTACATCAGACTTCTTCCGCAAACGGCGAAACGCTTTGACTCGGTGAGTTTCGCGGCATTCCGACTTCGATGCCCCGGTTGCCGAAATTCAGTTGCCTTTGAATTTCGGGTGATCCCTCTTGAGCATGTATGCTTCTGCTACTTGTTCTACATCAGACTTCTTCCGCAAACGGCGAAACGCTTTGACTCGGTGAGTTTCGCGGCATTCCGACTTCGATGCCCCGGTTGCCGAAATTCAGTTGCCTTTGAATTTCGGGTGATCCCTCTTGAGCATGTATGCTTCTGCTACTTGTTCTACATCAGACTTCTTCCGCAAACGGCGAAACGCTTTGACTCGGTGAGTTTCGCGGCATTCCGACTTCGATGCCCCGGTTGCCGAAATTCAGTTGCCTTTGAATTTCGGGTGATCCCTCTTGAGCATGTATGCTTCTGCTACTTGTTCTACATCAGACTTCTTCCGCAAACGGCGAAACGCTTTGACTCGGTGAGTTTCGCGGCATTCCGACTTCGATGCCCCGGTTGCCGAAATTCAGTTGCCTTTGAATTTCGGGTGATCCCTCTTGAGCATGTATGCTTCTGCTACTTGTTCTACATCAGACTTCTTCCGCAAACGGCGAAACGCTTTGACTCGGTGAGTTTCGCGGCATTCCGACTTCGATGCCCCGGTTGCCGAAATTCAGTTGCCTTTGAATTTCGGGTGATCCCTCTTGAGCATGTATGCTTCTGCTACTTGTTCTACATCAGACTTCTTCCGCAAACGGCGAAACGCTTTGACTCGGTGAGTTTCGCGGCATTCCGACTTCGATGCCCCGGTTGCCGAAATTCAGTTGCCTTTGAATTTCGGGTGATCCCTCTTGAGCATGTATGCTTCTGCTACTTGTTCTACATCAGACTTCTTCCGCAAACGGCGAAACGCTTTGACTCGGTGAGTTTCGCGGCATTCCGACTTCGATGCCCCGGTTGCCGAAATTCAGTTGCCTTTGAATTTCGGGTGATCCCTCTTGAGCATGTATGCTTCTGCTACTTGTTCTACATCAGACTTCTTCCGCAAACGGCGAAACGCTTTGACTCGGTGAGTTTCGCGGCATTCCGACTTCGATGCCCCGGTTGCCGAAATTCAGTTGCCTTTGAATTTCGGGTGATCCCTCTTGAGCATGTATGCTTCTGCTACTTGTTCTACATCAGACTTCTTCCGCAAACGGCGAAACGCTTTGACTCGGTGAGTTTCGCGGCATTCCGACTTCGATGCCCCGGTTGCCGAAATTCAGTTGCCTTTGAATTTCGGGTGATCCCTCTTGAGCATGTATGCTTCTGCTACTTGTTCTACATCAGACTTCTTCCGCAAACGGCGAAACGCTTTGACTCGGTGAGTTTCGCGGCATTCCGACTTCGATGCCCCGGTTGCCGAAATTCAGTTGCCTTTGAATTTCGGGTGATCCCTCTTGAGCATGTATGCTTCTGCTACTTGTTCTACATCAGACTTCTTCCGCAAACGGCGAAACGCTTTGACTCGGTGAGTTTCGCGGCATTCCGACTTCGATGCCCCGGTTGCCGAAATTCAGTTGCCTTTGAATTTCGGGTGATCCCTCTTGAGCATGTATGCTTCTGCTACTTGTTCTACATCAGACTTCTTCCGCAAACGGCGAAACGCTTTGACTCGGTGAGTTTCGCGGCATTCCGACTTCGATGCCCCGGTTGCCGAAATTCAGTTGCCTTTGAATTTCGGGTGATCCCTCTTGAGCATGTATGCTTCTGCTACTTGTTCTACATCAGACTTCTTCCGCAAACGGCGAAACGCTTTGACTCGGTGAGTTTCGCGGCATTCCGACTTCGATGCCCCGGTTGCCGAAATTCAGTTGCCTTTGAATTTCGGGTGATCCCTCTTGAGCATGTATGCTTCTGCTACTTGTTCTACATCAGACTTCTTCCGCAAACGGCGAAACGCTTTGACTCGGTGAGTTTCGCGGCATTCCGACTTCGATGCCCCGGTTGCCGAAATTCAGTTGCCTTTGAATTTCGGGTGATCCCTCTTGAGCATGTATGCTTCTGCTACTTGTTCTACATCAGACTTCTTCCGCAAACGGCGAAACGCTTTGACTCGGTGAGTTTCGCGGCATTCCGACTTCGATGCCCCGGTTGCCGAAATTCAGTTGCCTTTGAATTTCGGGTGATCCCTCTTGAGCATGTATGCTTCTGCTACTTGTTCTACATCAGACTTCTTCCGCAAACGGCGAAACGCTTTGACTCGGTGAGTTTCGCGGCATTCCGACTTCGATGCCCCGGTTGCCGAAATTCAGTTGCCTTTGAATTTCGGGTGATCCCTCTTGAGCATGTATGCTTCTGCTACTTGTTCTACATCAGACTTCTTCCGCAAACGGCGAAACGCTTTGACTCGGTGAGTTTCGCGGCATTCCGACTTCGATGCCCCGGTTGCCGAAATTCAGTTGCCTTTGAATTTCGGGTGATCCCTCTTGAGCATGTATGCTTCTGCTACTTGTTCTACATCAGACTTCTTCCGCAAACGGCGAAACGCTTTGACTCGGTGAGTTTCGCGGCATTCCGACTTCGATGCCCCGGTTGCCGAAATTCAGTTGCCTTTGAATTTCGGGTGATCCCTCTTGAGCATGTATGCTTCTGCTACTTGTTCTACATCAGACTTCTTCCGCAAACGGCGAAACGCTTTGACTCGGTGAGTTTCGCGGCATTCCGACTTCGATGCCCCGTTGCCGAAATTCAGTTGCCTTTGAATTTCGGGTGATCCCTCTTGAGCATGTATGCTTCTGCTACTTGTTCTACATCAGACTTCTTCCGCAAACGGCGAAACGCTTTGACTCGGTGAGTTTCGCGGCATTCCGACTTCGATGCCCCGGTTGCCGAAATTCAGTTGCCTTTGAATTTCGGGTGATCCCTCTTGAGCATGTATGCTTCTGCTACTTGTTCTACATCAGACTTCTTCCGCAAACGGCGAAACGCTTTGACTCGGTGAGTTTCGCGGCATTCCGACTTCGATGCCCCGGTTGCCGAAATTCAGTTGCCTTTGAATTTCGGGTGATCCCTCTTGAGCATGTATGCTTCTGCTACTTGTTCTACATCAGACTTCTTCCGCAAACGGCGAAACGCTTTGACTCGGTGAGTTTCGCGGCATTCCGACTTCGATGCCCCGGTTGCCGAAATTCAGTTGCCTTTGAATTTCGGGTGATCCCTCTTGAGCATGTATGCTTCTGCTACTTGTTCTACATCAGACTTCTTCCGCAAACGGCGAAACGCTTTGACTCGGTGAGTTTCGCGGCATTCCGACTTCGATGCCCCGGTTGCCGAAATTCAGTTGCCTTTGAATTTCGGGTGATCCCTCTTGAGCATGTATGCTTCTGCTACTTGTTCTACATCAGACTTCTTCCGCAAACGGCGAAACGCTTTGACTCGGTGAGTTTCGCGGCATTCCGACTTCGATGCCCCGGTTGCCGAAATTCAGTTGCCTTTGAATTTCGGGTGATCCCTCTTGAGCATGTATGCTTCTGCTACTTGTTCTACATCAGACTTCTTCCGCAAACGGCGAAACGCTTTGACTCGGTGAGTTTCGCGGCATTCCGACTTCGATGCCCCGGTTGCCGAAATTCAGTTGCCTTTGAATTTCGGGTGATCCCTCTTGAGCATGTATGCTTCTGCTACTTGTTCTACATCAGACTTCTTCCGCAAACGGCGAAACGCTTTGACTCGGTGAGTTTCGCGGCATTCCGACTTCGATGCCCCGGTTGCCGAAATTCAGTTGCCTTTGAATTTCGGGTGATCCCTCTTGAGCATGTATGCTTCTGCTACTTGTTCTACATCAGACTTCTTCCGCAAACGGCGAAACGCTTTGACTCGGTGAGTTTCGCGGCATTCCGACTTCGATGCCCCGGTTGCCGAAATTCAGTTGCCTTTGAATTTCGGGTGATCCCTCTTGAGCATGTATGCTTCTGCTACTTGTTCTACATCAGACTTCTTCCGCAAACGGCGAAACGCTTTGACTCGGTGAGTTTCGCGGCATTCCGACTTCGATGCCCCGGTTGCCGAAATTCAGTTGCCTTTGAATTTCGGGTGATCCCTCTTGAGCATGTATGCTTCTGCTACTTGTTCTACATCAGACTTCTTCCGCAAACGGCGAAACGCTTTGACTCGGTGAGTTTCGCGGCATTCCGACTTCGATGCCCCGGTTGCCGAAATTCAGTTGCCTTTGAATTTCGGGTGATCCCTCTTGAGCATGTATGCTTCTGCTACTTGTTCTACATCAGACTTCTTCCGCAAACGGCGAAACGCTTTGACTCGGTGAGTTTCGCGGCATTCCGACTTCGATGCCCCGGTTGCCGAAATTCAGTTGCCTTTGAATTTCGGGTGATCCCTCTTGAGCATGTATGCTTCTGCTACTTGTTCTACATCAGACTTCTTCCGCAAACGGCGAAACGCTTTGACTCGGTGAGTTTCGCGGCATTCCGACTTCGATGCCCCGGTTGCCGAAATTCAGTTGCCTTTGAATTTCGGGTGATCCCTCTTGAGCATGTATGCTTCTGCTACTTGTTCTACATCAGACTTCTTCCGCAAACGGCGAAACGCTTTGACTCGGTGAGTTTCGCGGCATTCCGACTTCGATGCCCCGGTTGCCGAAATTCAGTTGCCTTTGAATTTCGGGTGATCCCTCTTGAGCATGTATGCTTCTGCTACTTGTTCTACATCAGACTTCTTCCGCAAACGGCGAAACGCTTTGACTCGGTGAGTTTCGCGGCATTCCGACTTCGATGCCCCGGTTGCCGAAATTCAGTTGCCTTTGAATTTCGGGTGATCCCTCTTGAGCATGTATGCTTCTGCTACTTGTTCTACATCAGACTTCTTCCGCAAACGGCGAAACGCTTTGACTCGGTGAGTTTCGCGGCATTCCGACTTCGATGCCCCGGTTGCCGAAATTCAGTTGCCTTTGAATTTCGGGTGATCCCTCTTGAGCATGTATGCTTCTGCTACTTGTTCTACATCAGACTTCTTCCGCAAACGGCGAAACGCTTTGACTCGGTGAGTTTCGCGGCATTCCGACTTCGATGCCCCGGTTGCCGAAATTCAGTTGCCTTTGAATTTCGGGTGATCCCTCTTGAGCATGTATGCTTCTGCTACTTGTTCTACATCAGACTTCTTCCGCAAACGGCGAAACGCTTTGACTCGGTGAGTTTCGCGGCATTCCGACTTCGATGCCCCGGTTGCCGAAATTCAGTTGCCTTTGAATTTCGGGTGATCCCTCTTGAGCATGTATGCTTCTGCTACTTGTTCTACATCAGACTTCTTCCGCAAACGGCGAAACGCTTTGACTCGGTGAGTTTCGCGGCATTCCGACTTCGATGCCCCGGTTGCCGAAATTCAGTTGCCTTTGAATTTCGGGTGATCCCTCTTGAGCATGTATGCTTCTGCTACTTGTTCTACATCAGACTTCTTCCGCAAACGGCGAAACGCTTTGACTCGGTGAGTTTCGCGGCATTCCGACTTCGATGCCCCGGTTGCCGAAATTCAGTTGCCTTTGAATTTCGGGTGATCCCTCTTGAGCATGTATGCTTCTGCTACTTGTTCTACATCAGACTTCTTCCGCAAACGGCGAAACGCTTTGACTCGGTGAGTTTCGCGGCATTCCGACTTCGATGCCCCGGTTGCCGAAATTCAGTTGCCTTTGAATTTCGGGTGATCCCTCTTGAGCATGTATGCTTCTGCTACTTGTTCTACATCAGACTTCTTCCGCAAACGGCGAAACGCTTTGACTCGGTGAGTTTCGCGGCATTCCGACTTCGATGCCCCGGTTGCCGAAATTCAGTTGCCTTTGAATTTCGGGTGATCCCTCTTGAGCATGTATGCTTCTGCTACTTGTTCTACATCAGACTTCTTCCGCAAACGGCGAAACGCTTTGACTCGGTGAGTTTCGCGGCATTCCGACTTCGATGCCCCGGTTGCCGAAATTCAGTTGCCTTTGAATTTCGGGTGATCCCTCTTGAGCATGTATGCTTCTGCTACTTGTTCTACATCAGACTTCTTCCGCAAACGGCGAAACGCTTTGACTCGGTGAGTTTCGCGGCATTCCGACTTCGATGCCCCGGTTGCCGAAATTCAGTTGCCTTTGAATTTCGGGTGATCCCTCTTGAGCATGTATGCTTCTGCTACTTGTTCTACATCAGACTTCTTCCGCAAACGGCGAAACGCTTTGACTCGGTGAGTTTCGCGGCATTCCGACTTCGATGCCCCGGTTGCCGAAATTCAGTTGCCTTTGAATTTCGGGTGATCCCTCTTGAGCATGTATGCTTCTGCTACTTGTTCTACATCAGACTTCTTCCGCAAACGGCGAAACGCTTTGACTCGGTGAGTTTCGCGGCATTCCGACTTCGATGCCCCGGTTGCCGAAATTCAGTTGCCTTTGAATTTCGGGTGATCCCTCTTGAGCATGTATGCTTCTGCTACTTGTTCTACATCAGACTTCTTCCGCAAACGGCGAAACGCTTTGACTCGGTGAGTTTCGCGGCATTCCGACTTCGATGCCCCGGTTGCCGAAATTCAGTTGCCTTTGAATTTCGGGTGATCCCTCTTGAGCATGTATGCTTCTGCTACTTGTTCTACATCAGACTTCTTCCGCAAACGGCGAAACGCTTTGACTCGGTGAGTTTCGCGGCATTCCGACTTCGATGCCCCGGTTGCCGAAATTCAGTTGCCTTTGAATTTCGGGTGATCCCTCTTGAGCATGTATGCTTCTGCTACTTGTTCTACATCAGACTTCTTCCGCAAACGGCGAAACGCTTTGACTCGGTGAGTTTCGCGGCATTCCGACTTCGATGCCCCGGTTGCCGAAATTCAGTTGCCTTTGAATTTCGGGTGATCCCTCTTGAGCATGTATGCTTCTGCTACTTGTTCTACATCAGACTTCTTCCGCAAACGGCGAAACGCTTTGACTCGGTGAGTTTCGCGGCATTCCGACTTCGATGCCCCGTTGCCGAAATTCAGTTGCCTTTGAATTTCGGGTGATCCCTCTTGAGCATGTATGCTTCTGCTACTTGTTCTACATCAGACTTCTTCCGCAAACGGCGAAACGCTTTGACTCGGTGAGTTTCGCGGCATTCCGACTTCGATGCCCCGGTTGCCGAAATTCAGTTGCCTTTGAATTTCGGGTGATCCCTCTTGAGCATGTATGCTTCTGCTACTTGTTCTACATCAGACTTCTTCCGCAAACGGCGAAACGCTTTGACTCGGTGAGTTTCGCGGCATTCCGACTTCGATGCCCCGGTTGCCGAAATTCAGTTGCCTTTGAATTTCGGGTGATCCCTCTTGAGCATGTATGCTTCTGCTACTTGTTCTACATCAGACTTCTTCCGCAAACGGCGAAACGCTTTGACTCGGTGAGTTTCGCGGCATTCCGACTTCGATGCCCCGGTTGCCGAAATTCAGTTGCCTTTGAATTTCGGGTGATCCCTCTTGAGCATGTATGCTTCTGCTACTTGTTCTACATCAGACTTCTTCCGCAAACGGCGAAACGCTTTGACTCGGTGAGTTTCGCGGCATTCCGACTTCGATGCCCCGGTTGCCGAAATTCAGTTGCCTTTGAATTTCGGGTGATCCCTCTTGAGCATGTATGCTTCTGCTACTTGTTCTACATCAGACTTCTTCCGCAAACGGCGAAACGCTTTGACTCGGTGAGTTTCGCGGCATTCCGACTTCGATGCCCCGGTTGCCGAAATTCAGTTGCCTTTGAATTTCGGGTGATCCCTCTTGAGCATGTATGCTTCTGCTACTTGTTCTACATCAGACTTCTTCCGCAAACGGCGAAACGCTTTGACTCGGTGAGTTTCGCGGCATTCCGACTTCGATGCCCCGGTTGCCGAAATTCAGTTGCCTTTGAATTTCGGGTGATCCCTCTTGAGCATGTATGCTTCTGCTACTTGTTCTACATCAGACTTCTTCCGCAAACGGCGAAACGCTTTGACTCGGTGAGTTTCGCGGCATTCCGACTTCGATGCCCCGGTTGCCGAAATTCAGTTGCCTTTGAATTTCGGGTGATCCCTCTTGAGCATGTATGCTTCTGCTACTTGTTCTACATCAGACTTCTTCCGCAAACGGCGAAACGCTTTGACTCGGTGAGTTTCGCGGCATTCCGACTTCGATGCCCCGGTTGCCGAAATTCAGTTGCCTTTGAATTTCGGGTGATCCCTCTTGAGCATGTATGCTTCTGCTACTTGTTCTACATCAGACTTCTTCCGCAAACGGCGAAACGCTTTGACTCGGTGAGTTTCGCGGCATTCCGACTTCGATGCCCCGGTTGCCGAAATTCAGTTGCCTTTGAATTTCGGGTGATCCCTCTTGAGCATGTATGCTTCTGCTACTTGTTCTACATCAGACTTCTTCCGCAAACGGCGAAACGCTTTGACTCGGTGAGTTTCGCGGCATTCCGACTTCGATGCCCCGGTTGCCGAAATTCAGTTGCCTTTGAATTTCGGGTGATCCCTCTTGAGCATGTATGCTTCTGCTACTTGTTCTACATCAGACTTCTTCCGCAAACGGCGAAACGCTTTGACTCGGTGAGTTTCGCGGCATTCCGACTTCGATGCCCCGGTTGCCGAAATTCAGTTGCCTTTGAATTTCGGGTGATCCCTCTTGAGCATGTATGCTTCTGCTACTTGTTCTACATCAGACTTCTTCCGCAAACGGCGAAACGCTTTGACTCGGTGAGTTTCGCGGCATTCCGACTTCGATGCCCCGGTTGCCGAAATTCAGTTGCCTTTGAATTTCGGGTGATCCCTCTTGAGCATGTATGCTTCTGCTACTTGTTCTACATCAGACTTCTTCCGCAAACGGCGAAACGCTTTGACTCGGTGAGTTTCGCGGCATTCCGACTTCGATGCCCCGGTTGCCGAAATTCAGTTGCCTTTGAATTTCGGGTGATCCCTCTTGAGCATGTATGCTTCTGCTACTTGTTCTACATCAGACTTCTTCCGCAAACGGCGAAACGCTTTGACTCGGTGAGTTTCGCGGCATTCCGACTTCGATGCCCCGGTTGCCGAAATTCAGTTGCCTTTGAATTTCGGGTGATCCCTCTTGAGCATGTATGCTTCTGCTACTTGTTCTACATCAGACTTCTTCCGCAAACGGCGAAACGCTTTGACTCGGTGAGTTTCGCGGCATTCCGACTTCGATGCCCCGGTTGCCGAAATTCAGTTGCCTTTGAATTTCGGGTGATCCCTCTTGAGCATGTATGCTTCTGCTACTTGTTCTACATCAGACTTCTTCCGCAAACGGCGAAACGCTTTGACTCGGTGAGTTTCGCGGCATTCCGACTTCGATGCCCCGGTTGCCGAAATTCAGTTGCCTTTGAATTTCGGGTGATCCCTCTTGAGCATGTATGCTTCTGCTACTTGTTCTACATCAGACTTCTTCCGCAAACGGCGAAACGCTTTGACTCGGTGAGTTTCGCGGCATTCCGACTTCGATGCCCCGGTTGCCGAAATTCAGTTGCCTTTGAATTTCGGGTGATCCCTCTTGAGCATGTATGCTTCTGCTACTTGTTCTACATCAGACTTCTTCCGCAAACGGCGAAACGCTTTGACTCGGTGAGTTTCGCGGCATTCCGACTTCGATGCCCCGGTTGCCGAAATTCAGTTGCCTTTGAATTTCGGGTGATCCCTCTTGAGCATGTATGCTTCTGCTACTTGTTCTACATCAGACTTCTTCCGCAAACGGCGAAACGCTTTGACTCGGTGAGTTTCGCGGCATTCCGACTTCGATGCCCCGGTTGCCGAAATTCAGTTGCCTTTGAATTTCGGGTGATCCCTCTTGAGCATGTATGCTTCTGCTACTTGTTCTACATCAGACTTCTTCCGCAAACGGCGAAACGCTTTGACTCGGTGAGTTTCGCGGCATTCCGACTTCGATGCCCCGGTTGCCGAAATTCAGTTGCCTTTGAATTTCGGGTGATCCCTCTTGAGCATGTATGCTTCTGCTACTTGTTCTACATCAGACTTCTTCCGCAAACGGCGAAACGCTTTGACTCGGTGAGTTTCGCGGCATTCCGACTTCGATGCCCCGGTTGCCGAAATTCAGTTGCCTTTGAATTTCGGGTGATCCCTCTTGAGCATGTATGCTTCTGCTACTTGTTCTACATCAGACTTCTTCCGCAAACGGCGAAACGCTTTGACTCGGTGAGTTTCGCGGCATTCCGACTTCGATGCCCCGGTTGCCGAAATTCAGTTGCCTTTGAATTTCGGGTGATCCCTCTTGAGCATGTATGCTTCTGCTACTTGTTCTACATCAGACTTCTTCCGCAAACGGCGAAACGCTTTGACTCGGTGAGTTTCGCGGCATTCCGACTTCGATGCCCCGGTTGCCGAAATTCAGTTGCCTTTGAATTTCGGGTGATCCCTCTTGAGCATGTATGCTTCTGCTACTTGTTCTACATCAGACTTCTTCCGCAAACGGCGAAACGCTTTGACTCGGTGAGTTTCGCGGCATTCCGACTTCGATGCCCCGGTTGCCGAAATTCAGTTGCCTTTGAATTTCGGGTGATCCCTCTTGAGCATGTATGCTTCTGCTACTTGTTCTACATCAGACTTCTTCCGCAAACGGCGAAACGCTTTGACTCGGTGAGTTTCGCGGCATTCCGACTTCGATGCCCCGGTTGCCGAAATTCAGTTGCCTTTGAATTTCGGGTGATCCCTCTTGAGCATGTATGCTTCTGCTACTTGTTCTACATCAGACTTCTTCCGCAAACGGCGAAACGCTTTGACTCGGTGAGTTTCGCGGCATTCCGACTTCGATGCCCCGGTTGCCGAAATTCAGTTGCCTTTGAATTTCGGGTGATCCCTCTTGAGCATGTATGCTTCTGCTACTTGTTCTACATCAGACTTCTTCCGCAAACGGCGAAACGCTTTGACTCGGTGAGTTTCGCGGCATTCCGACTTCGATGCCCCGGTTGCCGAAATTCAGTTGCCTTTGAATTTCGGGTGATCCCTCTTGAGCATGTATGCTTCTGCTACTTGTTCTACATCAGACTTCTTCCGCAAACGGCGAAACGCTTTGACTCGGTGAGTTTCGCGGCATTCCGACTTCGATGCCCCGGTTGCCGAAATTCAGTTGCCTTTGAATTTCGGGTGATCCCTCTTGAGCATGTATGCTTCTGCTACTTGTTCTACATCAGACTTCTTCCGCAAACGGCGAAACGCTTTGACTCGGTGAGTTTCGCGGCATTCCGACTTCGATGCCCCGGTTGCCGAAATTCAGTTGCCTTTGAATTTCGGGTGATCCCTCTTGAGCATGTATGCTTCTGCTACTTGTTCTACATCAGACTTCTTCCGCAAACGGCGAAACGCTTTGACTCGGTGAGTTTCGCGGCATTCCGACTTCGATGCCCCGGTTGCCGAAATTCAGTTGCCTTTGAATTTCGGGTGATCCCTCTTGAGCATGTATGCTTCTGCTACTTGTTCTACATCAGACTTCTTCCGCAAACGGCGAAACGCTTTGACTCGGTGAGTTTCGCGGCATTCCGACTTCGATGCCCCGGTTGCCGAAATTCAGTTGCCTTTGAATTTCGGGTGATCCCTCTTGAGCATGTATGCTTCTGCTACTTGTTCTACATCAGACTTCTTCCGCAAACGGCGAAACGCTTTGACTCGGTGAGTTTCGCGGCATTCCGACTTCGATGCCCCGGTTGCCGAAATTCAGTTGCCTTTGAATTTCGGGTGATCCCTCTTGAGCATGTATGCTTCTGCTACTTGTTCTACATCAGACTTCTTCCGCAAACGGCGAAACGCTTTGACTCGGTGAGTTTCGCGGCATTCCGACTTCGATGCCCCGGTTGCCGAAATTCAGTTGCCTTTGAATTTCGGGTGATCCCTCTTGAGCATGTATGCTTCTGCTACTTGTTCTACATCAGACTTCTTCCGCAAACGGCGAAACGCTTTGACTCGGTGAGTTTCGCGGCATTCCGACTTCGATGCCCCGGTTGCCGAAATTCAGTTGCCTTTGAATTTCGGGTGATCCCTCTTGAGCATGTATGCTTCTGCTACTTGTTCTACATCAGACTTCTTCCGCAAACGGCGAAACGCTTTGACTCGGTGAGTTTCGCGGCATTCCGACTTCGATGCCCCGGTTGCCGAAATTCAGTTGCCTTTGAATTTCGGGTGATCCCTCTTGAGCATGTATGCTTCTGCTACTTGTTCTACATCAGACTTCTTCCGCAAACGGCGAAACGCTTTGACTCGGTGAGTTTCGCGGCATTCCGACTTCGATGCCCCGGTTGCCGAAATTCAGTTGCCTTTGAATTTCGGGTGATCCCTCTTGAGCATGTATGCTTCTGCTACTTGTTCTACATCAGACTTCTTCCGCAAACGGCGAAACGCTTTGACTCGGTGAGTTTCGCGGCATTCCGACTTCGATGCCCCGGTTGCCGAAATTCAGTTGCCTTTGAATTTCGGGTGATCCCTCTTGAGCATGTATGCTTCTGCTACTTGTTCTACATCAGACTTCTTCCGCAAACGGCGAAACGCTTTGACTCGGTGAGTTTCGCGGCATTCCGACTTCGATGCCCCGGTTGCCGAAATTCAGTTGCCTTTGAATTTCGGGTGATCCCTCTTGAGCATGTATGCTTCTGCTACTTGTTCTACATCAGACTTCTTCCGCAAACGGCGAAACGCTTTGACTCGGTGAGTTTCGCGGCATTCCGACTTCGATGCCCCGGTTGCCGAAATTCAGTTGCCTTTGAATTTCGGGTGATCCCTCTTGAGCATGTATGCTTCTGCTACTTGTTCTACATCAGACTTCTTCCGCAAACGGCGAAACGCTTTGACTCGGTGAGTTTCGCGGCATTCCGACTTCGATGCCCCGGTTGCCGAAATTCAGTTGCCTTTGAATTTCGGGTGATCCCTCTTGAGCATGTATGCTTCTGCTACTTGTTCTACATCAGACTTCTTCCGCAAACGGCGAAACGCTTTGACTCGGTGAGTTTCGCGGCATTCCGACTTCGATGCCCCGGTTGCCGAAATTCAGTTGCCTTTGAATTTCGGGTGATCCCTCTTGAGCATGTATGCTTCTGCTACTTGTTCTACATCAGACTTCTTCCGCAAACGGCGAAACGCTTTGACTCGGTGAGTTTCGCGGCATTCCGACTTCGATGCCCCGGTTGCCGAAATTCAGTTGCCTTTGAATTTCGGGTGATCCCTCTTGAGCATGTATGCTTCTGCTACTTGTTCTACATCAGACTTCTTCCGCAAACGGCGAAACGCTTTGACTCGGTGAGTTTCGCGGCATTCCGACTTCGATGCCCCGGTTGCCGAAATTCAGTTGCCTTTGAATTTCGGGTGATCCCTCTTGAGCATGTATGCTTCTGCTACTTGTTCTACATCAGACTTCTTCCGCAAACGGCGAAACGCTTTGACTCGGTGAGTTTCGCGGCATTCCGACTTCGATGCCCCGGTTGCCGAAATTCAGTTGCCTTTGAATTTCGGGTGATCCCTCTTGAGCATGTATGCTTCTGCTACTTGTTCTACATCAGACTTCTTCCGCAAACGGCGAAACGCTTTGACTCGGTGAGTTTCGCGGCATTCCGACTTCGATGCCCCGGTTGCCGAAATTCAGTTGCCTTTGAATTTCGGGTGATCCCTCTTGAGCATGTATGCTTCTGCTACTTGTTCTACATCAGACTTCTTCCGCAAACGGCGAAACGCTTTGACTCGGTGAGTTTCGCGGCATTCCGACTTCGATGCCCCGGTTGCCGAAATTCAGTTGCCTTTGAATTTCGGGTGATCCCTCTTGAGCATGTATGCTTCTGCTACTTGTTCTACATCAGACTTCTTCCGCAAACGGCGAAACGCTTTGACTCGGTGAGTTTCGCGGCATTCCGACTTCGATGCCCCGGTTGCCGAAATTCAGTTGCCTTTGAATTTCGGGTGATCCCTCTTGAGCATGTATGCTTCTGCTACTTGTTCTACATCAGACTTCTTCCGCAAACGGCGAAACGCTTTGACTCGGTGAGTTTCGCGGCATTCCGACTTCGATGCCCCGGTTGCCGAAATTCAGTTGCCTTTGAATTTCGGGTGATCCCTCTTGAGCATGTATGCTTCTGCTACTTGTTCTACATCAGACTTCTTCCGCAAACGGCGAAACGCTTTGACTCGGTGAGTTTCGCGGCATTCCGACTTCGATGCCCCGGTTGCCGAAATTCAGTTGCCTTTGAATTTCGGGTGATCCCTCTTGAGCATGTATGCTTCTGCTACTTGTTCTACATCAGACTTCTTCCGCAAACGGCGAAACGCTTTGACTCGGTGAGTTTCGCGGCATTCCGACTTCGATGCCCCGGTTGCCGAAATTCAGTTGCCTTTGAATTTCGGGTGATCCCTCTTGAGCATGTATGCTTCTGCTACTTGTTCTACATCAGACTTCTTCCGCAAACGGCGAAACGCTTTGACTCGGTGAGTTTCGCGGCATTCCGACTTCGATGCCCCGGTTGCCGAAATTCAGTTGCCTTTGAATTTCGGGTGATCCCTCTTGAGCATGTATGCTTCTGCTACTTGTTCTACATCAGACTTCTTCCGCAAACGGCGAAACGCTTTGACTCGGTGAGTTTCGCGGCATTCCGACTTCGATGCCCCGGTTGCCGAAATTCAGTTGCCTTTGAATTTCGGGTGATCCCTCTTGAGCATGTATGCTTCTGCTACTTGTTCTACATCAGACTTCTTCCGCAAACGGCGAAACGCTTTGACTCGGTGAGTTTCGCGGCATTCCGACTTCGATGCCCCGGTTGCCGAAATTCAGTTGCCTTTGAATTTCGGGTGATCCCTCTTGAGCATGTATGCTTCTGCTACTTGTTCTACATCAGACTTCTTCCGCAAACGGCGAAACGCTTTGACTCGGTGAGTTTCGCGGCATTCCGACTTCGATGCCCCGGTTGCCGAAATTCAGTTGCCTTTGAATTTCGGGTGATCCCTCTTGAGCATGTATGCTTCTGCTACTTGTTCTACATCAGACTTCTTCCGCAAACGGCGAAACGCTTTGACTCGGTGAGTTTCGCGGCATTCCGACTTCGATGCCCCGGTTGCCGAAATTCAGTTGCCTTTGAATTTCGGGTGATCCCTCTTGAGCATGTATGCTTCTGCTACTTGTTCTACATCAGACTTCTTCCGCAAACGGCGAAACGCTTTGACTCGGTGAGTTTCGCGGCATTCCGACTTCGATGCCCCGGTTGCCGAAATTCAGTTGCCTTTGAATTTCGGGTGATCCCTCTTGAGCATGTATGCTTCTGCTACTTGTTCTACATCAGACTTCTTCCGCAAACGGCGAAACGCTTTGACTCGGTGAGTTTCGCGGCATTCCGACTTCGATGCCCCGGTTGCCGAAATTCAGTTGCCTTTGAATTTCGGGTGATCCCTCTTGAGCATGTATGCTTCTGCTACTTGTTCTACATCAGACTTCTTCCGCAAACGGCGAAACGCTTTGACTCGGTGAGTTTCGCGGCATTCCGACTTCGATGCCCCGGTTGCCGAAATTCAGTTGCCTTTGAATTTCGGGTGATCCCTCTTGAGCATGTATGCTTCTGCTACTTGTTCTACATCAGACTTCTTCCGCAAACGGCGAAACGCTTTGACTCGGTGAGTTTCGCGGCATTCCGACTTCGATGCCCCGGTTGCCGAAATTCAGTTGCCTTTGAATTTCGGGTGATCCCTCTTGAGCATGTATGCTTCTGCTACTTGTTCTACATCAGACTTCTTCCGCAAACGGCGAAACGCTTTGACTCGGTGAGTTTCGCGGCATTCCGACTTCGATGCCCCGGTTGCCGAAATTCAGTTGCCTTTGAATTTCGGGTGATCCCTCTTGAGCATGTATGCTTCTGCTACTTGTTCTACATCAGACTTCTTCCGCAAACGGCGAAACGCTTTGACTCGGTGAGTTTCGCGGCATTCCGACTTCGATGCCCCGGTTGCCGAAATTCAGTTGCCTTTGAATTTCGGGTGATCCCTCTTGAGCATGTATGCTTCTGCTACTTGTTCTACATCAGACTTCTTCCGCAAACGGCGAAACGCTTTGACTCGGTGAGTTTCGCGGCATTCCGACTTCGATGCCCCGGTTGCCGAAATTCAGTTGCCTTTGAATTTCGGGTGATCCCTCTTGAGCATGTATGCTTCTGCTACTTGTTCTACATCAGACTTCTTCCGCAAACGGCGAAACGCTTTGACTCGGTGAGTTTCGCGGCATTCCGACTTCGATGCCCCGGTTGCCGAAATTCAGTTGCCTTTGAATTTCGGGTGATCCCTCTTGAGCATGTATGCTTCTGCTACTTGTTCTACATCAGACTTCTTCCGCAAACGGCGAAACGCTTTGACTCGGTGAGTTTCGCGGCATTCCGACTTCGATGCCCCGGTTGCCGAAATTCAGTTGCCTTTGAATTTCGGGTGATCCCTCTTGAGCATGTATGCTTCTGCTACTTGTTCTACATCAGACTTCTTCCGCAAACGGCGAAACGCTTTGACTCGGTGAGTTTCGCGGCATTCCGACTTCGATGCCCCGGTTGCCGAAATTCAGTTGCCTTTGAATTTCGGGTGATCCCTCTTGAGCATGTATGCTTCTGCTACTTGTTCTACATCAGACTTCTTCCGCAAACGGCGAAACGCTTTGACTCGGTGAGTTTCGCGGCATTCCGACTTCGATGCCCCGGTTGCCGAAATTCAGTTGCCTTTGAATTTCGGGTGATCCCTCTTGAGCATGTATGCTTCTGCTACTTGTTCTACATCAGACTTCTTCCGCAAACGGCGAAACGCTTTGACTCGGTGAGTTTCGCGGCATTCCGACTTCGATGCCCCGGTTGCCGAAATTCAGTTGCCTTTGAATTTCGGGTGATCCCTCTTGAGCATGTATGCTTCTGCTACTTGTTCTACATCAGACTTCTTCCGCAAACGGCGAAACGCTTTGACTCGGTGAGTTTCGCGGCATTCCGACTTCGATGCCCCGGTTGCCGAAATTCAGTTGCCTTTGAATTTCGGGTGATCCCTCTTGAGCATGTATGCTTCTGCTACTTGTTCTACATCAGACTTCTTCCGCAAACGGCGAAACGCTTTGACTCGGTGAGTTTCGCGGCATTCCGACTTCGATGCCCCGGTTGCCGAAATTCAGTTGCCTTTGAATTTCGGGTGATCCCTCTTGAGCATGTATGCTTCTGCTACTTGTTCTACATCAGACTTCTTCCGCAAACGGCGAAACGCTTTGACTCGGTGAGTTTCGCGGCATTCCGACTTCGATGCCCCGTTGCCGAAATTCAGTTGCCTTTGAATTTCGGGTGATCCCTCTTGAGCATGTATGCTTCTGCTACTTGTTCTACATCAGACTTCTTCCGCAAACGGCGAAACGCTTTGACTCGGTGAGTTTCGCGGCATTCCGACTTCGATGCCCCGGTTGCCGAAATTCAGTTGCCTTTGAATTTCGGGTGATCCCTCTTGAGCATGTATGCTTCTGCTACTTGTTCTACATCAGACTTCTTCCGCAAACGGCGAAACGCTTTGACTCGGTGAGTTTCGCGGCATTCCGACTTCGATGCCCCGGTTGCCGAAATTCAGTTGCCTTTGAATTTCGGGTGATCCCTCTTGAGCATGTATGCTTCTGCTACTTGTTCTACATCAGACTTCTTCCGCAAACGGCGAAACGCTTTGACTCGGTGAGTTTCGCGGCATTCCGACTTCGATGCCCCGGTTGCCGAAATTCAGTTGCCTTTGAATTTCGGGTGATCCCTCTTGAGCATGTATGCTTCTGCTACTTGTTCTACATCAGACTTCTTCCGCAAACGGCGAAACGCTTTGACTCGGTGAGTTTCGCGGCATTCCGACTTCGATGCCCCGGTTGCCGAAATTCAGTTGCCTTTGAATTTCGGGTGATCCCTCTTGAGCATGTATGCTTCTGCTACTTGTTCTACATCAGACTTCTTCCGCAAACGGCGAAACGCTTTGACTCGGTGAGTTTCGCGGCATTCCGACTTCGATGCCCCGGTTGCCGAAATTCAGTTGCCTTTGAATTTCGGGTGATCCCTCTTGAGCATGTATGCTTCTGCTACTTGTTCTACATCAGACTTCTTCCGCAAACGGCGAAACGCTTTGACTCGGTGAGTTTCGCGGCATTCCGACTTCGATGCCCCGGTTGCCGAAATTCAGTTGCCTTTGAATTTCGGGTGATCCCTCTTGAGCATGTATGCTTCTGCTACTTGTTCTACATCAGACTTCTTCCGCAAACGGCGAAACGCTTTGACTCGGTGAGTTTCGCGGCATTCCGACTTCGATGCCCCGGTTGCCGAAATTCAGTTGCCTTTGAATTTCGGGTGATCCCTCTTGAGCATGTATGCTTCTGCTACTTGTTCTACATCAGACTTCTTCCGCAAACGGCGAAACGCTTTGACTCGGTGAGTTTCGCGGCATTCCGACTTCGATGCCCCGGTTGCCGAAATTCAGTTGCCTTTGAATTTCGGGTGATCCCTCTTGAGCATGTATGCTTCTGCTACTTGTTCTACATCAGACTTCTTCCGCAAACGGCGAAACGCTTTGACTCGGTGAGTTTCGCGGCATTCCGACTTCGATGCCCCGGTTGCCGAAATTCAGTTGCCTTTGAATTTCGGGTGATCCCTCTTGAGCATGTATGCTTCTGCTACTTGTTCTACATCAGACTTCTTCCGCAAACGGCGAAACGCTTTGACTCGGTGAGTTTCGCGGCATTCCGACTTCGATGCCCCGGTTGCCGAAATTCAGTTGCCTTTGAATTTCGGGTGATCCCTCTTGAGCATGTATGCTTCTGCTACTTGTTCTACATCAGACTTCTTCCGCAAACGGCGAAACGCTTTGACTCGGTGAGTTTCGCGGCATTCCGACTTCGATGCCCCGGTTGCCGAAATTCAGTTGCCTTTGAATTTCGGGTGATCCCTCTTGAGCATGTATGCTTCTGCTACTTGTTCTACATCAGACTTCTTCCGCAAACGGCGAAACGCTTTGACTCGGTGAGTTTCGCGGCATTCCGACTTCGATGCCCCGGTTGCCGAAATTCAGTTGCCTTTGAATTTCGGGTGATCCCTCTTGAGCATGTATGCTTCTGCTACTTGTTCTACATCAGACTTCTTCCGCAAACGGCGAAACGCTTTGACTCGGTGAGTTTCGCGGCATTCCGACTTCGATGCCCCGGTTGCCGAAATTCAGTTGCCTTTGAATTTCGGGTGATCCCTCTTGAGCATGTATGCTTCTGCTACTTGTTCTACATCAGACTTCTTCCGCAAACGGCGAAACGCTTTGACTCGGTGAGTTTCGCGGCATTCCGACTTCGATGCCCCGGTTGCCGAAATTCAGTTGCCTTTGAATTTCGGGTGATCCCTCTTGAGCATGTATGCTTCTGCTACTTGTTCTACATCAGACTTCTTCCGCAAACGGCGAAACGCTTTGACTCGGTGAGTTTCGCGGCATTCCGACTTCGATGCCCCGGTTGCCGAAATTCAGTTGCCTTTGAATTTCGGGTGATCCCTCTTGAGCATGTATGCTTCTGCTACTTGTTCTACATCAGACTTCTTCCGCAAACGGCGAAACGCTTTGACTCGGTGAGTTTCGCGGCATTCCGACTTCGATGCCCCGGTTGCCGAAATTCAGTTGCCTTTGAATTTCGGGTGATCCCTCTTGAGCATGTATGCTTCTGCTACTTGTTCTACATCAGACTTCTTCCGCAAACGGCGAAACGCTTTGACTCGGTGAGTTTCGCGGCATTCCGACTTCGATGCCCCGGTTGCCGAAATTCAGTTGCCTTTGAATTTCGGGTGATCCCTCTTGAGCATGTATGCTTCTGCTACTTGTTCTACATCAGACTTCTTCCGCAAACGGCGAAACGCTTTGACTCGGTGAGTTTCGCGGCATTCCGACTTCGATGCCCCGGTTGCCGAAATTCAGTTGCCTTTGAATTTCGGGTGATCCCTCTTGAGCATGTATGCTTCTGCTACTTGTTCTACATCAGACTTCTTCCGCAAACGGCGAAACGCTTTGACTCGGTGAGTTTCGCGGCATTCCGACTTCGATGCCCCGGTTGCCGAAATTCAGTTGCCTTTGAATTTCGGGTGATCCCTCTTGAGCATGTATGCTTCTGCTACTTGTTCTACATCAGACTTCTTCCGCAAACGGCGAAACGCTTTGACTCGGTGAGTTTCGCGGCATTCCGACTTCGATGCCCCGGTTGCCGAAATTCAGTTGCCTTTGAATTTCGGGTGATCCCTCTTGAGCATGTATGCTTCTGCTACTTGTTCTACATCAGACTTCTTCCGCAAACGGCGAAACGCTTTGACTCGGTGAGTTTCGCGGCATTCCGACTTCGATGCCCCGGTTGCCGAAATTCAGTTGCCTTTGAATTTCGGGTGATCCCTCTTGAGCATGTATGCTTCTGCTACTTGTTCTACATCAGACTTCTTCCGCAAACGGCGAAACGCTTTGACTCGGTGAGTTTCGCGGCATTCCGACTTCGATGCCCCGGTTGCCGAAATTCAGTTGCCTTTGAATTTCGGGTGATCCCTCTTGAGCATGTATGCTTCTGCTACTTGTTCTACATCAGACTTCTTCCGCAAACGGCGAAACGCTTTGACTCGGTGAGTTTCGCGGCATTCCGACTTCGATGCCCCGTTGCCGAAATTCAGTTGCCTTTGAATTTCGGGTGATCCCTCTTGAGCATGTATGCTTCTGCTACTTGTTCTACATCAGACTTCTTCCGCAAACGGCGAAACGCTTTGACTCGGTGAGTTTCGCGGCATTCCGACTTCGATGCCCCGGTTGCCGAAATTCAGTTGCCTTTGAATTTCGGGTGATCCCTCTTGAGCATGTATGCTTCTGCTACTTGTTCTACATCAGACTTCTTCCGCAAACGGCGAAACGCTTTGACTCGGTGAGTTTCGCGGCATTCCGACTTCGATGCCCCGGTTGCCGAAATTCAGTTGCCTTTGAATTTCGGGTGATCCCTCTTGAGCATGTATGCTTCTGCTACTTGTTCTACATCAGACTTCTTCCGCAAACGGCGAAACGCTTTGACTCGGTGAGTTTCGCGGCATTCCGACTTCGATGCCCCGGTTGCCGAAATTCAGTTGCCTTTGAATTTCGGGTGATCCCTCTTGAGCATGTATGCTTCTGCTACTTGTTCTACATCAGACTTCTTCCGCAAACGGCGAAACGCTTTGACTCGGTGAGTTTCGCGGCATTCCGACTTCGATGCCCCGGTTGCCGAAATTCAGTTGCCTTTGAATTTCGGGTGATCCCTCTTGAGCATGTATGCTTCTGCTACTTGTTCTACATCAGACTTCTTCCGCAAACGGCGAAACGCTTTGACTCGGTGAGTTTCGCGGCATTCCGACTTCGATGCCCCGGTTGCCGAAATTCAGTTGCCTTTGAATTTCGGGTGATCCCTCTTGAGCATGTATGCTTCTGCTACTTGTTCTACATCAGACTTCTTCCGCAAACGGCGAAACGCTTTGACTCGGTGAGTTTCGCGGCATTCCGACTTCGATGCCCCGGTTGCCGAAATTCAGTTGCCTTTGAATTTCGGGTGATCCCTCTTGAGCATGTATGCTTCTGCTACTTGTTCTACATCAGACTTCTTCCGCAAACGGCGAAACGCTTTGACTCGGTGAGTTTCGCGGCATTCCGACTTCGATGCCCCGGTTGCCGAAATTCAGTTGCCTTTGAATTTCGGGTGATCCCTCTTGAGCATGTATGCTTCTGCTACTTGTTCTACATCAGACTTCTTCCGCAAACGGCGAAACGCTTTGACTCGGTGAGTTTCGCGGCATTCCGACTTCGATGCCCCGGTTGCCGAAATTCAGTTGCCTTTGAATTTCGGGTGATCCCTCTTGAGCATGTATGCTTCTGCTACTTGTTCTACATCAGACTTCTTCCGCAAACGGCGAAACGCTTTGACTCGGTGAGTTTCGCGGCATTCCGACTTCGATGCCCCGGTTGCCGAAATTCAGTTGCCTTTGAATTTCGGGTGATCCCTCTTGAGCATGTATGCTTCTGCTACTTGTTCTACATCAGACTTCTTCCGCAAACGGCGAAACGCTTTGACTCGGTGAGTTTCGCGGCATTCCGACTTCGATGCCCCGGTTGCCGAAATTCAGTTGCCTTTGAATTTCGGGTGATCCCTCTTGAGCATGTATGCTTCTGCTACTTGTTCTACATCAGACTTCTTCCGCAAACGGCGAAACGCTTTGACTCGGTGAGTTTCGCGGCATTCCGACTTCGATGCCCCGGTTGCCGAAATTCAGTTGCCTTTGAATTTCGGGTGATCCCTCTTGAGCATGTATGCTTCTGCTACTTGTTCTACATCAGACTTCTTCCGCAAACGGCGAAACGCTTTGACTCGGTGAGTTTCGCGGCATTCCGACTTCGATGCCCCGGTTGCCGAAATTCAGTTGCCTTTGAATTTCGGGTGATCCCTCTTGAGCATGTATGCTTCTGCTACTTGTTCTACATCAGACTTCTTCCGCAAACGGCGAAACGCTTTGACTCGGTGAGTTTCGCGGCATTCCGACTTCGATGCCCCGGTTGCCGAAATTCAGTTGCCTTTGAATTTCGGGTGATCCCTCTTGAGCATGTATGCTTCTGCTACTTGTTCTACATCAGACTTCTTCCGCAAACGGCGAAACGCTTTGACTCGGTGAGTTTCGCGGCATTCCGACTTCGATGCCCCGGTTGCCGAAATTCAGTTGCCTTTGAATTTCGGGTGATCCCTCTTGAGCATGTATGCTTCTGCTACTTGTTCTACATCAGACTTCTTCCGCAAACGGCGAAACGCTTTGACTCGGTGAGTTTCGCGGCATTCCGACTTCGATGCCCCGGTTGCCGAAATTCAGTTGCCTTTGAATTTCGGGTGATCCCTCTTGAGCATGTATGCTTCTGCTACTTGTTCTACATCAGACTTCTTCCGCAAACGGCGAAACGCTTTGACTCGGTGAGTTTCGCGGCATTCCGACTTCGATGCCCCGGTTGCCGAAATTCAGTTGCCTTTGAATTTCGGGTGATCCCTCTTGAGCATGTATGCTTCTGCTACTTGTTCTACATCAGACTTCTTCCGCAAACGGCGAAACGCTTTGACTCGGTGAGTTTCGCGGCATTCCGACTTCGATGCCCCGGTTGCCGAAATTCAGTTGCCTTTGAATTTCGGGTGATCCCTCTTGAGCATGTATGCTTCTGCTACTTGTTCTACATCAGACTTCTTCCGCAAACGGCGAAACGCTTTGACTCGGTGAGTTTCGCGGCATTCCGACTTCGATGCCCCGTTTGCCGAAATTCAGTTGCCTTTGAATTTCGGGTGATCCCTCTTGAGCATGTATGCTTCTGCTACTTGTTCTACATCAGACTTCTTCCGCAAACGGCGAAACGCTTTGACTCGGTGAGTTTCGCGGCATTCCGACTTCGATGCCCCGGTTGCCGAAATTCAGTTGCCTTTGAATTTCGGGTGATCCCTCTTGAGCATGTATGCTTCTGCTACTTGTTCTACATCAGACTTCTTCCGCAAACGGCGAAACGCTTTGACTCGGTGAGTTTCGCGGCATTCCGACTTCGATGCCCCGGTTGCCGAAATTCAGTTGCCTTTGAATTTCGGGTGATCCCTCTTGAGCATGTATGCTTCTGCTACTTGTTCTACATCAGACTTCTTCCGCAAACGGCGAAACGCTTTGACTCGGTGAGTTTCGCGGCATTCCGACTTCGATGCCCCGTTTGCCGAAATTCAGTTGCCTTTGAATTTCGGGTGATCCCTCTTGAGCATGTATGCTTCTGCTACTTGTTCTACATCAGACTTCTTCCGCAAACGGCGAAACGCTTTGACTCGGTGAGTTTCGCGGCATTCCGACTTCGATGCCCCGGTTGCCGAAATTCAGTTGCCTTTGAATTTCGGGTGATCCCTCTTGAGCATGTATGCTTCTGCTACTTGTTCTACATCAGACTTCTTCCGCAAACGGCGAAACGCTTTGACTCGGTGAGTTTCGCGGCATTCCGACTTCGATGCCCCGGTTGCCGAAATTCAGTTGCCTTTGAATTTCGGGTGATCCCTCTTGAGCATGTATGCTTCTGCTACTTGTTCTACATCAGACTTCTTCCGCAAACGGCGAAACGCTTTGACTCGGTGAGTTTCGCGGCATTCCGACTTCGATGCCCCGGTTGCCGAAATTCAGTTGCCTTTGAATTTCGGGTGATCCCTCTTGAGCATGTATGCTTCTGCTACTTGTTCTACATCAGACTTCTTCCGCAAACGGCGAAACGCTTTGACTCGGTGAGTTTCGCGGCATTCCGACTTCGATGCCCCGGTTGCCGAAATTCAGTTGCCTTTGAATTTCGGGTGATCCCTCTTGAGCATGTATGCTTCTGCTACTTGTTCTACATCAGACTTCTTCCGCAAACGGCGAAACGCTTTGACTCGGTGAGTTTCGCGGCATTCCGACTTCGATGCCCCGGTTGCCGAAATTCAGTTGCCTTTGAATTTCGGGTGATCCCTCTTGAGCATGTATGCTTCTGCTACTTGTTCTACATCAGACTTCTTCCGCAAACGGCGAAACGCTTTGACTCGGTGAGTTTCGCGGCATTCCGACTTCGATGCCCCGGTTGCCGAAATTCAGTTGCCTTTGAATTTCGGGTGATCCCTCTTGAGCATGTATGCTTCTGCTACTTGTTCTACATCAGACTTCTTCCGCAAACGGCGAAACGCTTTGACTCGGTGAGTTTCGCGGCATTCCGACTTCGATGCCCCGGTTGCCGAAATTCAGTTGCCTTTGAATTTCGGGTGATCCCTCTTGAGCATGTATGCTTCTGCTACTTGTTCTACATCAGACTTCTTCCGCAAACGGCGAAACGCTTTGACTCGGTGAGTTTCGCGGCATTCCGACTTCGATGCCCCGTTTGCCGAAATTCAGTTGCCTTTGAATTTCGGGTGATCCCTCTTGAGCATGTATGCTTCTGCTACTTGTTCTACATCAGACTTCTTCCGCAAACGGCGAAACGCTTTGACTCGGTGAGTTTCGCGGCATTCCGACTTCGATGCCCCGGTTGCCGAAATTCAGTTGCCTTTGAATTTCGGGTGATCCCTCTTGAGCATGTATGCTTCTGCTACTTGTTCTACATCAGACTTCTTCCGCAAACGGCGAAACGCTTTGACTCGGTGAGTTTCGCGGCATTCCGACTTCGATGCCCCGGTTGCCGAAATTCAGTTGCCTTTGAATTTCGGGTGATCCCTCTTGAGCATGTATGCTTCTGCTACTTGTTCTACATCAGACTTCTTCCGCAAACGGCGAAACGCTTTGACTCGGTGAGTTTCGCGGCATTCCGACTTCGATGCCCCGGTTGCCGAAATTCAGTTGCCTTTGAATTTCGGGTGATCCCTCTTGAGCATGTATGCTTCTGCTACTTGTTCTACATCAGACTTCTTCCGCAAACGGCGAAACGCTTTGACTCGGTGAGTTTCGCGGCATTCCGACTTCGATGCCCCGGTTGCCGAAATTCAGTTGCCTTTGAATTTCGGGTGATCCCTCTTGAGCATGTATGCTTCTGCTACTTGTTCTACATCAGACTTCTTCCGCAAACGGCGAAACGCTTTGACTCGGTGAGTTTCGCGGCATTCCGACTTCGATGCCCCGGTTGCCGAAATTCAGTTGCCTTTGAATTTCGGGTGATCCCTCTTGAGCATGTATGCTTCTGCTACTTGTTCTACATCAGACTTCTTCCGCAAACGGCGAAACGCTTTGACTCGGTGAGTTTCGCGGCATTCCGACTTCGATGCCCCGGTTGCCGAAATTCAGTTGCCTTTGAATTTCGGGTGATCCCTCTTGAGCATGTATGCTTCTGCTACTTGTTCTACATCAGACTTCTTCCGCAAACGGCGAAACGCTTTGACTCGGTGAGTTTCGCGGCATTCCGACTTCGATGCCCCGGTTGCCGAAATTCAGTTGCCTTTGAATTTCGGGTGATCCCTCTTGAGCATGTATGCTTCTGCTACTTGTTCTACATCAGACTTCTTCCGCAAACGGCGAAACGCTTTGACTCGGTGAGTTTCGCGGCATTCCGACTTCGATGCCCCGGTTGCCGAAATTCAGTTGCCTTTGAATTTCGGGTGATCCCTCTTGAGCATGTATGCTTCTGCTACTTGTTCTACATCAGACTTCTTCCGCAAACGGCGAAACGCTTTGACTCGGTGAGTTTCGCGGCATTCCGACTTCGATGCCCCGGTTGCCGAAATTCAGTTGCCTTTGAATTTCGGGTGATCCCTCTTGAGCATGTATGCTTCTGCTACTTGTTCTACATCAGACTTCTTCCGCAAACGGCGAAACGCTTTGACTCGGTGAGTTTCGCGGCATTCCGACTTCGATGCCCCGGTTGCCGAAATTCAGTTGCCTTTGAATTTCGGGTGATCCCTCTTGAGCATGTATGCTTCTGCTACTTGTTCTACATCAGACTTCTTCCGCAAACGGCGAAACGCTTTGACTCGGTGAGTTTCGCGGCATTCCGACTTCGATGCCCCGGTTGCCGAAATTCAGTTGCCTTTGAATTTCGGGTGATCCCTCTTGAGCATGTATGCTTCTGCTACTTGTTCTACATCAGACTTCTTCCGCAAACGGCGAAACGCTTTGACTCGGTGAGTTTCGCGGCATTCCGACTTCGATGCCCCGTTGCCGAAATTCAGTTGCCTTTGAATTTCGGGTGATCCCTCTTGAGCATGTATGCTTCTGCTACTTGTTCTACATCAGACTTCTTCTGCAAACGGCGAAACGCTTTGACTCGGTGAGTTTCGCGGCATTCCGACTTCGATGCCCCGTTTGCCGAAATTCAGTTGCCTTTGAATTTCGGGTGATCCCTCTTGAGCATGTATGCTTCTGCTACTTGTTCTACATCAGACTTCTTCCGCAAAGGGCGAAACGCTTTGACTCGGTGAGTTTCGCGGCATTCCGGCTTCGATGCCCCGGTTGCCGAAATTCAGTTGCCTTTGAATTTCGGGTGATCCCTCTTGAGCCTGTATGCTTCTGCTACTTGTTCTACATCAGACTTTCTTCCGCAAAAGGCGAAACGCTTTGACTCGGTGAGTTTCGCGGCATTCCGACTTCGATGCCCCGTTTGCCGAAATTCAGTTGCCTTTGAATTTCGGGTGATCCCTCTTGAGCCTGTATGCTTCTGCTACTTGTTCTACATCAGACTTCCTTCCGCAAACGGCGAAACGCTTTGACTCGGTGAGTTTCGCGGCATTCCGACTTCGATGCCCCGTTGCCGAAATTCAGTTGCCTTTGAATTTCGGGTGATCCCTCTTGAGCATGTATGCTTCTGCTACTTGTTCTACATCAGACTTCTTCCGCAAACGGCGAAACGCTTTGACTCGGTGAGTTTCGCGGCATTCCGACTTCGATGCCCCGGTTGCCGAAATTCAGTTGCCTTTGAATTTCGGGTGATCCCTCTTGAGCATGTATGCTTCTGCTACTTGTTCTACATCAGACTTCTTCCGCAAACGGCGAAACGCTTTGACTCGGTGAGTTTCGCGGCATTCCGACTTCGATGCCCCGGTTGCCGAAATTCAGTTGCCTTTGAATTTCGGGTGATCCCTCTTGAGCATGTATGCTTCTGCTACTTGTTCTACATCAGACTTCTTCCGCAAACGGCGAAACGCTTTGACTCGGTGAGTTTCGCGGCATTCCGACTTCGATGCCCCGTTTGCCGAAATTCAGTTGCCTTTGAATTTCGGGTGATCCCTCTTGAGCATGTATGCTTCTGCTACTTGTTCTACATCAGACTTCTTCCGCAAACGGCGAAACGCTTTGACTCGGTGAGTTTCGCGGCATTCCGACTTCGATGCCCCGGTTGCCGAAATTCAGTTGCCTTTGAATTTCGGGTGATCCCTCTTGAGCATGTATGCTTCTGCTACTTGTTCTACATCAGACTTCTTCCGCAAACGGCGAAACGCTTTGACTCGGTGAGTTTCGCGGCATTCCGACTTCGATGCCCCGGTTGCCGAAATTCAGTTGCCTTTGAATTTCGGGTGATCCCTCTTGAGCATGTATGCTTCTGCTACTTGTTCTACATCAGACTTCTTCCGCAAACGGCGAAACGCTTTGACTCGGTGAGTTTCGCGGCATTCCGACTTCGATGCCCCGGTTGCCGAAATTCAGTTGCCTTTGAATTTCGGGTGATCCCTCTTGAGCATGTATGCTTCTGCTACTTGTTCTACATCAGACTTCTTCCGCAAACGGCGAAACGCTTTGACTCGGTGAGTTTCGCGGCATTCCGACTTCGATGCCCCGGTTGCCGAAATTCAGTTGCCTTTGAATTTCGGGTGATCCCTCTTGAGCATGTATGCTTCTGCTACTTGTTCTACATCAGACTTTCTTCCGCAAACGGCGAAACGCTTTGACTCGGTGAGTTTCGCGGCATTCCGACTTCGATGCCCCGTTTGCCGAAATTCAGTTGCCTTTGAATTTCGGGTGATCCCTCTTGAGCATGTATGCTTCTGCTACTTGTTCTACATCAGACTTCTTCCGCAAACGGCGAAACGCTTTGACTCGGTGAGTTTCGCGGCATTCCGACTTCGATGCCCCGTTTGCCGAAATTCAGTTGCCTTTGAATTTCGGGTGATCCCTCTTGAGCATGTATGCTTCTGCTACTTGTTCTACATCAGACTTCTTCCGCAAACGGCGAAACGCTTTGACTCGGTGAGTTTCGCGGCATTCCGACTTCGATGCCCCGGTTGCCGAAATTCAGTTGCCTTTGAATTTCGGGTGATCCCTCTTGAGCATGTATGCTTCTGCTACTTGTTCTACATCAGACTTCTTCCGCAAACGGCGAAACGCTTTGACTCGGTGAGTTTCGCGGCATTCCGACTTCGATGCCCCGGTTGCCGAAATTCAGTTGCCTTTGAATTTCGGGTGATCCCTCTTGAGCATGTATGCTTCTGCTACTTGTTCTACATCAGACTTCCTTCCGCAAACGGCGAAACGCTTTGACTCGGTGAGTTTCGCGGCATTCCGACTTCGATGCCCCGGTTGCCGAAATTCAGTTGCCTTTGAATTTCGGGTGATCCCTCTTGAGCATGTATGCTTCTGCTACTTGTTCTACATCAGACTTCTTCCGCAAAGGCGAAACGCTTTGACTCGGTGAGTTTCGCGGCATTCCGACTTCGATGCCCCGTTTGCCGAAATTCAGTTGCCTTTGAATTTCGGGTGATCCCTCTTGAGCATGTATGCTTCTGCTACTTGTTCTACATCAGACTTCTTCCGCAAACGGCGAAACGCTTTGACTCGGTGAGTTTCGCGGCATTCCGACTTCGATGCCCCGTTTGCCGAAATTCAGTTGCCTTTGAATTTCGGGTGATCCCTCTTGAGCATGTATGCTTCTGCTACTTGTTCTACATCAGACTTCCTTCCGCAAACGGCGAAACGCTTTGACTCGGTGAGTTTCGCGGCATTCCGACTTCGATGCCCCGGTTGCCGAAATTCAGTTGCCTTTGAATTTCGGGTGATCCCTCTTGAGCATGTATGCTTCTGCTACTTGTTCTACATCAGACTTCTTCCGCAAACGGCGAAACGCTTTGACTCGGTGAGTTTCGCGGCATTCCGACTTCGATGCCCCGTTTGCCGAAATTCAGTTGCCTTTGAATTTCGGGTGATCCCTCTTGAGCATGTATGCTTCTGCTACTTGTTCTACATCAGACTTCTTCCGCAAACGGCGAAACGCTTTGACTCGGTGAGTTTCGCGGCATTCCGACTTCGATGCCCCGGTTGCCGAAATTCAGTTGCCTTTGAATTTCGGGTGATCCCTCTTGAGCATGTATGCTTCTGCTACTTGTTCTACATCAGACTTCCTTCCGCAAACGGCGAAACGCTTTGACTCGGTGAGTTTCGCGGCATTCCGACTTCGATGCCCCGGTTGCCGAAATTCAGTTGCCTTTGAATTTCGGGTGATCCCTCTTGAGCATGTATGCTTCTGCTACTTGTTCTACATCAGACTTCTTCCGCAAACGGCGAAACGCTTTGACTCGGTGAGTTTCGCGGCATTCCGACTTCGATGCCCGGTTGCCGAAATTCAGTTGCCTTTGAATTTCGGGTGATCCCTCTTGAGCATGTATGCTTCTGCTACTTGTTCTACATCAGACTTCTTCCGCAAACGGCGAAACGCTTTGACTCGGTGAGTTTCGCGGCATTCCGACTTCGATGCCCCGTTGCCGAAATTCAGTTGCCTTTGAATTTCGGGTGATCCCTCTTGAGCATGTATGCTTCTGCTACTTGTTCTACATCAGACTTCTTCCGCAAACGGCGAAACGCTTTGACTCGGTGAGTTTCGCGGCATTCCGACTTCGATGCCCCGGTTGCCGAAATTCAGTTGCCTTTGAATTTCGGGTGATCCCTCTTGAGCATGTATGCTTCTGCTACTTGTTCTACATCAGACTTCCTTCCGCAAACGGCGAAACGCTTTGACTCGGTGAGTTTCGCGGCATTCCGACTTCGATGCCCCGGTTGCCGAAATTCAGTTGCCTTTGAATTTCGGGTGATCCCTCTTGAGCATGTATGCTTCTGCTACTTGTTCTACATCAGACTTCTTCCGCAAACGCGAAACGCTTTGACTCGGTGAGTTTCGCGGCATTCCGACTTCGATGCCCCGTTTGCCGAAATTCAGTTGCCTTTGAATTTCGGGTGATCCCTCTTGAGCATGTATGCTTCTGCTACTTGTTCTACATCAGACTTCTTCCGCAAACGGCGAAACGCTTTGACTCGGTGAGTTTCGCGGCATTCCGACTTCGATGCCCCGTTTGCCGAAATTCAGTTGCCTTTGAATTTCGGGTGATCCCTCTTGAGCATGTGTGCTTCTGCTACTTCTTCTCCATCAAACTTCTTCCGCAAAAGGCGAAACGCTTTGACTCGGAGAGTTTCGTGGCATTCCGACTTCGATGCCTCGGTTGCCGAAATTCAGTTGCCTTTGAATTTCTTTTGATCCCTCTTGAGCATGTATGCTTCTGCTACTTGTTCTACATCAGACTTTCTTCCGTAAACAACGAAACGCTTTGACTCGGTGAGTTTCGCGACATTCTGGCTTCAATGCCCCGGTTGCCGATATTCAGTTGCCTTTGAATTTCGGGTGATCCCTCTTGAGCATGTATGCTTCTGCTACTTGTTCTACATCAGACTTTCTTCCGTAAACAACGAAATGCTTTGACTCGATGAGTTTCTAGGCATTCCGCCTTCGATTCCCCAGTCGCCAAAATTCAGTTGCTTTTGAATTTCAGGTTATCCATCTTGAGCATGTATGCTTCTGCTACTTGTTCTTCTTCAGACTTCTTCCGCAAAAGGCGAAACGCTTTGACTCGGTGAGTTTAGCGGCATTCCGACTTCGTTGCCTCGTTTGCCGAAATTCAGTTGCCTTTCAATTTCGGGTGATCCCTCCTGAGACTGTATGCTTCTACTACTTGTTCTACATCAGACTTCCTTCCGCAAACGGCGAAACGCTTTGACTCGGTGAGTTTCGCGACATTCCGACTTCGATGCCCCGTTTGCCGAAATTCAGTTGCCTTTGAATTTCGGGTGATCCCTCTTGAGCCTGTACGCTTCTGCTACTTGTTCTACATCAGACTTACTTCCGCAAACGGCGAAACGCTTTGACTCGGTGAGTTTCGCGGCATTCCAACTTCGATGCCCCGTTTGCCGAAATTCAGTTGCCTTTGAATTTCGGGTGATCCCTCTTGAGCATGTACGCTTCTGCTACTTGTTCTACATAAGACTTCCTTCCGCAAACGGAGAAACGCTTTGACTCGGTGAGTTTCGCGGCATTCCGACTTCGATGCCCCGTTTGCCGAAATTCAGTTGCCTTTGAATTTCGAGTGATCCCTCTTGAGCATGTATGCTTCTGCTACTTGTTCTACATCAGACTTCTTCCGCAAAACGGCGAAACGCTTTGACTCGGTGAGTTTCGCGGCATTCCGACTTCGATGCCCCGTTTGCCGAAATTCAGTTGCCTTTGAATTTCGGTGTGATCCCTCTTGAGCATGTATGCTTCTGCTACTTGTTCTACATCAGACTTCTTCCGCAAACGGCGAAACTTTGACTCGGTGAGTTTCGCGGCATTCCGACTTCGATGCCCGGTTGCCGAAATTCAGTTGCCTTTGAATTTCGGTGATCCCTCTTGAGCATGTATGCTTCTGCTACTTGTTCTACATCAGACTTTCTTCCGCAAACGGCGAAACGCTTTGACTCGGTGAGTTTCGCGGCATTCCGACTTCGATGCCCCGTTTGCCGAAATTCAGTTGCCTTTGAATTTCGGGTGATCCCTCTTGAGCATGTATGCTTCTGCTACTTGTTCTACATCAGACTTCCTTCGCAAACGCGAAACGCTTTGACTCGGTGAGTTTCGCGGCATTCCGACTTCGATGCCCCGTTTGCCGAAATTCAGTTGCCTTTGAATTTTTGGGTGATCCCTCTTGAGCATGTATGCTTCTGCTACTTGTTCTACATCAGACTTCCTTCGCAAACGGGCGAAACGCTTTGACTCGGTGAGTTTCGCGGCATTCCGACTTCGATGCCCCCGTTTGCCGAAATTCAGTTGCCTTTGAATTTCGGGTGATCCCTCTTGAGCATGTATGCTTCTGCTACTTGTTCTACATCAGACTTCTTCCGCAAACGGCGAAACGCTTTGACTCGGTGAGTTTCGCGGCATTCCGACTTCGATGCCCCGTTTGCCGAAATTCAGTTGCCTTTGAATTTCGGGTGATCCCTCTTGAGCATGTATGCTTTTGCTACTTGTTCTACATCAGACTTCTTTCGCAAAAACGGCGAAACGCTTTGACTCGGTGAGTTTCGCGGCATTCCGCTTCGATGCCCCGTTGCCGAAATTCAGTTGCCTTTGAATTTCGGGTGATCCCTCTTGAGCATGTATGCTTCTGCTACTTGTTCTACATCAGACTTTCTTCCGCAAACGGCGAAACGCTTTGACTCGGTGAGTTTCGCGGCATTCCGACTTCGATGCCCGTTTGCCGAAATTCAGTTGCCTTTGAATTTCGGGTGATCCCTCTTGAGCATGTATGCTTCTGCTACTTGTTCTACATCAGACTTCCTTCCGCAAACGGCGAAACGCTTTGACTCGGTGAGTTTCGCGGCATTCCGACTTCGATGCCCCGTTTGCCGAAATTCAGTTGCCTTTGAATTTCGGGTGATCCCTCTTGAGCATGTATGCTTCTGCTACTTGTTCTACATCAGACTTCTTCCGCAAACGGCGAAACGCTTTGACTCGGTGATTTGAGTTTCCGGCATTCCGACTTCGATGCCCCGTTTGCCGAAATTCAGTTGCCTTTGAATTTCGGGTGATCCCTCTTGAGCATGTATGCTTCTGCTACTTGTTCTACATCAGACTTCTTCCGCAAACGGCGAAACGCTTTGACTCGGTGAGTTTCGCGGCATTCCGACTTCGATGCCCCGGTTGCGAAATTCAGTTGCCTTTGAATTTCGGGTGATCCCTCTTGAGCATGTATGCTTCTGCTACTTGTTCTACATCAGACTTCCTTCCGCAAACGGCGAAACGCTTTGACTCGGTGAGTTTCGCGGCATTCCGACTTCGATGCCCCGGTTGCCGAAATTCAGTTGCCTTTGAATTTCGGGTGATCCCTCTTGAGCATGTATGCTTCTGCTACTTGTTCTACATCAGACTTCTTCCGCAAACGGCGAAACGCTTTGACTCGGTGAGTTTCGCGGCATTCCGACTTCGATGCCCCGTTGCCGAAATTCAGTTGCCTTTGAATTTCGGGTGATCCCTCTTGAGCATGTATGCTTCTGCTACTTGTTCTACATCAGACTTCTTCCGCAAACGGCGAAACGCTTTGACTCGGTGAGTTTCACGGCATTCCAACTTCGATGCCCCGTTTGCAGAAATTCAGTTGCCTTTGAATTTCGGGTGATTCCTCTTGAGCATGTATGCTTCTGCAACTTGTTCTACATGAGACTTCCTTCCGCCAACGGCGAAATTCTTTGACTCGATGAGTTTAGCGGCATTCCGACTTCGATGCCCCGTTTGCCGAAATATAGTTGCCTTTGAATTTCGGGTGATCCCTCTTGAGCATGTATGCTTTTGCTACTTGTTCTACATAAGACTTCTCCACAAAGGGCGAAACGCTTTGACTCGGTGAGTTTCGCGGCATTACGGCTTCGATGCCCCGTTTGCAGAAATTCAGTTGCCTTTGAATTTCGGGTGATACCTCTTGAGCATGTATGCTTCTTCTACTTGTTCTACATGAGGCTTCCTTCCGCCAACGGCGAAACACTTTGACTCGGTGAGTTTCGCGGCATTCCGACTTCGATGCCCCGTTTGCAGAAATTCAGTTGCCTTTGAATTTCGGGTGATTCCTCTTGAGCATGTATGCTTCTGCTACTTGTTCTACATGAGACTTCCTTCCGCCAACGGCGAAACACTTTGACTCGGTGAGTTTCGCGGCATTCCGACTTCGATGCCCCGGTTGCCGAAATTCGGTTGCCTTTGAATTTCGTGTGATCCCTATTGAGCATGTATGCTTCTGCTACTTGTTCTACCTCAGACTTCTTCCACAAAGGGCGAAACGCTTTGACTCGGTGAGTTTCGCGGCATTACACCTTCGATGCCCCGGTTGCCGAAATTCAGTTGCCTTTGAATTTCGGGTGATCCGTCTTGAGCATGTATGCTTCTGCTACTTTTTCTACTTCAGACTTTCTTCCGTAAACAACGAAACGCTTTGACTCGGTGAGTTTCGCGGCATTCCGACTTCGATGCCCCTTTGCCGAAATTCAGTTGCCTTTGAATTTCGGGTGATCCCTCTTGAGCATGTATGCTTCTGCTACTTGTTCTACATCAGACTTCCTTCCGCAAACGGCGAAACGCTTTGACTCGGTGAGTTTCGCGGCATTCCGACTTCGATGCCCGTTTCCGAAATTCAGTTGCCTTTGAATTTCGGTGGTGATCCTCTTGAGCATGTATGCTTCTGCTACTTGTTCTACATCAGACTTTCTTCCGCAAACGGCGAAACGCTTTGACTCGGTGAGTTTCGCGGCATTCGACTTCGATGCCCGTTTGCCGAAATTCAGTTGCCTTTGAATTTCGGGTGATCCTTCTTGAGCATGTATGCTTCTGCTACTTGTTGTAACATCAGAATCTTTGCTTCGCAAAGGAGAAACGCTTTGACTCGGTGAGTTGGCGGCATTCCGTCTTCGATGCCCGTTT
>CM055349.1:6645550-6674945 GCA_029228515.1 Populus alba x Populus x berolinensis | reverse complement strand
TCAAAGGCAACTGAATTTCGGCAACCGGGGCATCGAAGTCGGAATGCCGCGAAACTCACCGAGTCAAAGCGTTTCGCCGTTTGCGGAAGAAAGTCTGATGTAGAACAAGTAGCAGAAGCATACATGCTCAAGAGGGATCACCCGAAATTCAAAGGCAACTGAATTTCGGCAACCGGGGCATCGAAGTCGGAATGCCGCGAAACTCACCGAGTCAAAGCGTTTCGCCGTTTGCGGAAGAAAGTCTGATGTAGAACAAGTAGCAGAAGCATACATGCTCAAGAGGGATCACCCGAAATTCAAAGGCAACTGAATTTCGGCAACCGGGGCATCGAAGTCGGAATGCCGCGAAACTCACCGAGTCAAAGCGTTTCGCCGTTTGCGGAAGAAAGTCTGATGTAGAACAAGTAGCAGAAGCATACATGCTCAAGAGGGATCACCCGAAATTCAAAGGCAACTGAATTTCGGCAACCGGGGCATCGAAGTCGGAATGCCGCGAAACTCACCGAGTCAAAGCGTTTCGCCGTTTGCGGAAGAAAGTCTGATGTAGAACAAGTAGCAGAAGCATACATGCTCAAGAGGGATCACCCGAAATTCAAAGGCAACTGAATTTCGGCAACCGGGCATCGAAGTCGGAATGCCGCGAAACTCACCGAGTCAAAGCGTTTCGCCGTTTGCGGAAGAAAGTCTGATGTAGAACAAGTAGCAGAAGCATACATGCTCAAGAGGGATCACCCGAAATTCAAAGGCAACTGAATTTCGGCAACCGGGGCATCGAAGTCGGAATGCCGCGAAACTCACCGAGTCAAAGCGTTTCGCCGTTTGCGGAAGAAAGTCTGATGTAGAACAAGTAGCAGAAGCATACATGCTCAAGAGGGATCACCCGAAATTCAAAGGCAACTGAATTTCGGCAACCGGGCATCGAAGTCGGAATGCCGCGAAACTCACCGAGTCAAAGCGTTTCGCCGTTTGCGGAAGAAAGTCTGATGTAGAACAAGTAGCAGAAGCATACATGCTCAAGAGGGATCACCCGAAATTCAAAGGCAACTGAATTTCGGCAACCGGGGCATCGAAGTCGGAATGCCGCGAAACTCACCGAGTCAAAGCGTTTCGCCGTTTGCGGAAGAAAGTCTGATGTAGAACAAGTAGCAGAAGCATACATGCTCAAGAGGGATCACCCGAAATTCAAAGGCAACTGAATTTCGGCAACCGGGGCATCGAAGTCGGAATGCCGCGAAACTCACCGAGTCAAAGCGTTTCGCCGTTTGCGGAAGAAAGTCTGATGTAGAACAAGTAGCAGAAGCATACATGCTCAAGAGGGATCACCCGAAATTCAAAGGCAACTGAATTTCGGCAACCGGGGCATCGAAGTCGGAATGCCGCGAAACTCACCGAGTCAAAGCGTTTCGCCGTTTGCGGAAGAAAGTCTGATGTAGAACAAGTAGCAGAAGCATACATGCTCAAGAGGGATCACCCGAAATTCAAAGGCAACTGAATTTCGGCAACCGGGGCATCGAAGTCGGAATGCCGCGAAACTCACCGAGTCAAAGCGTTTCGCCGTTTGCGGAAGAAAGTCTGATGTAGAACAAGTAGCAGAAGCATACATGCTCAAGAGGGATCACCCGAAATTCAAAGGCAACTGAATTTCGGCAACCGGGGCATCGAAGTCGGAATGCCGCGAAACTCACCGAGTCAAAGCGTTTCGCCGTTTGCGGAAGAAAGTCTGATGTAGAACAAGTAGCAGAAGCATACATGCTCAAGAGGGATCACCCGAAATTCAAAGGCAACTGAATTTCGGCAACCGGGGCATCGAAGTCGGAATGCCGCGAAACTCACCGAGTCAAAGCGTTTCGCCGTTTGCGGAAGAAAGTCTGATGTAGAACAAGTAGCAGAAGCATACATGCTCAAGAGGGATCACCCGAAATTCAAAGGCAACTGAATTTCGGCAACCGGGGCATCGAAGTCGGAATGCCGCGAAACTCACCGAGTCAAAGCGTTTCGCCGTTTGCGGAAGAAAGTCTGATGTAGAACAAGTAGCAGAAGCATACATGCTCAAGAGGGATCACCCGAAATTCAAAGGCAACTGAATTTCGGCAACCGGGGCATCGAAGTCGGAATGCCGCGAAACTCACCGAGTCAAAGCGTTTCGCCGTTTGCGGAAGAAAGTCTGATGTAGAACAAGTAGCAGAAGCATACATGCTCAAGAGGGATCACCCGAAATTCAAAGGCAACTGAATTTCGGCAACCGGGGCATCGAAGTCGGAATGCCGCGAAACTCACCGAGTCAAAGCGTTTCGCCGTTTGCGGAAGAAAGTCTGATGTAGAACAAGTAGCAGAAGCATACATGCTCAAGAGGGATCACCCGAAATTCAAAGGCAACTGAATTTCGGCAACCGGGGCATCGAAGTCGGAATGCCGCGAAACTCACCGAGTCAAAGCGTTTCGCCGTTTGCGGAAGAAAGTCTGATGTAGAACAAGTAGCAGAAGCATACATGCTCAAGAGGGATCACCCGAAATTCAAAGGCAACTGAATTTCGGCAACCGGGCATCGAAGTCGGAATGCCGCGAAACTCACCGAGTCAAAGCGTTTCGCCGTTTGCGGAAGAAAGTCTGATGTAGAACAAGTAGCAGAAGCATACATGCTCAAGAGGGATCACCCGAAATTCAAAGGCAACTGAATTTCGGCAACCGGGGCATCGAAGTCGGAATGCCGCGAAACTCACCGAGTCAAAGCGTTTCGCCGTTTGCGGAAGAAAGTCTGATGTAGAACAAGTAGCAGAAGCATACATGCTCAAGAGGGATCACCCGAAATTCAAAGGCAACTGAATTTCGGCAACCGGGGCATCGAAGTCGGAATGCCGCGAAACTCACCGAGTCAAAGCGTTTCGCCGTTTGCGGAAGAAAGTCTGATGTAGAACAAGTAGCAGAAGCATACATGCTCAAGAGGGATCACCCGAAATTCAAAGGCAACTGAATTTCGGCAACCGGGGCATCGAAGTCGGAATGCCGCGAAACTCACCGAGTCAAAGCGTTTCGCCGTTTGCGGAAGAAAGTCTGATGTAGAACAAGTAGCAGAAGCATACATGCTCAAGAGGGATCACCCGAAATTCAAAGGCAACTGAATTTCGGCAACCGGGGCATCGAAGTCGGAATGCCGCGAAACTCACCGAGTCAAAGCGTTTCGCCGTTTGCGGAAGAAAGTCTGATGTAGAACAAGTAGCAGAAGCATACATGCTCAAGAGGGATCACCCGAAATTCAAAGGCAACTGAATTTCGGCAACCGGGGCATCGAAGTCGGAATGCCGCGAAACTCACCGAGTCAAAGCGTTTCGCCGTTTGCGGAAGAAAGTCTGATGTAGAACAAGTAGCAGAAGCATACATGCTCAAGAGGGATCACCCGAAATTCAAAGGCAACTGAATTTCGGCAACCGGGGCATCGAAGTCGGAATGCCGCGAAACTCACCGAGTCAAAGCGTTTCGCCGTTTGCGGAAGAAAGTCTGATGTAGAACAAGTAGCAGAAGCATACATGCTCAAGAGGGATCACCCGAAATTCAAAGGCAACTGAATTTCGGCAACCGGGGCATCGAAGTCGGAATGCCGCGAAACTCACCGAGTCAAAGCGTTTCGCCGTTTGCGGAAGAAAGTCTGATGTAGAACAAGTAGCAGAAGCATACATGCTCAAGAGGGATCACCCGAAATTCAAAGGCAACTGAATTTCGGCAACCGGGGCATCGAAGTCGGAATGCCGCGAAACTCACCGAGTCAAAGCGTTTCGCCGTTTGCGGAAGAAAGTCTGATGTAGAACAAGTAGCAGAAGCATACATGCTCAAGAGGGATCACCCGAAATTCAAAGGCAACTGAATTTCGGCAACCGGGGCATCGAAGTCGGAATGCCGCGAAACTCACCGAGTCAAAGCGTTTCGCCGTTTGCGGAAGAAAGTCTGATGTAGAACAAGTAGCAGAAGCATACATGCTCAAGAGGGATCACCCGAAATTCAAAGGCAACTGAATTTCGGCAACCGGGGCATCGAAGTCGGAATGCCGCGAAACTCACCGAGTCAAAGCGTTTCGCCGTTTGCGGAAGAAAGTCTGATGTAGAACAAGTAGCAGAAGCATACATGCTCAAGAGGGATCACCCGAAATTCAAAGGCAACTGAATTTCGGCAACCGGGGCATCGAAGTCGGAATGCCGCGAAACTCACCGAGTCAAAGCGTTTCGCCGTTTGCGGAAGAAAGTCTGATGTAGAACAAGTAGCAGAAGCATACATGCTCAAGAGGGATCACCCGAAATTCAAAGGCAACTGAATTTCGGCAACCGGGGCATCGAAGTCGGAATGCCGCGAAACTCACCGAGTCAAAGCGTTTCGCCGTTTGCGGAAGAAAGTCTGATGTAGAACAAGTAGCAGAAGCATACATGCTCAAGAGGGATCACCCGAAATTCAAAGGCAACTGAATTTCGGCAACCGGGGCATCGAAGTCGGAATGCCGCGAAACTCACCGAGTCAAAGCGTTTCGCCGTTTGCGGAAGAAAGTCTGATGTAGAACAAGTAGCAGAAGCATACATGCTCAAGAGGGATCACCCGAAATTCAAAGGCAACTGAATTTCGGCAACCGGGGCATCGAAGTCGGAATGCCGCGAAACTCACCGAGTCAAAGCGTTTCGCCGTTTGCGGAAGAAAGTCTGATGTAGAACAAGTAGCAGAAGCATACATGCTCAAGAGGGATCACCCGAAATTCAAAGGCAACTGAATTTCGGCAACCGGGCATCGAAGTCGGAATGCCGCGAAACTCACCGAGTCAAAGCGTTTCGCCGTTTGCGGAAGAAAGTCTGATGTAGAACAAGTAGCAGAAGCATACATGCTCAAGAGGGATCACCCGAAATTCAAAGGCAACTGAATTTCGGCAACCGGGGCATCGAAGTCGGAATGCCGCGAAACTCACCGAGTCAAAGCGTTTCGCCGTTTGCGGAAGAAAGTCTGATGTAGAACAAGTAGCAGAAGCATACATGCTCAAGAGGGATCACCCGAAATTCAAAGGCAACTGAATTTCGGCAACCGGGGCATCGAAGTCGGAATGCCGCGAAACTCACCGAGTCAAAGCGTTTCGCCGTTTGCGGAAGAAAGTCTGATGTAGAACAAGTAGCAGAAGCATACATGCTCAAGAGGGATCACCCGAAATTCAAAGGCAACTGAATTTCGGCAACCGGGGCATCGAAGTCGGAATGCCGCGAAACTCACCGAGTCAAAGCGTTTCGCCGTTTGCGGAAGAAAGTCTGATGTAGAACAAGTAGCAGAAGCATACATGCTCAAGAGGGATCACCCGAAATTCAAAGGCAACTGAATTTCGGCAACCGGGGCATCGAAGTCGGAATGCCGCGAAACTCACCGAGTCAAAGCGTTTCGCCGTTTGCGGAAGAAAGTCTGATGTAGAACAAGTAGCAGAAGCATACATGCTCAAGAGGGATCACCCGAAATTCAAAGGCAACTGAATTTCGGCAACCGGGGCATCGAAGTCGGAATGCCGCGAAACTCACCGAGTCAAAGCGTTTCGCCGTTTGCGGAAGAAAGTCTGATGTAGAACAAGTAGCAGAAGCATACATGCTCAAGAGGGATCACCCGAAATTCAAAGGCAACTGAATTTCGGCAACCGGGGCATCGAAGTCGGAATGCCGCGAAACTCACCGAGTCAAAGCGTTTCGCCGTTTGCGGAAGAAAGTCTGATGTAGAACAAGTAGCAGAAGCATACATGCTCAAGAGGGATCACCCGAAATTCAAAGGCAACTGAATTTCGGCAACCGGGGCATCGAAGTCGGAATGCCGCGAAACTCACCGAGTCAAAGCGTTTCGCCGTTTGCGGAAGAAAGTCTGATGTAGAACAAGTAGCAGAAGCATACATGCTCAAGAGGGATCACCCGAAATTCAAAGGCAACTGAATTTCGGCAACCGGGCATCGAAGTCGGAATGCCGCGAAACTCACCGAGTCAAAGCGTTTCGCCGTTTGCGGAAGAAAGTCTGATGTAGAACAAGTAGCAGAAGCATACATGCTCAAGAGGGATCACCCGAAATTCAAAGGCAACTGAATTTCGGCAACCGGGGCATCGAAGTCGGAATGCCGCGAAACTCACCGAGTCAAAGCGTTTCGCCGTTTGCGGAAGAAAGTCTGATGTAGAACAAGTAGCAGAAGCATACATGCTCAAGAGGGATCACCCGAAATTCAAAGGCAACTGAATTTCGGCAACCGGGGCATCGAAGTCGGAATGCCGCGAAACTCACCGAGTCAAAGCGTTTCGCCGTTTGCGGAAGAAAGTCTGATGTAGAACAAGTAGCAGAAGCATACATGCTCAAGAGGGATCACCCGAAATTCAAAGGCAACTGAATTTCGGCAACCGGGGCATCGAAGTCGGAATGCCGCGAAACTCACCGAGTCAAAGCGTTTCGCCGTTTGCGGAAGAAAGTCTGATGTAGAACAAGTAGCAGAAGCATACATGCTCAAGAGGGATCACCCGAAATTCAAAGGCAACTGAATTTCGGCAACCGGGGCATCGAAGTCGGAATGCCGCGAAACTCACCGAGTCAAAGCGTTTCGCCGTTTGCGGAAGAAAGTCTGATGTAGAACAAGTAGCAGAAGCATACATGCTCAAGAGGGATCACCCGAAATTCAAAGGCAACTGAATTTCGGCAACCGGGGCATCGAAGTCGGAATGCCGCGAAACTCACCGAGTCAAAGCGTTTCGCCGTTTGCGGAAGAAAGTCTGATGTAGAACAAGTAGCAGAAGCATACATGCTCAAGAGGGATCACCCGAAATTCAAAGGCAACTGAATTTCGGCAACCGGGGCATCGAAGTCGGAATGCCGCGAAACTCACCGAGTCAAAGCGTTTCGCCGTTTGCGGAAGAAAGTCTGATGTAGAACAAGTAGCAGAAGCATACATGCTCAAGAGGGATCACCCGAAATTCAAAGGCAACTGAATTTCGGCAACCGGGGCATCGAAGTCGGAATGCCGCGAAACTCACCGAGTCAAAGCGTTTCGCCGTTTGCGGAAGAAAGTCTGATGTAGAACAAGTAGCAGAAGCATACATGCTCAAGAGGGATCACCCGAAATTCAAAGGCAACTGAATTTCGGCAACCGGGGCATCGAAGTCGGAATGCCGCGAAACTCACCGAGTCAAAGCGTTTCGCCGTTTGCGGAAGAAAGTCTGATGTAGAACAAGTAGCAGAAGCATACATGCTCAAGAGGGATCACCCGAAATTCAAAGGCAACTGAATTTCGGCAACCGGGGCATCGAAGTCGGAATGCCGCGAAACTCACCGAGTCAAAGCGTTTCGCCGTTTGCGGAAGAAAGTCTGATGTAGAACAAGTAGCAGAAGCATACATGCTCAAGAGGGATCACCCGAAATTCAAAGGCAACTGAATTTCGGCAACCGGGGCATCGAAGTCGGAATGCCGCGAAACTCACCGAGTCAAAGCGTTTCGCCGTTTGCGGAAGAAAGTCTGATGTAGAACAAGTAGCAGAAGCATACATGCTCAAGAGGGATCACCCGAAATTCAAAGGCAACTGAATTTCGGCAACCGGGGCATCGAAGTCGGAATGCCGCGAAACTCACCGAGTCAAAGCGTTTCGCCGTTTGCGGAAGAAAGTCTGATGTAGAACAAGTAGCAGAAGCATACATGCTCAAGAGGGATCACCCGAAATTCAAAGGCAACTGAATTTCGGCAACCGGGGCATCGAAGTCGGAATGCCGCGAAACTCACCGAGTCAAAGCGTTTCGCCGTTTGCGGAAGAAAGTCTGATGTAGAACAAGTAGCAGAAGCATACATGCTCAAGAGGGATCACCCGAAATTCAAAGGCAACTGAATTTCGGCAACCGGGGCATCGAAGTCGGAATGCCGCGAAACTCACCGAGTCAAAGCGTTTCGCCGTTTGCGGAAGAAAGTCTGATGTAGAACAAGTAGCAGAAGCATACATGCTCAAGAGGGATCACCCGAAATTCAAAGGCAACTGAATTTCGGCAACCGGGGCATCGAAGTCGGAATGCCGCGAAACTCACCGAGTCAAAGCGTTTCGCCGTTTGCGGAAGAAAGTCTGATGTAGAACAAGTAGCAGAAGCATACATGCTCAAGAGGGATCACCCGAAATTCAAAGGCAACTGAATTTCGGCAACCGGGGCATCGAAGTCGGAATGCCGCGAAACTCACCGAGTCAAAGCGTTTCGCCGTTTGCGGAAGAAAGTCTGATGTAGAACAAGTAGCAGAAGCATACATGCTCAAGAGGGATCACCCGAAATTCAAAGGCAACTGAATTTCGGCAACCGGGGCATCGAAGTCGGAATGCCGCGAAACTCACCGAGTCAAAGCGTTTCGCCGTTTGCGGAAGAAAGTCTGATGTAGAACAAGTAGCAGAAGCATACATGCTCAAGAGGGATCACCCGAAATTCAAAGGCAACTGAATTTCGGCAACCGGGGCATCGAAGTCGGAATGCCGCGAAACTCACCGAGTCAAAGCGTTTCGCCGTTTGCGGAAGAAAGTCTGATGTAGAACAAGTAGCAGAAGCATACATGCTCAAGAGGGATCACCCGAAATTCAAAGGCAACTGAATTTCGGCAACCGGGGCATCGAAGTCGGAATGCCGCGAAACTCACCGAGTCAAAGCGTTTCGCCGTTTGCGGAAGAAAGTCTGATGTAGAACAAGTAGCAGAAGCATACATGCTCAAGAGGGATCACCCGAAATTCAAAGGCAACTGAATTTCGGCAACCGGGGCATCGAAGTCGGAATGCCGCGAAACTCACCGAGTCAAAGCGTTTCGCCGTTTGCGGAAGAAAGTCTGATGTAGAACAAGTAGCAGAAGCATACATGCTCAAGAGGGATCACCCGAAATTCAAAGGCAACTGAATTTCGGCAACCGGGGCATCGAAGTCGGAATGCCGCGAAACTCACCGAGTCAAAGCGTTTCGCCGTTTGCGGAAGAAAGTCTGATGTAGAACAAGTAGCAGAAGCATACATGCTCAAGAGGGATCACCCGAAATTCAAAGGCAACTGAATTTCGGCAACCGGGGCATCGAAGTCGGAATGCCGCGAAACTCACCGAGTCAAAGCGTTTCGCCGTTTGCGGAAGAAAGTCTGATGTAGAACAAGTAGCAGAAGCATACATGCTCAAGAGGGATCACCCGAAATTCAAAGGCAACTGAATTTCGGCAACCGGGGCATCGAAGTCGGAATGCCGCGAAACTCACCGAGTCAAAGCGTTTCGCCGTTTGCGGAAGAAAGTCTGATGTAGAACAAGTAGCAGAAGCATACATGCTCAAGAGGGATCACCCGAAATTCAAAGGCAACTGAATTTCGGCAACCGGGGCATCGAAGTCGGAATGCCGCGAAACTCACCGAGTCAAAGCGTTTCGCCGTTTGCGGAAGAAAGTCTGATGTAGAACAAGTAGCAGAAGCATACATGCTCAAGAGGGATCACCCGAAATTCAAAGGCAACTGAATTTCGGCAACCGGGGCATCGAAGTCGGAATGCCGCGAAACTCACCGAGTCAAAGCGTTTCGCCGTTTGCGGAAGAAAGTCTGATGTAGAACAAGTAGCAGAAGCATACATGCTCAAGAGGGATCACCCGAAATTCAAAGGCAACTGAATTTCGGCAACCGGGGCATCGAAGTCGGAATGCCGCGAAACTCACCGAGTCAAAGCGTTTCGCCGTTTGCGGAAGAAAGTCTGATGTAGAACAAGTAGCAGAAGCATACATGCTCAAGAGGGATCACCCGAAATTCAAAGGCAACTGAATTTCGGCAACCGGGGCATCGAAGTCGGAATGCCGCGAAACTCACCGAGTCAAAGCGTTTCGCCGTTTGCGGAAGAAAGTCTGATGTAGAACAAGTAGCAGAAGCATACATGCTCAAGAGGGATCACCCGAAATTCAAAGGCAACTGAATTTCGGCAACCGGGGCATCGAAGTCGGAATGCCGCGAAACTCACCGAGTCAAAGCGTTTCGCCGTTTGCGGAAGAAAGTCTGATGTAGAACAAGTAGCAGAAGCATACATGCTCAAGAGGGATCACCCGAAATTCAAAGGCAACTGAATTTCGGCAACCGGGGCATCGAAGTCGGAATGCCGCGAAACTCACCGAGTCAAAGCGTTTCGCCGTTTGCGGAAGAAAGTCTGATGTAGAACAAGTAGCAGAAGCATACATGCTCAAGAGGGATCACCCGAAATTCAAAGGCAACTGAATTTCGGCAACCGGGGCATCGAAGTCGGAATGCCGCGAAACTCACCGAGTCAAAGCGTTTCGCCGTTTGCGGAAGAAAGTCTGATGTAGAACAAGTAGCAGAAGCATACATGCTCAAGAGGGATCACCCGAAATTCAAAGGCAACTGAATTTCGGCAACCGGGGCATCGAAGTCGGAATGCCGCGAAACTCACCGAGTCAAAGCGTTTCGCCGTTTGCGGAAGAAAGTCTGATGTAGAACAAGTAGCAGAAGCATACATGCTCAAGAGGGATCACCCGAAATTCAAAGGCAACTGAATTTCGGCAACCGGGGCATCGAAGTCGGAATGCCGCGAAACTCACCGAGTCAAAGCGTTTCGCCGTTTGCGGAAGAAAGTCTGATGTAGAACAAGTAGCAGAAGCATACATGCTCAAGAGGGATCACCCGAAATTCAAAGGCAACTGAATTTCGGCAACCGGGGCATCGAAGTCGGAATGCCGCGAAACTCACCGAGTCAAAGCGTTTCGCCGTTTGCGGAAGAAAGTCTGATGTAGAACAAGTAGCAGAAGCATACATGCTCAAGAGGGATCACCCGAAATTCAAAGGCAACTGAATTTCGGCAACCGGGGCATCGAAGTCGGAATGCCGCGAAACTCACCGAGTCAAAGCGTTTCGCCGTTTGCGGAAGAAAGTCTGATGTAGAACAAGTAGCAGAAGCATACATGCTCAAGAGGGATCACCCGAAATTCAAAGGCAACTGAATTTCGGCAACCGGGGCATCGAAGTCGGAATGCCGCGAAACTCACCGAGTCAAAGCGTTTCGCCGTTTGCGGAAGAAAGTCTGATGTAGAACAAGTAGCAGAAGCATACATGCTCAAGAGGGATCACCCGAAATTCAAAGGCAACTGAATTTCGGCAACCGGGGCATCGAAGTCGGAATGCCGCGAAACTCACCGAGTCAAAGCGTTTCGCCGTTTGCGGAAGAAAGTCTGATGTAGAACAAGTAGCAGAAGCATACATGCTCAAGAGGGATCACCCGAAATTCAAAGGCAACTGAATTTCGGCAACCGGGGCATCGAAGTCGGAATGCCGCGAAACTCACCGAGTCAAAGCGTTTCGCCGTTTGCGGAAGAAAGTCTGATGTAGAACAAGTAGCAGAAGCATACATGCTCAAGAGGGATCACCCGAAATTCAAAGGCAACTGAATTTCGGCAACCGGGGCATCGAAGTCGGAATGCCGCGAAACTCACCGAGTCAAAGCGTTTCGCCGTTTGCGGAAGAAAGTCTGATGTAGAACAAGTAGCAGAAGCATACATGCTCAAGAGGGATCACCCGAAATTCAAAGGCAACTGAATTTCGGCAACCGGGGCATCGAAGTCGGAATGCCGCGAAACTCACCGAGTCAAAGCGTTTCGCCGTTTGCGGAAGAAAGTCTGATGTAGAACAAGTAGCAGAAGCATACATGCTCAAGAGGGATCACCCGAAATTCAAAGGCAACTGAATTTCGGCAACCGGGGCATCGAAGTCGGAATGCCGCGAAACTCACCGAGTCAAAGCGTTTCGCCGTTTGCGGAAGAAAGTCTGATGTAGAACAAGTAGCAGAAGCATACATGCTCAAGAGGGATCACCCGAAATTCAAAGGCAACTGAATTTCGGCAACCGGGGCATCGAAGTCGGAATGCCGCGAAACTCACCGAGTCAAAGCGTTTCGCCGTTTGCGGAAGAAAGTCTGATGTAGAACAAGTAGCAGAAGCATACATGCTCAAGAGGGATCACCCGAAATTCAAAGGCAACTGAATTTCGGCAACCGGGGCATCGAAGTCGGAATGCCGCGAAACTCACCGAGTCAAAGCGTTTCGCCGTTTGCGGAAGAAAGTCTGATGTAGAACAAGTAGCAGAAGCATACATGCTCAAGAGGGATCACCCGAAATTCAAAGGCAACTGAATTTCGGCAACCGGGGCATCGAAGTCGGAATGCCGCGAAACTCACCGAGTCAAAGCGTTTCGCCGTTTGCGGAAGAAAGTCTGATGTAGAACAAGTAGCAGAAGCATACATGCTCAAGAGGGATCACCCGAAATTCAAAGGCAACTGAATTTCGGCAACCGGGGCATCGAAGTCGGAATGCCGCGAAACTCACCGAGTCAAAGCGTTTCGCCGTTTGCGGAAGAAAGTCTGATGTAGAACAAGTAGCAGAAGCATACATGCTCAAGAGGGATCACCCGAAATTCAAAGGCAACTGAATTTCGGCAACCGGGGCATCGAAGTCGGAATGCCGCGAAACTCACCGAGTCAAAGCGTTTCGCCGTTTGCGGAAGAAAGTCTGATGTAGAACAAGTAGCAGAAGCATACATGCTCAAGAGGGATCACCCGAAATTCAAAGGCAACTGAATTTCGGCAACCGGGGCATCGAAGTCGGAATGCCGCGAAACTCACCGAGTCAAAGCGTTTCGCCGTTTGCGGAAGAAAGTCTGATGTAGAACAAGTAGCAGAAGCATACATGCTCAAGAGGGATCACCCGAAATTCAAAGGCAACTGAATTTCGGCAACCGGGGCATCGAAGTCGGAATGCCGCGAAACTCACCGAGTCAAAGCGTTTCGCCGTTTGCGGAAGAAAGTCTGATGTAGAACAAGTAGCAGAAGCATACATGCTCAAGAGGGATCACCCGAAATTCAAAGGCAACTGAATTTCGGCAACCGGGGCATCGAAGTCGGAATGCCGCGAAACTCACCGAGTCAAAGCGTTTCGCCGTTTGCGGAAGAAAGTCTGATGTAGAACAAGTAGCAGAAGCATACATGCTCAAGAGGGATCACCCGAAATTCAAAGGCAACTGAATTTCGGCAACCGGGGCATCGAAGTCGGAATGCCGCGAAACTCACCGAGTCAAAGCGTTTCGCCGTTTGCGGAAGAAAGTCTGATGTAGAACAAGTAGCAGAAGCATACATGCTCAAGAGGGATCACCCGAAATTCAAAGGCAACTGAATTTCGGCAACCGGGGCATCGAAGTCGGAATGCCGCGAAACTCACCGAGTCAAAGCGTTTCGCCGTTTGCGGAAGAAAGTCTGATGTAGAACAAGTAGCAGAAGCATACATGCTCAAGAGGGATCACCCGAAATTCAAAGGCAACTGAATTTCGGCAACCGGGGCATCGAAGTCGGAATGCCGCGAAACTCACCGAGTCAAAGCGTTTCGCCGTTTGCGGAAGAAAGTCTGATGTAGAACAAGTAGCAGAAGCATACATGCTCAAGAGGGATCACCCGAAATTCAAAGGCAACTGAATTTCGGCAACCGGGGCATCGAAGTCGGAATGCCGCGAAACTCACCGAGTCAAAGCGTTTCGCCGTTTGCGGAAGAAAGTCTGATGTAGAACAAGTAGCAGAAGCATACATGCTCAAGAGGGATCACCCGAAATTCAAAGGCAACTGAATTTCGGCAACCGGGGCATCGAAGTCGGAATGCCGCGAAACTCACCGAGTCAAAGCGTTTCGCCGTTTGCGGAAGAAAGTCTGATGTAGAACAAGTAGCAGAAGCATACATGCTCAAGAGGGATCACCCGAAATTCAAAGGCAACTGAATTTCGGCAACCGGGCATCGAAGTCGGAATGCCGCGAAACTCACCGAGTCAAAGCGTTTCGCCGTTTGCGGAAGAAAGTCTGATGTAGAACAAGTAGCAGAAGCATACATGCTCAAGAGGGATCACCCGAAATTCAAAGGCAACTGAATTTCGGCAACCGGGGCATCGAAGTCGGAATGCCGCGAAACTCACCGAGTCAAAGCGTTTCGCCGTTTGCGGAAGAAAGTCTGATGTAGAACAAGTAGCAGAAGCATACATGCTCAAGAGGGATCACCCGAAATTCAAAGGCAACTGAATTTCGGCAACCGGGGCATCGAAGTCGGAATGCCGCGAAACTCACCGAGTCAAAGCGTTTCGCCGTTTGCGGAAGAAAGTCTGATGTAGAACAAGTAGCAGAAGCATACATGCTCAAGAGGGATCACCCGAAATTCAAAGGCAACTGAATTTCGGCAACCGGGGCATCGAAGTCGGAATGCCGCGAAACTCACCGAGTCAAAGCGTTTCGCCGTTTGCGGAAGAAAGTCTGATGTAGAACAAGTAGCAGAAGCATACATGCTCAAGAGGGATCACCCGAAATTCAAAGGCAACTGAATTTCGGCAACCGGGGCATCGAAGTCGGAATGCCGCGAAACTCACCGAGTCAAAGCGTTTCGCCGTTTGCGGAAGAAAGTCTGATGTAGAACAAGTAGCAGAAGCATACATGCTCAAGAGGGATCACCCGAAATTCAAAGGCAACTGAATTTCGGCAACCGGGGCATCGAAGTCGGAATGCCGCGAAACTCACCGAGTCAAAGCGTTTCGCCGTTTGCGGAAGAAAGTCTGATGTAGAACAAGTAGCAGAAGCATACATGCTCAAGAGGGATCACCCGAAATTCAAAGGCAACTGAATTTCGGCAACCGGGGCATCGAAGTCGGAATGCCGCGAAACTCACCGAGTCAAAGCGTTTCGCCGTTTGCGGAAGAAAGTCTGATGTAGAACAAGTAGCAGAAGCATACATGCTCAAGAGGGATCACCCGAAATTCAAAGGCAACTGAATTTCGGCAACCGGGGCATCGAAGTCGGAATGCCGCGAAACTCACCGAGTCAAAGCGTTTCGCCGTTTGCGGAAGAAAGTCTGATGTAGAACAAGTAGCAGAAGCATACATGCTCAAGAGGGATCACCCGAAATTCAAAGGCAACTGAATTTCGGCAACCGGGGCATCGAAGTCGGAATGCCGCGAAACTCACCGAGTCAAAGCGTTTCGCCGTTTGCGGAAGAAAGTCTGATGTAGAACAAGTAGCAGAAGCATACATGCTCAAGAGGGATCACCCGAAATTCAAAGGCAACTGAATTTCGGCAACCGGGGCATCGAAGTCGGAATGCCGCGAAACTCACCGAGTCAAAGCGTTTCGCCGTTTGCGGAAGAAAGTCTGATGTAGAACAAGTAGCAGAAGCATACATGCTCAAGAGGGATCACCCGAAATTCAAAGGCAACTGAATTTCGGCAACCGGGCATCGAAGTCGGAATGCCGCGAAACTCACCGAGTCAAAGCGTTTCGCCGTTTGCGGAAGAAAGTCTGATGTAGAACAAGTAGCAGAAGCATACATGCTCAAGAGGGATCACCCGAAATTCAAAGGCAACTGAATTTCGGCAACCGGGGCATCGAAGTCGGAATGCCGCGAAACTCACCGAGTCAAAGCGTTTCGCCGTTTGCGGAAGAAAGTCTGATGTAGAACAAGTAGCAGAAGCATACATGCTCAAGAGGGATCACCCGAAATTCAAAGGCAACTGAATTTCGGCAACCGGGGCATCGAAGTCGGAATGCCGCGAAACTCACCGAGTCAAAGCGTTTCGCCGTTTGCGGAAGAAAGTCTGATGTAGAACAAGTAGCAGAAGCATACATGCTCAAGAGGGATCACCCGAAATTCAAAGGCAACTGAATTTCGGCAACCGGGGCATCGAAGTCGGAATGCCGCGAAACTCACCGAGTCAAAGCGTTTCGCCGTTTGCGGAAGAAAGTCTGATGTAGAACAAGTAGCAGAAGCATACATGCTCAAGAGGGATCACCCGAAATTCAAAGGCAACTGAATTTCGGCAACCGGGGCATCGAAGTCGGAATGCCGCGAAACTCACCGAGTCAAAGCGTTTCGCCGTTTGCGGAAGAAAGTCTGATGTAGAACAAGTAGCAGAAGCATACATGCTCAAGAGGGATCACCCGAAATTCAAAGGCAACTGAATTTCGGCAACCGGGGCATCGAAGTCGGAATGCCGCGAAACTCACCGAGTCAAAGCGTTTCGCCGTTTGCGGAAGAAAGTCTGATGTAGAACAAGTAGCAGAAGCATACATGCTCAAGAGGGATCACCCGAAATTCAAAGGCAACTGAATTTCGGCAACCGGGGCATCGAAGTCGGAATGCCGCGAAACTCACCGAGTCAAAGCGTTTCGCCGTTTGCGGAAGAAAGTCTGATGTAGAACAAGTAGCAGAAGCATACATGCTCAAGAGGGATCACCCGAAATTCAAAGGCAACTGAATTTCGGCAACCGGGGCATCGAAGTCGGAATGCCGCGAAACTCACCGAGTCAAAGCGTTTCGCCGTTTGCGGAAGAAAGTCTGATGTAGAACAAGTAGCAGAAGCATACATGCTCAAGAGGGATCACCCGAAATTCAAAGGCAACTGAATTTCGGCAACCGGGGCATCGAAGTCGGAATGCCGCGAAACTCACCGAGTCAAAGCGTTTCGCCGTTTGCGGAAGAAAGTCTGATGTAGAACAAGTAGCAGAAGCATACATGCTCAAGAGGGATCACCCGAAATTCAAAGGCAACTGAATTTCGGCAACCGGGGCATCGAAGTCGGAATGCCGCGAAACTCACCGAGTCAAAGCGTTTCGCCGTTTGCGGAAGAAAGTCTGATGTAGAACAAGTAGCAGAAGCATACATGCTCAAGAGGGATCACCCGAAATTCAAAGGCAACTGAATTTCGGCAACCGGGGCATCGAAGTCGGAATGCCGCGAAACTCACCGAGTCAAAGCGTTTCGCCGTTTGCGGAAGAAAGTCTGATGTAGAACAAGTAGCAGAAGCATACATGCTCAAGAGGGATCACCCGAAATTCAAAGGCAACTGAATTTCGGCAACCGGGGCATCGAAGTCGGAATGCCGCGAAACTCACCGAGTCAAAGCGTTTCGCCGTTTGCGGAAGAAAGTCTGATGTAGAACAAGTAGCAGAAGCATACATGCTCAAGAGGGATCACCCGAAATTCAAAGGCAACTGAATTTCGGCAACCGGGGCATCGAAGTCGGAATGCCGCGAAACTCACCGAGTCAAAGCGTTTCGCCGTTTGCGGAAGAAAGTCTGATGTAGAACAAGTAGCAGAAGCATACATGCTCAAGAGGGATCACCCGAAATTCAAAGGCAACTGAATTTCGGCAACCGGGGCATCGAAGTCGGAATGCCGCGAAACTCACCGAGTCAAAGCGTTTCGCCGTTTGCGGAAGAAAGTCTGATGTAGAACAAGTAGCAGAAGCATACATGCTCAAGAGGGATCACCCGAAATTCAAAGGCAACTGAATTTCGGCAACCGGGGCATCGAAGTCGGAATGCCGCGAAACTCACCGAGTCAAAGCGTTTCGCCGTTTGCGGAAGAAAGTCTGATGTAGAACAAGTAGCAGAAGCATACATGCTCAAGAGGGATCACCCGAAATTCAAAGGCAACTGAATTTCGGCAACCGGGGCATCGAAGTCGGAATGCCGCGAAACTCACCGAGTCAAAGCGTTTCGCCGTTTGCGGAAGAAAGTCTGATGTAGAACAAGTAGCAGAAGCATACATGCTCAAGAGGGATCACCCGAAATTCAAAGGCAACTGAATTTCGGCAACCGGGGCATCGAAGTCGGAATGCCGCGAAACTCACCGAGTCAAAGCGTTTCGCCGTTTGCGGAAGAAAGTCTGATGTAGAACAAGTAGCAGAAGCATACATGCTCAAGAGGGATCACCCGAAATTCAAAGGCAACTGAATTTCGGCAACCGGGGCATCGAAGTCGGAATGCCGCGAAACTCACCGAGTCAAAGCGTTTCGCCGTTTGCGGAAGAAAGTCTGATGTAGAACAAGTAGCAGAAGCATACATGCTCAAGAGGGATCACCCGAAATTCAAAGGCAACTGAATTTCGGCAACCGGGGCATCGAAGTCGGAATGCCGCGAAACTCACCGAGTCAAAGCGTTTCGCCGTTTGCGGAAGAAAGTCTGATGTAGAACAAGTAGCAGAAGCATACATGCTCAAGAGGGATCACCCGAAATTCAAAGGCAACTGAATTTCGGCAACCGGGGCATCGAAGTCGGAATGCCGCGAAACTCACCGAGTCAAAGCGTTTCGCCGTTTGCGGAAGAAAGTCTGATGTAGAACAAGTAGCAGAAGCATACATGCTCAAGAGGGATCACCCGAAATTCAAAGGCAACTGAATTTCGGCAACCGGGGCATCGAAGTCGGAATGCCGCGAAACTCACCGAGTCAAAGCGTTTCGCCGTTTGCGGAAGAAAGTCTGATGTAGAACAAGTAGCAGAAGCATACATGCTCAAGAGGGATCACCCGAAATTCAAAGGCAACTGAATTTCGGCAACCGGGGCATCGAAGTCGGAATGCCGCGAAACTCACCGAGTCAAAGCGTTTCGCCGTTTGCGGAAGAAAGTCTGATGTAGAACAAGTAGCAGAAGCATACATGCTCAAGAGGGATCACCCGAAATTCAAAGGCAACTGAATTTCGGCAACCGGGGCATCGAAGTCGGAATGCCGCGAAACTCACCGAGTCAAAGCGTTTCGCCGTTTGCGGAAGAAAGTCTGATGTAGAACAAGTAGCAGAAGCATACATGCTCAAGAGGGATCACCCGAAATTCAAAGGCAACTGAATTTCGGCAACCGGGGCATCGAAGTCGGAATGCCGCGAAACTCACCGAGTCAAAGCGTTTCGCCGTTTGCGGAAGAAAGTCTGATGTAGAACAAGTAGCAGAAGCATACATGCTCAAGAGGGATCACCCGAAATTCAAAGGCAACTGAATTTCGGCAACCGGGGCATCGAAGTCGGAATGCCGCGAAACTCACCGAGTCAAAGCGTTTCGCCGTTTGCGGAAGAAAGTCTGATGTAGAACAAGTAGCAGAAGCATACATGCTCAAGAGGGATCACCCGAAATTCAAAGGCAACTGAATTTCGGCAACCGGGGCATCGAAGTCGGAATGCCGCGAAACTCACCGAGTCAAAGCGTTTCGCCGTTTGCGGAAGAAAGTCTGATGTAGAACAAGTAGCAGAAGCATACATGCTCAAGAGGGATCACCCGAAATTCAAAGGCAACTGAATTTCGGCAACCGGGGCATCGAAGTCGGAATGCCGCGAAACTCACCGAGTCAAAGCGTTTCGCCGTTTGCGGAAGAAAGTCTGATGTAGAACAAGTAGCAGAAGCATACATGCTCAAGAGGGATCACCCGAAATTCAAAGGCAACTGAATTTCGGCAACCGGGCATCGAAGTCGGAATGCCGCGAAACTCACCGAGTCAAAGCGTTTCGCCGTTTGCGGAAGAAAGTCTGATGTAGAACAAGTAGCAGAAGCATACATGCTCAAGAGGGATCACCCGAAATTCAAAGGCAACTGAATTTCGGCAACCGGGGCATCGAAGTCGGAATGCCGCGAAACTCACCGAGTCAAAGCGTTTCGCCGTTTGCGGAAGAAAGTCTGATGTAGAACAAGTAGCAGAAGCATACATGCTCAAGAGGGATCACCCGAAATTCAAAGGCAACTGAATTTCGGCAACCGGGGCATCGAAGTCGGAATGCCGCGAAACTCACCGAGTCAAAGCGTTTCGCCGTTTGCGGAAGAAAGTCTGATGTAGAACAAGTAGCAGAAGCATACATGCTCAAGAGGGATCACCCGAAATTCAAAGGCAACTGAATTTCGGCAACCGGGGCATCGAAGTCGGAATGCCGCGAAACTCACCGAGTCAAAGCGTTTCGCCGTTTGCGGAAGAAAGTCTGATGTAGAACAAGTAGCAGAAGCATACATGCTCAAGAGGGATCACCCGAAATTCAAAGGCAACTGAATTTCGGCAACCGGGGCATCGAAGTCGGAATGCCGCGAAACTCACCGAGTCAAAGCGTTTCGCCGTTTGCGGAAGAAAGTCTGATGTAGAACAAGTAGCAGAAGCATACATGCTCAAGAGGGATCACCCGAAATTCAAAGGCAACTGAATTTCGGCAACCGGGGCATCGAAGTCGGAATGCCGCGAAACTCACCGAGTCAAAGCGTTTCGCCGTTTGCGGAAGAAAGTCTGATGTAGAACAAGTAGCAGAAGCATACATGCTCAAGAGGGATCACCCGAAATTCAAAGGCAACTGAATTTCGGCAACCGGGGCATCGAAGTCGGAATGCCGCGAAACTCACCGAGTCAAAGCGTTTCGCCGTTTGCGGAAGAAAGTCTGATGTAGAACAAGTAGCAGAAGCATACATGCTCAAGAGGGATCACCCGAAATTCAAAGGCAACTGAATTTCGGCAACCGGGGCATCGAAGTCGGAATGCCGCGAAACTCACCGAGTCAAAGCGTTTCGCCGTTTGCGGAAGAAAGTCTGATGTAGAACAAGTAGCAGAAGCATACATGCTCAAGAGGGATCACCCGAAATTCAAAGGCAACTGAATTTCGGCAACCGGGGCATCGAAGTCGGAATGCCGCGAAACTCACCGAGTCAAAGCGTTTCGCCGTTTGCGGAAGAAAGTCTGATGTAGAACAAGTAGCAGAAGCATACATGCTCAAGAGGGATCACCCGAAATTCAAAGGCAACTGAATTTCGGCAACCGGGGCATCGAAGTCGGAATGCCGCGAAACTCACCGAGTCAAAGCGTTTCGCCGTTTGCGGAAGAAAGTCTGATGTAGAACAAGTAGCAGAAGCATACATGCTCAAGAGGGATCACCCGAAATTCAAAGGCAACTGAATTTCGGCAACCGGGGCATCGAAGTCGGAATGCCGCGAAACTCACCGATGTACATCGCGACTTTCGCCGTTTGCGGGAAAAAGTCTGACGTAGAACACGTACGAGAAGCATACCGGATCAAGAGGCATTACCTGAAATTCAAAGGCCACCTGAATTTCGGCAACCGGGGCATCGAATTCGGAAATGTCGCGAAACTCAACCGAGTCAACGAGTTTCGCCGTACTGAGAAGAATGATTGAGTGTCGAACAAGTAGCAGACGCATTCATGCTTTAGAGGGATTACATGGAATTCACTCAGGCAACTAATTTTAGCCGACCGTGGGGATTTAAGTCTTAATGTGCGAACCTCACCGAGGCAACGCGCTTCGCCGTTTTGGGACATAAGTCTGATGTAGAACAACGGTAGCAGAGGCATACATGCTCAAGAGGGATGACCCGAAATTCAACGGCAAATAAATTTCGGCAACCGGGGCATCGACGTCGGAATGCGGCGAAACTTCACCGAGGCAAAACGTTTCGCCGTATGCGGTAAGAAAGTGTGAAGTACGAACAAGTCTCAGAAGCATACATGATCACGAGGGATACAACGAAATTCAAAGGCAAATGAATTTCGGCAACCGGGGCATGCGAATTCGGGAATGCCGCGAACAAATCACCGAGGCCAGCTTTTCGCAGTAATGGAAGAAAGACTGATGTTGCCAAGTTGACCTACGCAGACAAGCACCGAGGGATCAACCGAACTTCAAAGGCAACTGAATATTCGGCAACCGTGGCAATCCGATGTCGGAATGCCGCGACAATCTCACCGAGTCAATGTGCGTCGTTTCGCCGTTTCTCTGCGGAAGAAAGTCTGACGTAGAACAAGTAAAGAAGCATCCCAAGCTCAAGAGGGATCACCCGACAATTCAAAGGCAACTGAATTTCGGCAAACCGGGAGCCTCGAGAAGTCGGCATGCCGCGAAACTCACCGAGTCAAAGCGTTTACGCCTCGTTTTTGGGGAAGAAAGTCTGATTGGGATATAGAACAAAGTTAGCAGAAGCATACATGCTCAAAGAGGGATCACCCGACTATTCAAAGGCACACTGAAATACAGCAACCTGGGCATCGAAGTCGGAATGCCCGCGGAAACGTGCACAGAGGTCCAAAGCGTTTCGCCGTTAGCGGAAGAAAGTCCTGATGTAGTAACCAAGTATGAGCCGCTTACATGCTCAAGAGGGATCACAGAAATTCAAAGGCAACTGAGTTTCGCGCAACCGGTGCATCGAAGCTTCGGAAAGCCGCGAAACTCACCGATGTCAAAGCGTTTCGCCGCTACTGCGGAAGAAAGACTGCATGTAAGAAACAAGTAGAAGAAGCGATACATGCTCAAGAGGGATCACCCGAAATTCAACCATAGGCAACTGAATTTCGGGCAACCGGGGCAATCGATGACGTTAATGCCGCGAAACTCACCCGAGTCAAAGCGTTTCGCGCTCGTTTGTGGAAGGAAAGTCTGATGTAGAAGCAAGTAGCAGAAGCATACATGCTCAAGAGGGCGATCACACCGAAATCTCAAAGGCAACTGAATTTTACGGCAACCGGGGCATCAGAAGTCGGATATGCGCGAAACTCACCGAGGTCAAAGTGTTTCGCCGTATGCGGAAGAAAAGTCTGTATGTTAGAACCAAGTAGCAGCAGCATACAAATGCTCAATAGGGATCACCGCGAAATTACAAAGGCAACTAGAATTTCGGCAACCGTGAGGCATACGACAGTTTCGGATTGCCGGCTGAAAACGCACCGAGTCAAAGCGTTTCGCCGTTTCCGGAAGAAAGTCCTGGAGTGTAGCACAATTAGCAGTAACAGCATACATGTTCAAGAGGGAATTCCTAACCACCGAAATTCAAACAGATGCAACTGAATATCCCCGGCAACCGGGCATCGAAGTCGGAATGCGCGAAAACCTCAACCAGCGGAAGCTGTTACGTAGCCGTATTGCGGAAGAAGTCTGAAGTCGAACAAGATCGGACAGAAGCATGCTCTCACGATGCTAACCAAAGGGATCACCCGACAATTCAAAGGCAACTGAATTTCGGCTACCGGGGCATCGAAGTCGGAATGCCGCGAAACTCACCGAGTCAAAGCGTTTCGCCGTTTGCGGAAGAAAGTCTGATGTTGAACAAGTAGCAGAAGCATACATGCTCAAGAGGGATCACCTGAAATTCAAAGGCAACTGAATTTCGGCAACCGGGCATCGATGTCGGAATGCCGCGAAACTCACCGAGTCAAAGCGTTTTGCCGTTTGCGGAAGAAAGTCTGATGTAGAACAAGTAGAAGAAGATTCATGCTCAAGAGGGATCACCCGAAATTCAAAGGCAACTGAATTTCAGCAACCGGGGCACTCGAAGTCGGAATGCCGCGAACTCACCGAGTCAAATCGTTTAGCCGTTTGGGGAAGAAAGTCTGATGTAGACCAAGTAGAAGAAGCATACATGCTCAAGAGGGATCACCCGAAATTCAAAGGCAACTGAATTTCGGCAACCGGGGCATCGAAGTCGGAATGCCGCGAAACTCACCGAGTCAAAGCGTTTCGCCGGTTGCGGAAGAAAGTCTGATGTAGAACAAGTAGAAGAAGCATACATGCTCAAGAGGGATCACCTGAAATTCAAAGGCAACTGAATTTCGGCAACCGGGGCATCGATGTCGGAATGCCGCGAAACTCACCGAGTCAAAGCTTTTCGCCGTTTCTGGAAGAAAGTCTGATGCAGAACAAGTAGATGAAGCATACATGCTCAAGAGGGATCACCCGAAATTCAAAGGCAACTGAATTTCGGCAACCGGGGCATCGAAGTCGGAATGCCGCGAAACTCACCGAGTCAAAGAGTTTTGCCGTTTGCGGAAGAAAGTCTGATGTAGAACAAGTAGCAGAAGCATACATGCTCAAGAGGGATCACCCGAAATTCAAAGGCAACTGAATTTCAACAACCGGGGTATCGAAGTCGGAATGCCGCGAAACTCACCGACTCAAAGCGTTTCGCCGTTTGTGGAAGAAAGTCTTCTGTAGAAAAAGTAGCAGAAGCATACATGCTCAAGAGGGATCACCCGAACTTCACAGGCAACTGAATTTCGGCAACCGGGGCATCGAAGTCGGAATGTCGCGAAACTCACCGAGTCAAAGCGTTTCGCCGTTTGCGGAAGAAAGTCTGATGTAGAACAAGTAGCAGAAGCATACATGCTCAAGAGGATCACCCGAAATTCAAAGGCAACTGAATTTCGGCAACCAGGCATCGAAGTCGGAATGCCGCGAAACTCACCGAGTCAAAGCGTTTCGCCGTTTGGGGAAGTAAGTCTGATGTAGAACAAGTAGCAGAAGCATACATGCTCAAGAGGGATCACCCGAAATTCAAAGGCAAACTGAATTTCGGCAACCCTGGCATCGATGTCGGAATGCCGCGAAACTCACCGAGTCAAAGCGTTTCGCCGTTTGCGGAAGAAAGTCTGATGTAGAACAAGTAGCAGAAGCATACATGCTCAAGAGGGATCACCCGAAATTCAAAGGCAACTGAATTTCGGCAACCGGGGCATCGAAGTCTGAATGCCGCGAAACTCACCGAGTCAAAGCGTTTCGCCGTTTGCGGAAGAAAGTCTGATGTAGAACAAGTAGCAGAAGCATACATGCTCAAGAGGGATCACCCGAAATTCAAAGGCAACTGATTTTCAGCAACCGGGCATCGAAGTCGGAATGCCGCGCAACTCACCGAGTCAAAGCGTTTCGCCGTTTGCGGAAGAAAGTCTGATGTAGAACAAGTAGCATAAGCATACATGCTCAAGAGGGATCACCCGAAATTCAAAGGCAACTGAATTTCGGCAACCGGGGCATCGAAGTCGGAATGCCGCGAAACTCACCGAGTCAAAGCGTTTCGCCGTTTGCGGAAGAAGTCTGATGTAGAACAAGTAGCAGAAGCATACATGCTCAAGAGGGATCACCCGAAATGCAAAGGCAACTGAATTTCGTCAACCGGGGAATCGAAGTCGGAATGCCGCGAAACTCACCGAGTCAAAGCGTTTCGCCGTTTGCTGAAGAAAGTCTGATGGAGAACAAGTAGCAGAAGCATACATGCTCAAGAGGGATCACCCGAAATTCAAAGGCAACTGAATTTCGGCAACCGGGGCATCGAAGTCGGAATGCCGCGAAACTCACCGACTCAAAGCGTTTCGCCGTTTGCGGAAGTAAGTCTGATGTAGAACAAGTAGCAGAAGCATACATGCTCAAGAGGGATCACCCGAAATTCAAAGCAACTGAATTTCGCAACCGGGCATCGAAGTCAGCATGCCGCGAAACTCACCGAGGTCAAAGCGTTTCGCCGTTTGGGGAAGAAAGTCTGATGTAGAACAAGTAGCCGAAGCATACATGCTCAAGAGGGATCACCCGAAATTCAAAGGCAACTGAATTTCGGCAACCGGGGCATCGAAGTCGTAATGCCGTGAAACTCACGGAGTCAAAGCGTTTCGCCGTTTGCGGAAGAAATTCAGATGGAGAACAAGTAGCAGAAGCATACATGCTCAAGAGGGATCACCCGAAATTCAAAGGCAACTGAATTTCGGCAAACGGGGAATCGTGTCGGAATGCCGCGAAACTCACCGAGTCAAAGTGTTTCGCCGTTTGCGGAAGAAAGTATGAAGTAGAACAAGTAGCAGAAGCATACATGCTCAAGAGGGATCACCCGAAATTCAAAGGCAACTGAATTTCGGCAACGGGGCATCGAAGTCGGAATGCCGCGAAACTCACCGAGTCAAAGCGTTTCGCGTTTGCGGAAGAAAGTCTGATGAAGAACAAGTAGCAGAAGCATACATGCTCAAGAGGGATCACCCGAAATTCAAAGGCAACTGAATTTCGGCAACGGGGCATCGAAGTCGGAATGCCGCGAAACTCACCGAGTCAAAGCGTTTCCGCGCGTTTGCGGAAGAAAGTCTGATGTAGAACAAGTAGCAGAAGCATACATGCTCAAGAGGGATCTCCCGAAATTCAAAGGCAACTGAATTTCGGCAACCGGGGCATCGAAGTCGGAATTGCCGCGAAACTCACGAGTCAAAGCGTTTCGCCGTTTGCGGAAGAAAGTCTGATGTAGAACAAGTAGAAAAGCATACATGCTCAAGAGGGATCACCCGAAATTCAAAGGCAATTGAATTTCGGCAACTAGTGCATCAAAGTCGGAATGCCGCGAAACTCATCGAGTCAAAGCGTTTCGCCGTTTGTGGAAGAATGTCTGAGGTACAACAAGTACCAGAAGCATACATGCTCATGAGGGATCACCCGAAATTCAAAGACACTGGAATTTCCGCAACCGGGGGATCGAAGTCGGAATGCCGCGAAACTCACCGACTCAAAGCGTTTCGCCGTTTGCGGAAGAAAGTCTGATGTAGAACAAGTAGCAGAAGCATACATGCTCAAGAGGGATCACCCGAAATTCAAAGGCAACTGAATTTCGGCAACCGGGGCATCGAAGTCGGAATGCCGCGAAACTCACCGAGTCAAAGCGTTTCGCCGTTTGGGTAAGAAAGTCTGATGTAGAACAAGTAGAAGAAGCATACATGCTCAAGAGGGATCACACGAAATTCAACGGCAACTGAATTTCGGCAACCAGGGCATCGTAGTCGGAATGCCGCGAAACTCACCGAGTCAAAGCGTTTCGCCGTTTGGGGAAGAAAGTCTGAAGTAGAACAAGTAGCAGAAGCATACATGCTCAAGAGGGATCACCCGAAATTCAAAGGCAACTGAATTTCGGCAATCGGGGCATCGAAGTCGGAATGCCGCGAAACTCACCGAGTCAAAGCGTTTTGCCGTTTGGGGAAGAAAGTCTGATGTAGAACAAGTAGAAGAAGCATACATGCTCAAGAGGGATCACCCGAAATTCAAAGGCAAACTGAATTTCGGCAACCGGGGCATCGAAGTCGGAATGCCGCGAAACTCACCGAGTCAAAGCGTTTCGCCTTTGGGGAAGAAAGTCTGAAGTAGAACAAGTAGCAGAAGCATACATGCTCAAGAGGGATCACCCGAAATTCAAAGGCAACTGAATTTCGGCAACCGGGGCATCGTAGTCGGAATGCCGCGAAACTCACCGAGTCAAAGCGTTTCGCCGTTTGCGGAAGAAAGTCTGATGTAGAACAAGTAGCAGAAGCATACATGCTCAAGAGGGATCACCAGAAATTCAAAGGCAACTGAATTTCGGCAACCGGGGCATCGAAGTCGGAATGCCGCGAAACTCACCGAGTCAAAGCGTTTCGCCGTTTTGCGGAAGAAAGTCTGATGTAGAACAAGCATACATGCTCAAGAAGGGATCACCCGAAATTCAAAGGCAACTGAATTTCGGCAACCGGGCATCGAAGTCGGAATGCCGCGAAACTCACCGAGTCAAAAGCGTTTCGCCGTTTGCGGAAGAAAGTCTGATGTAGAACAAGTAGCAGAAGCATACATGCTCAAGAGGGATCACCCGAAATTCAAAGGCAACTGAATTTCGGCAACCGGGGCATCGAAGTCGGAATGCGCGAAACTCACCGAGTCAAAGCGTTTCGCCGTTTGCGGAAGAAAGTCTGATGTAGAACAAGTAGCAGAAGCATACATGCTCAAGAGGGATCACCCGAAATTCAAAGGCAACTGAATTTCGGCAACCGGGGCATCGAAGTCGGTAATGCCGCGAAACTCACAGAGTCAAAGCGTTTCGCCGTTTGCGGAAGAAAGTCTGATGTAGACACAAGTAGCAGAAGCATACATGCTCAAGAGGGATCACCCGAAATTCAAAGGCAACTGAATTTCGGCAACCGGGGCATCGAAGTCGGAATGCCGCGAAACTCACCGAGTCAAAGCGTTTCGACGTTTGCGGACGAAAGTCTGATGTAGAACAAGCAGAAGCATACATGCTCAAGAGGGATCACCCGAAATTCAAAGGCAACTGAATTTCGGCAACCCGGGGCATCGAAGTCGGAATGCCGCGAAACTCACCGAGTCAAAGCGTTTCGCCCGTTTGGGGAAGAAGTCTGATGTTAGAACAAGTAGCAGAAGCATACATGCTCAAGAGGGATCACCCGAAATTCAAAGGCAACTGAATTTCGGCAACCGGGGCATCGAAGTCGGAATGCCGCGAAACTCACGGAGTCAAAGCATTTCGCCGTTTGCGGAAGAAAGTCTGAAGTAGAACAAGTAGCAGAAGCATACATGCTCAAGAGGGATCACCTGAAATTCAAAGGCAACTGAATTTCGGCAACCGGGGCATCGAAGTCGGAATGCCGCGAAACTCACCGAGTCAAAGCGTTTCGCCGTTTGCGCAAGAAAGTCTGATGTAGAACAAGTAGCAGAAGCATACATGCTCAAGAGGGATCACCCGAAATTCAAAGGCAACTGAATTTCGGCAACCGGGGCATCGAAGTCGGAATGCCGTGAAACTCACCGAGTCAAAGCGTTTCGCCGTTTGCGGAAGAAAGTCTGATGTAGAACAAGCAAAGCATACATGCTCAAGAGGGATCACCCGAAATTCAAAGGCAACCTGAATTTCGGCAACCGGGGCATCGAAGTCGGAATGCCGCGAAACTCACCGAGTCAAAGCGTTTCGCCGTTTTGGGAAGAAAGTCTGAAGTAGAACAAGAAGCAGAAGCATACATGCTCAAGAGGGATCACCCGAAATTCAAAGGCAAATGAATTTCGGCAACCGGGCATCGTAGTCGGAATGCCGCGAAACTCACCGAGTCAAAGCGTTTCGCCGTTTGCGGAAGAAAGTCTGATGTAGAACCAGTAGCAGAAGCATACATGCTCAAGAGGGAATCACCCGAAATTCAAAGGCAACTGAATTTCGACAACCGGGGATCGTAGTCGGAATGCCGCGAAACTCATGGAGTCAAAGCGTTTCGCCGTTTGCTGAAGAAAGTCTGATGTAAACAAGTAGCAGAAGCATGCATGCTCAAGAGGGATCACCCGAAATTCAAAGGCAATGAATTTCGGCAACCTGGGCATCGTAGTCGGGAATGCCGCTAAACTCACCGAGTCAAAGCAAACAGTTTCGCCGTTTGGGGAAGAAAGTCTGATGTGAGAACAAGTAGCAGAAGCCTATACATGCTCAAGGAGGGATCACCCGAAATTTCAAAGGCAACTGAATTTCGGCAACCTGGGCATCGAAGTCGGAATGCCGCGAATACTCACCGAGTCAAAGCAGTTTCGCCGCTAGATGCGGTAAGAAAGTCTGATTGTAGAACAAGTAGCAGAAGCATACATGCTCAAGGAGGGATCACCCGAAATTCAAAGGACAACTGAATTTCGGCAACCCGGGGCAATCGAAGTCGGAATGCCGCGGAAACTCACCGAGTCAACAGCATTTCGCGCCGTTATGGGGAAGAAAGTCTGAAGTAAGAACAAGTAGAAGAAGCATACATGCTCACAGAGGGATCACCCGAAATTCAATGGCAACTGAATTTCGGCAATCCGGGGCATCGTAGTCGGGATGCCTCGAAACTCACCGAGTCAAAGCGTTTCGCCGTTTGCGGAAGAAAGTCTGAAGTAGAACAAGTAGCAGAAGCATACATGCTCAAGAGGGATCACCCGAAATTCAAAGGCAACTGAATTTCGGCAACCGGGGCATCGAAGTCGGAATGCCGCGAAACTCACCGAGTCAAAGCGTTTCGCCGTTAGCGGAAGAAAGTT
>CM055349.1:6611906-6645450 GCA_029228515.1 Populus alba x Populus x berolinensis | reverse complement strand
CCCGGTTGCCGAAATTCAGTTGCCTTTGAATTTCGGTTAACCTCCTTGAGCATGTATGCTTTGCTACTTGTTCTATTCAGACTATCTTCCGCAAAGGCGTAACGCTTTGACTTGGTGAGTTTCGCGGCATTCCGACTTCGATGCCTCGGTTGCCGAAATTCAGTTGCCTTTGAATTTCGGGTGATCCCTCTTGAGCATGTATGCTTCTGCTACTTGTTCTACATCAGACTTTCTTCCCTAACGGCGAAACTCTTTGACTCGGTGAGTTTCGCGGCATTCGACTTCGATGCCCGGTTGCCGAAATTCAGTTGCCTTTGAATTTGGGTGATCCTCTTGAGCATGTATGCTTCTGCTACTTGTTCTACATCAGACTTTCTTCCAAACGGCCAAACGCTTTGACTCGGTGAGTTTCGCGGCATCCGACTTCGATGCCGGTTGCCGAAATTCAGTTGCCTTTGAATTTCGGGTGATCCCTCTTGAGCATGTATGCTTCTGCTACTTGTTCTACATCAGACTTTCTTCCGCAAACGGCGAAACGCTTTGACTCGGTGAGTTTCGCGGCATTCCGACTTCGATGCCCCGGTTGCCGAAATTCAGTTGCCTTTGAATTTCGGGTGATCCCTCTTGAGCATGTATGCTTCTGCTACTTGTTCTACATCAGACTATCTTCCCCAAACGGCGAAACGCTTTGACTCGGTGAGTTTCGCGGCATTCGACTTCGATGCCCGGTTGCCGAAATTCAGTTGCCTTTGAATTTCGGGTTATCCCTCTTGAGCATGTATGCTTCTTCTACTTGTTCTACATCAGACTTTCTTCCCCAAACGGCGAAACGCTTTGACTCGGTGAGTTTCGCGGCATTCCGACTTCGATGCCCCGGTTGCCGAAATTCAGTTGCCTTTGAATTTCAGGTGATCCCTCTTGAGCATGTATGCTTCTTCTACTTGTTCTACGTAAGACTTTCTTCCAGAAACGGCGAAACGCATTGACTCGGTGAGTTTCGCGGCATTCCGACATCGATGCCCCGGTTGCCGAAATTCAGTTGCCTTTGAATTTCAGGTGATCCCTCTTGAGCATGTATGCTTCTTCTACTTGTTCTACATCAGTCTTTCTTCCGCAACCGGCGAAACGCTTTGAGTCGGTGAGTTTCGCGCCATTCCGACTTCGATGCCCTGGTTGCCGAAATTCAGTTGCCTTTGAATTTCGGGTGATCCCTCTTGAGCATGTATGCTTCTGCTACTTGTCCTACTTCAGACTTTCTTCCCCAAACGGCGAAACGCTTTAATCGGTGAGTTTCGCGGCATTCCGACTTCGATACCCCGGTTGTTGAAATTCAGTTGCCTTTGAATTTCGGGTGATCCCTCTTGAGCATGTATGCTTCTGCTACTTGTTCTACATCAGACTTTCTTCCGCTAGCGGCGAAACACTTTGACTCGGTGAGTTTCGCGGCATTCCAACTTCGATGCCCCGGTTGCCGAAATTCAGTTGCCTTTGAATTTCGGGTGATCCCTCTTGAGCATGTATGCTTCTGCTACTTGTTCTACATCAGACTTTCTTCCCCAAACGGCGAAACGCTTTGACTCGGTGAGTTTCGCGGCATTCCGACTTCGATTCCCGGTTGCCGAAATTCAGTTGCCTTTGAATTTCGGGTGATCCCTCTTGAGCATGTATGCTTCTGCTACTTGTTCTACATCAGACTTTCTTCCGCAAACGGCGAAACGCTTTGACTCGGTGAGTTTCGCGGCATTCCGACTTCGATGCCCCGGTTGCCGAAATTCAGTTGCCTTTGAATTTCGGGTGATCCCTCTTGAGCATGTATGCTTCTGCTACTTGTTCTACATCAGACTTTCTTCCGCAAACGGCGAAACGCTTTGACTCGGTGAGTTTCGCGGCATTCCGACTTCGATGCCCCGGTTGCCGAAATTCAGTTGCCTTTGAATTTCGGGTGATCCCTCTTGAGCATGTATGCTTCTGCTACTTGTTCTACATCAAACTTTCTTCCGCAAACGGCGAAACGCTTTGACTCGGTGAGTTTCGCGGCATTCCGACTTCGATGCCCCGGTTGCCGAAATTCAGTTGCCTTTGAATTTCGGGTGATCCCTCTTGAGCATGTAGGCTTCTGCTACTTGTTCTACATCAGACTTTCTTCCCAAACGGCGAAACGCTTTGACTCGGTGAGTTTCGCGGCATTCCGACTTCGATGCCCCGGTTGCCGAAATTCAGTTGCCTTTGAATTTCGGGTGATCCCTCTTGAGCATGTATGCTTCTGCTACTTGTTCTACATCAGACTTTCTTCGCAAACGGCGAAACGCTTTGACTCGGTGAGTTTCGCGGGCATTCCGACTTCGATGCCCGGTTGCCGAAATTCAGTTGCCTTTGAATTTCGGGTGATCCCTCTTGAGCATGTATGCTTCTGCTACTTGTTCTACATCAGACTTTCTTCCGCAAACGGCGAAACGCTTTGACTCGGTGAGTTTCGCGGCATTCCGACTTCGATGCCCGGTTGCCGAAATTCAGTTGCCTTTGAATTTCGTGTGAACCCTCTTGAGCATGTATGCTTCTTCTACTTGTTCCCCATCAGACTTTCTTCGCCAAATGGCGAAACGCTTTGACTCCGTGAGTTTTGCGGCATTCCGACTTCGATGCCTGGTTGCCGAAATTCAGTTGCCTTTGAATTTCGGGTGATCACTCTTGAGCAAGTATACTTCTGCTACTTGTTCTACATCAGACTTTCTTCCGCAAAACGGCGAAACGCTTTGACTAGGTGAGTTTCGCGGCATTCCGACTTCGATGCCCCGGTTGCCGAAATTCAGTTGCCTTTGAATTTCGGGTGATCCCTCTTGAGCATGTATGCTTCTGCTACTTGTTCTACATCAGATTTTCTTCCGCAAACGGCGAAACGCTTTGACTCGGTGAGTTTCGCGGCATTCCGACTTCGATGCCCCGGTTGCCGAAATTCAGTTGCCTTTGAATTTCGGGTGATCCCTCTTGAGCATGTATGCTTCTGCTACTTGTTCTACATCAGACTTTCTTACGCAAACGGCGAAACGCTGGGAGTCGGTGAGTTTCGCGGCATTCCGACTTCGATGCCCCGGTTGCCGAAATTCAGTTGCCTTTGAATTTCGGGTGATCCCTCTTGAGCATGTATGCTTCTGCTACTTGTTCTACATCAGATTTTCTTCCCCAAACGGCGAAACGCTTTGACTCGGTGAGTTTCGCGGCATTCCGACTTCGATGCCCCGGTTGCCGAAATTCAGTTGCCTTTGAATTTCGGGTGATCCCTCTTGAGCATGTATGCTTCTGCTACTTGTTCTACATCAGACTTTCTTCCGCAAATGGCGAAACGCTTTGACTCGGTGAGTTTCGCGGCATGTCGACTTCGATGCCCCGGTTGCCGAAAATTCAGTTGCTTTTGAATTTCGGGTGATCCCTCTTGAGCATGTATGCTTCTGCTACTTGTTCTACATCAGACTTTCTTCCGCAAACGGCGAAACGCTTTGACTCGGTGAGTTTCGCGGCATTCCGACTTCGATGCCCCGGTTGCCGAAATTCAGTTGCCTTTGAATTTCGGGTGATCCCTCTTGAGCATGTATGCTTCTGCTACTTGTTCTACATCAGACTTTCTTCCACAAACGACGAAACGCTTTGACTCGGTGAGTTTCACGGCATTACGACTTCGATTCCCCGGTTTCCAAAATTCAGTTGCCTTTGAATTTCGGGTGATCCCTCTTGAGCATGTATGCTTCTGCTACTTGTTCTACATCAGACTTTCTTCGTCAAACGGCGAAACTCCTTGACTCGGTGTGTTTCGCGGCATTCCGACTTCGATGCCCCGGTTGCTGAAATTCAGTTGCCTTTGAATTTTGGGTGATCCCTCTTGAGCATGTATGCTTCTGCTACTTGTTCTACATCAGACTTTCTTCCACAAACGACGAAACGCTTTGACTCGGTGAGTTTCACGGCATTACGACTTCGATTCCCCGGTTGCCGAAATTCAGTTGCCTTTGAATTTCGGGTGATCCCTCTTGAGCATGTATGCTTCTGCTACTTGTTCTACATCAGACTTTCTTCCCAAACGGCGAAACGCTTTGACTCGGTGAGTTTCGCGGCATTCCGACTTCGATGCCCCGGTTGCCGAAATTCAGTTGCCTTTGAATTTCGGGTGATCCCTCTTGAGCATGTATGCTTCTGCTACTTGTTCTACATCAGACTTGCTTCCGCAAACGGCGAAACGCTTTGACTCGGTGAGTTTCGCGGCATTCCGACTTCGATGCCCCGGTTGCCGAAATTCAGTTGCCTTTGAATTTCGGGTGATCCCTCTTGAGCATGTATGCTTCTGCTACTTGTTCTACATCAGACTTCTTCCCCAAACGGCGAAACGCTTTGACTCGGTGAGTTTCGCGGCATTCCGACTTCGATGCCCGGTTGCCGAAATTCAGTTGCCTTTGAATTTCGGGTGATCCCTCTTGAGCATGTATGCTTCTGCTACTTGTTCTACTTCAGACTTTCTTCCCAAAGGCGAAACGCTTTGACTCGGTGAGTTTCGCGGCATTCCGACTTCGATGCCCCGGTTGCCGAAATTCAGTTGCCTTTGAATTTCGGGTGATCCCTCTTGAGCATGTATGCTTCTGCTACTTGTTCTACTTCAGACTTTCTTCCGCAAACGGCGAAACGCTTTGACTCGGTGAGTTTCGCGGCATTCCGACTTCGATGCCCCGGTTGCCGAAATTCAGTTGCCTTTGAATTTCGGGTGATCCCTCTTGAGCATGTATGCTTCTGCTACTTGGTCTACTTCAGACTTTCTTTAGCAAACGGCGAAACGCTTTGACTCGGTGAGTTTCGCGGCATTCCGACTTCGATGCCCCGGTTGCCGAAATTCAGTTGCCTTTGAATTTCGGGTGATCCCTCTTGAGCATGTATGCTTCTGCTACTTGTTCTACATCAGACTTTCTTCCCCAAAGCGGCGAAACGCTTTGACTCGGTGAGTTTCGCGGCATTCCGACTTCGATGCCCCGGTTGCCGAAATTCAGTTGCCTTTGAATTTCGGGTGATCCCTCTTGAGCATGTATGCTTCTGCTACTTGTTCTACTTCAGACTTTCTTCCCCAAACGGCGAAACGCTTTGACTCGGTGAGTTTCGCGGCATTCCGACTTCGATGCCCCGGTTGCCGAAATTCAGTTGCCTTTGAATTTCGGGTGATCCCTCTTGAGCATGTATGCTTCTGCTACTTGTTCTACTTCAGACTTTCTTTCCCAAACGGCGAAACGCTTTGACTCGGTGAGTTTCGCGGCATTCCGACATCGATGCCCCGGTTGCCGAAATTCAGTTGCCTTTGAATTTCGGGTGATCCCTCTTGAGCATGTATGCTTCTGCTACTTGTTCTACTTCAGACTTTCTTCCCCAAACGGCGAAACGCTTTGACTCGGTGAGTTTCGCGGCATTCCGACTTCGATGCCCCGGTTGCCGAAATTCAGTTGCCTTTGAATTTCGGGTGATCCCTCTTGAGCATGTATGCTTCTGCTACTTGTTCTACTTCAGACTTTCTTCCGCAAACGGCGAAACGCTTTGACTCGGTGAGTTTCGCGGCATTCCGACTTCGATGCCCCGGTTGCCGAAATTCAGTTGCCTTTGAATTTCGGGTGATCCCTCTTGAGCATGTATGCTTCTGCTACTTGTTCTACATCAGACTTTCTTCCCAAACGGCGAAAACGCTTTGACTCGGTGAGTTTCGCGGCATTCCGACTTCGATGCCCTGGTTGCCGAAATTCAGTTGCCTTTGAATTTCGGGTGATCCCTCTTGAGCATGTATGCTTCTGCTACTTGTTCTACATCAGACTTTCTTCCCAAACGGCGAAACGCTTTGACTCGGTGAGTTTCGCGGCATTCCGACTTCGATGCCCCGGTTGCCGAAATTCAGTTGCCTTTGAATTTCGGGTGATCCCTCTTGAGCATGTATGCTTCTGCTACTTGTTCTACTTCAGACTTTCTTCCCAAACGGCGAAACGCTTTGACTGGGTGAGTTTCGCGGCATTCCGACTTCGATGCCCGGTTGCCGAAATTCAGTTGCCTTTGAATTTCGGGTGATCCCTCTTGAGCATGTATGCTTCTGCTACTTGTTCTACATCAGACTTTCTTCCCCAAACGGCGAAACGCTTTGACTCGGTGAGTTTCGCGGCATTCCGACTTCGATGCCCCGGTTGCCGAAATTCAGTTGCCTTTGAATTTCGGGTGATCCCTCTTGAGCATGTATGCTTCTGCTACTTGTTCTACATCAGACTTTCTTCCGCAAACGGCGAAACGCTTTGACTCGGTGAGTTTCGCGACATTCCGACTTCGATGCCCCGGTTGCCGAAATTCAGTTGCCTTTGAATTCGAGGTGATCCCTCTTGAGCATGTATGCTTCTGCTACTTGTTCTACTTCAGACTTTCTTCCCAAACGGCGAAACGCTTTGACTCGGTGAGTTTCGCGGCATTCCGACTTCGATGCCCCGGTTGCCGAAATTCAGTTGCCTTTGAATTTCGGGTGATCCCTCTTGAGCATGTATGCTTCTGCTACTTGTTCTACTTCAGACTTTCTTCCGCAAACGGCGAAACGCTTTGACTCGGTGAGTTTCGCGGCATTCCGACTTCGATGCCCGGTTGCCGAAATTCAGTTGCCTTTGAATTTCGGGTGATCCCTCTTGAGCATGTATGCTTCTGCTACTTGTTCTACTTCAGACTTTCTTCCCAAACGGCGAAACGCTTTGACTCGGTGAGTTTCGCGGCATTCCGACTTCGATGCCCCGGTTGCCGAAATTCAGTTGCCTTTGAATTTCGGGTGATCCCTCTTGAGCATGTATGCTTCTGCTACTTGTTCTACTTCAGACTTTCTTCCCAAACGGCGAAACGCTTTGACTCGGTGAGTTTCGCGGCATTCCGACTACGATGCCCGGTTGCCGAAATTCAGTTGCCTTTGAATTTCGGGTGATCCCTCTTGAGCATGTATGCTTCTGCTACTTGTTCTACATCAGACTTTCTTCCACTAGCAGCGAAACGCTTTGACTCGGTGAGTTTCGCGGCATTCCGACTTCGATGCCCCGGTTGCCGAAATTCAGTTGCCTTTGAATTTCGGGTGATCCCTCTTGAGCATGTATGCTTCTGCTACTTGTTCTACTTCAGACTTTCTTCCCCAAACGGCGAAACGCTTTGACTCGGTGAGTTTCGGGGCATTCCGACTTCGATGCCCGGTTGCCGAAATTCAGTTGCCTTTGAATTTCGGGTGATCCCTCTTGAGCATGTATGCTTCTGCTACTTGTTCTACTTCAGACTTTCTTCCCCAAACGGCGAAACGCTTTGACTCGGTGAGTTTCGCGGCATTCCGACTACGATGCCCGGTTGCCGAAATTCAGTTGCCTTTGAATTTCGGGTGATCCCTCTTGAGCATGTATGCTTATGCTACTTGTTCTACTTCAGACTTTCTTCCCTTAGCGGCGAAACGCTGTGAGTCGGTGAGTTTCGCGGCATTCCGACTTCCATGCCCCGGTTGCTGAAATTCAGTTGCCTTTTAATTTCGGGTAATCCCTCTTGAGCATGTATGCTTCTGCTACTTGGTCTAGTTCAGACTTTCTTCCGCTAGCGGCGAAACGCTTTGACTCGGTGAGTTTCGCGGCATTCCGACTTCGATGCCCCGGTTGCCGAAATTCAGTTGCCTTTGAATTTCGGGTCATCCCTCTTGAGCATGTATGCTTCTGCTACTTGTTCTACATCAGACTTTCTTCCCAAACGGCGAAACGCTTTGACTCGGTGAGTTTCGCGGCATTCCGACTTCGATGCCCCGGTTGCCGAAATTCAGTTGCCTTTGAATTTCGGGTCATCCCTCTTGAGCATGTATGCTTCTGCTACTTGTTCTACTTCAGACATTCTTCCACTAGCGGCGAAACGCTTTGACTCGGTGAGTTTCGCGGCATTCCGACTTCGATGCCCCGGTTGCCGAAATTCAGTTGCCTTTGAATTTCGGGTGATCCCTCTTGAGCATGTATGCTTCTGCTACTTGTTCTACATCAGACTTTCTTCCCCAAACGGCGAAACGCTTTGACTCGGTGAGTTTCGCGGCATTCCGACTTCGATGCCCCGGTTGCCGAAATTCAGTTGCCTTTGAATTTCGGGTGATCCCTCTTGAGCATGTATGCTTCTGCTACTTGTTCTACTTCAGACTTTCTTCCCCAAACGGCGAAACGCTTTGACTCGGTGAGTTTCGCGGCATTCCGACTTCGATGCCCGGTTGCCGAAATTCAGTTGCCTTTGAATTTCGGGTGATCCCTCTTGAGCATGTATGCTTCTGCTACTTGTTCTACATCAGACTTTCTTCCCAAACGGCGAAACGCTTTGACTCGGTGAGTTTCGCGGCATTCCGACTTCGATGCCCCGGTTGCCGAAATTCAGTTGCCTTTGAATTTCGGGTGATCCCTCTTGAGCATGTATGCTTCTGCTACTTGTTCTACATCAGACTTTCTTCCCCAAAAGGCGAAACGCTTTGACTCGGTGAGTTTCGCGGCATTCCGACTTCGAGGCCCTGGTTGCCGAAATTCAGTTGCCTTTGAATTTCGGGCGATCCCTCTTGAGCATGTATGCTTCTGCTACTTGTTCTACTTCAGACTTTCTTCCCCAAACGGTGAAACGCTTTGACTCGGTGAGTTTCGCGGCATTCCGACTTCGAGGCCCCGGTTGCCGAAATTCAGTTGCCTTTGAATTTCGGGTGATCCCTCTTGAGCATGTATGCTTCTGCTACTTGTTCTACTTCAGACTTTCTTCCCCAAAAGGCGAAACTCTTTGACTCGGTGAGTATCGCGGCATTCCGACTTCGAGGCCCCGGTTGCCGAAATTCAGTTGCCTTTGAATTTCGGGTGATCCCTCTTGAGCATGTATGCTTCTGCTACTTCAGACTTTCTTCCCCAAAAGGCGAAACGCTTTGACTCGGTGAGTTTCGCGGCATTCCGACTTCGATGCCCCGGTTGCCGAAATTCAGTTGCCTTTGAATTTCGGGTGATCCCTCTTGAGCATGTATGCTTCTGCTACTTGTTCTACTTCAGACTTTCTTCCCCAAACGGTGAAACTCTTTGACTCGGTGAGTTTCGCGGCATTCCGCCTTCGATGCCCCGGTTGCCGAAATTCAATTGCCTTTGAATTTCGGGTGATCCCTCTTGAGCATGTATGCTTCTGCTACTTGTTCTACTTCAGACTTTCTTCCCCAAACGGCGAAACGCTTTGACTCGGTGAGTTTCGCGGCATTCCGACTTCGATGCCCGGTTGCCGAAATTCAGTTGCCTTTGAATTTCGGGTGATCCCTCTTGAGCATGTATGCTTCTGCTACTTGTTCTACATCAGACTTTCTTCCCCAAACGGCGAAACGCTTTGACTCGGTGAGTTTCGCGGCATTCCGACTTCGATGCCCGGTTGCCGAAATTCAGTTGCCTTTGAATTTCGGGTGATCCCTCTTGAGCATGTATGCTTCTGCTACTTGTTCTACTTCAGACTTTCTTCCCCAACGGCGAAACGCTTTGACTCGGTGAGTTTCGCGGCATTCCGACTTCGATGCCCCGGTTGCCGAAATTCAGTTGCCTTTGAATTTCGGGTGATCCCTCTTGAGCATGTATGCTTCTGCTACTTGTTCTACTTCAGACTTTCTTCCCAAACGGCGAAACGCTTTGACTCGGTGAGTTTCGCGGCATTCCGACATCGATGCCCGGTTGCCGAAATTCAGTTGCCTTTGAATTTCGGGTGATCCCTCTTGAGCATGTATGCTTCTGCTACTTGTTCTACTTCAGACTTTCTTCCCCAAACGGCGAAACGCTTTGACTCGGTGAGTTTCGCGGCATTCCGACTTCGATGCCCCGGTTGCCGAAATTCAGTTGCCTTTGAATTTCGGGTGATCCCTCTTGAGCATGTATGCTTCTGCTACTTGTTCTACATCAGACTTTCTTCCCCAAAAGGCGAAACGCTTTGACTCGGTGAGTTTCGCGGCATTCCGACTACGATGCCCCGGTTGCCGAAATTCAGTTGCCTTTGAATTTCGGGTGATCCCTCTTGAGCATGTATGCTTCTGCTACTTGTTCTACTTCAGACTTTCTTCCCCAAACGGCGAAACGCTTTGACTCGGTGAGTTTCGCGGCATTCCGACTTCGATGCCCCGGTTGCCGAAATTCAGTTGCCTTTGAATTTCGGGTGATCCCTCTTGAGCATGTATGCTTCTGCTACTTGGTCTAAATCAGACTTTCTTCCCCAAACGGCGAAACGCTTTGACTCGGTGAGTTTCGCGGCATTCCGACTTCGATGCCCCGGTTGCCGAAATTCAGTTGCCTTTGAATTTCGGGTGATCCCTCTTGAGCATGTATGCTTCTGCTACTTGTTCTACTTCAGACTTTCTTCCGCAAACGGCGAAACGCTTTGACTCGGTGAGTTTCGCGGCATTCCGACTTCGATGCCCCGGTTGCCGAAATTCAGTTGCCTTTGAATTTCGGGTGATCCCTCTTGAGCATGTATGCTTCTGCTACTTGTTCTACTTCAGACTTTCTTCCCAAAAGGCGAAACGCTTTGACTCGGTGAGTTTCGCGGCATTCCGACTTCGATGCCCGGTTGCCGAAATTCAGTTGCCTTTGAATTTCGGGTGATCCCTCTTGAGCATGTATGCTTCTGCTACTTGTTCTACATCAGACTTTCTTCCCAAACGGCGAAACGCTTTGACTCGGTGAGTTTCGCGGCATTCCGACTTCGATGCCCCGGTTGCCGAAATTCAGTTGCCTTTGAATTTCGGGTGATCCCTCTTGAGCATGTATGCTTCTGCTACTTGTTCTACATCAGACTTTCTTCCCAAACGGCGAAACGCTTTGACTCGGTGAGTTTCGCGGCATTCCGACTTCGATGCCCCGGTTGCCGAAATTCAGTTGCCTTTGAATTTCGGGTGATCCCTCTTGAGCATGTATGCTTCTGCTACTTGTTCTACATCAGACTTTCTTCCCAAACGGCGAAACGCTTTGACTCGGTGAGTTTCGCGGCATTCCGACTTCGATGCCCCGGTTGCCGAAATTCAGTTGCCTTTGAATTTCGGGTGATCCCTCTTGAGCATGTATGCTTCTGCTACTTGTTCTACATCAGACTTTCTTCCCAAAAGGCGAAACGCTTTGACTCGGTGAGTTTCGCGGCATTCCGACTTCGATGCCCCGGTTGCCGAAATTCAGTTGCCTTTGAATTTCGGGTGATCCCTCTTGAGCATGTATGCTTCTGCTACTTGTTCTACATCAGACTTTCTTCCCAAACGGCGAAACGCTTTGACTCGGTGAGTTTCGCGGCATTCCGACTTCGATGCCCGGTTGCCGAAATTCAGTTGCCTTTGAATTTCGGGTGATCCCTCTTGAGCATGTATGCTTCTGCTACTTGTTCTACATCAGACTTTCTTCCCCAAACGGCGAAACGCTTTGACTCGGTGAGTTTCGCGGCATTCCGACTTCGATGCCCCGGTTGCCGAAATTCAGTTGCCTTTGAATTTCGGGTGATCCCTCTTGAGCATGTATGCTTCTGCTACTTGTTCTACATCAGACTTTCTTCCCAAACGGCGAAACGCTTTGACTCGGTGAGTTTCGCGGCATTCCGACTTCGATGCCCCGGTTGCCGAAATTCAGTTGCCTTTGAATTTCGGGTGATCCCTCTTGAGCATGTATGCTTCTGCTACTTGTTCTACATCAGACTTTCTTCCCCAAACGGCGAAACGCTTTGACTCGGTGAGTTTCGCGGCATTCCGACTTCGATGCCCGGTTGCCGAAATTCAGTTGCCTTTGAATTTCGGGTGATCCCTCTTGAGCATGTATGCTTCTGCTACTTGTTCTACATCAGACTTTCTTCCGCAAACGGCGAAACGCTTTGACTCGGTGAGTTTCGCGGCATTCCGACTTCGATGCCCCGGTTGCCGAAATTCAGTTGCCTTTGAATTTCGGGTGATCCCTCTTGAGCATGTATGCTTCTGCTACTTGTTCTACTTCAGACTTTCTTCCCAAAAGGCGAAACGCTTTGACTCGGTGAGTTTCGCGGCATTCCGACTTCGATGCCCCGGTTGCCGAAATTCAGTTGCCTTTGAATTTCGGGTGATCCCTCTTGAGCATGTATGCTTCTGCTACTTGTTCTACTTCAGACTTTCTTCCCAAACGGCGAAACGCTTTGACTCGGTGAGTTTCGCGGCATTCCGACTTCGATGCCCGGTTGCCGAAATTCAGTTGCCTTTGAATTTCGGGTGATCCCTCTTGAGCATGTATGCTTCTGCTACTTGTTCTACATCAGACTTTCTTCCAAACGGCGAAACGCTTTGACTCGGTGAGTTTCGCGGCATTCCGACTTCGATGCCCCGGTTGCCGAAATTCAGTTGCCTTTGAATTTCGGGTGATCCCTCTTGAGCATGTATGCTTCTGCTACTTGTTCTACATCAGACTTTCTTCCCAAAAGGCGAAACGCTTTGACTCGGTGAGTTTCGCGGCATTCCGACTTCGATGCCCCGGTTGCCGAAATTCAGTTGCCTTTGAATTTCGGGTGATCCCTCTTGAGCATGTATGCTTCTGCTACTTGTTCTACATCAGACTTTCTTCCCAAACGGCGAAACGCTTTGACTCGGTGAGTTTCGCGGCATTCCGACTTCGATGCCCCGGTTGCCGAAATTCAGTTGCCTTTGAATTTCGGGTGATCCCTCTTGAGCATGTATGCTTCTGCTACTTGTTCTACATCAGACTTTCTTCGGAAACGGCGAAACGCTTTGACTCGGTGAGTTTCGCGGCATTCCAACTTCGATGCCCCGGTTGCCGAAATTCAGTTGCCTTTGAATTTCGGGTGATCCCTCTTGAGCATGTATGCTTCTGCTACTTGTTCTACTTCAGACTTTCTTCCCCAAACGGCGAAACGCTTTGACTCGGTGAGTTTCGCGGCATTCCGACTTCGATGCCCCGGTTGCCGAAATTCAGTTGCCTTTGAATTTCGGGTGATCCCTCTTGAGCATGTATGCTTCTGCTACTTGTTCTACATCAGACTTTCTTCCCCAAACGGCGAAACGCTTTGACTCGGTGAGTTTCGCGGCATTCCGACTTCGATGCCCCGGTTGCCGAAATTCAGTTGCCTTTGAATTTCGGGTGATCCCTCTTGAGCATGTATGCTTCTGCTACTTGTTCTACATCAGACTTTCTTCCCAAACGGCGAAACGCTTTGACTCGGTGAGTTTCGCGGCATTCCGACTTCGATGCCCCGGTTGCCGAAATTCAGTTGCCTTTGAATTTCGGGTGATCCCTCTTGAGCATGTATGCTTCTGCTACTTGTTCTACTTCAGACTTTCTTCCCAAAAGGCGAAACGCTTTGACTCGGTGAGTTTCGCGGCATTCCGACTTCGATGCCCCGGTTGCCGAAATTCAGTTGCCTTTGAATTTCGGGTGATCCCTCTTGAGCATGTATGCTTCTGCTACTTGTTCTACATCAGACTTTCTTCCCAAACGGCGAAACGCTTTGACTCGGTGAGTTTCGCGGCATTCCGACTTCGATGCCCCGGTTGCCGAAATTCAGTTGCCTTTGAATTTCGGGTGATCCCTCTTGAGCATGTATGCTTCTGCTACTTGTTCTACATCAGACTTTCTTCCAAACGGCGAAACGCTTTGACTCGGTGAGTTTCGCGGCATTCCGACTTCGATGCCCCGGTTGCCGAAATTCAGTTGCCTTTGAATTTCGGGTGATCCCTCTTGAGCATGTATGCTTCTGCTACTTGTTCTACTTCAGACTTTCTTCCCCAAACGGTGAAACGCTTTGACTCGGTGAGTTTCGCGGCATTCCGACATCGATCCCTCGGTTGCCGAAATTCAGTTGCCTTTGAATTTCAGGTGATCCCTCTTGAGCATGTATGCTTCTGCTACTTGTCCTACATCAGACTTTCTTCCGCTAGCGGCGAAACGCTTTGACTCGGTGAGTTTCGCGGCATTCCGACTTCGATGCCCCGGTTGCCGAAATTCAGTTGCCTTTGAATTTCGGGTGATCCCTTTTGAGCATGTATGCTTCTGCTACTTGTTCTACATCAGACTTTCTTCCCCAAAAGGCGAAACGCTTTGACTCGGTGAGTTTCGCGGCATTCCGACTTCGATGCCCCGGTTGCCGAAATTCAGTTGCCTTTGAATTTCGGGTGATCCCTCTTGAGCATGTATGCTTCTGCTACTTGTTCTACATCAGACTTTCTTCCAGAAACGGCGAAACGCTTTGACTCGGTGAGTTTCGCGGCATTCCGACTTCGATGCCCGTTTTGCCGAAATTCAGTTGCCTTTGAATTTCGGGTGATCCCTCTTGAGCATGTATGCTTCTGCTACTTGTTCTACATCAGACTTTCTTCGGAAACGGCGAAACGCTTTGACTCGGTCAGTTTCGCGGCATTCCTACTTCGATGCCCGTTTTGCCGAAATTCAGTTGCCTTTGAATTTCGGGTGATCCCTCTTCAGCATGTATGCTTCTGCTACTTGTTCTACATCAGACTTTCTTCGGAAAGGGCGAAACGCTTTGACTCGGTGAGTTTCGCGGCCTCCGACTTCGATGCCCCGGTTGCCGAAATTTAGTTGCCTTTGAATTTCGGGTGATCCCTCTTGAGCATGTATGCTTCTGCTACTTGTTCTACATCAGACTTTCTTCCCAAAAGGCGAAACGCTTTGACTCGGTGAGTTTCGCGGCATTCCGTCTTCGATGCCCCGGTTCCCGAAATTCAGTTGCCTTTGAATTTCGGGTGATCCATCTAGAGCATGTATGCTTCTGCTACTTGTTCTACATCAGACTTTCTTCCACAAACGGCGAAACGCTTTGACTCGGTGAGTTTCGCGGCATTCCGACTTCGATGCCCCGGTTGCCGAAATTCAGTTGCCTTTGAATTTCGGGTGATCCCACTTGAGCATGTATGCTTCTGCTACTTGTTCTACATCAGACTTTCTTCCGCAAACGGCGAAACGCTTTGAGTCGGTGAGTTTCGCGGCATTCCGACTTCGATGCCCCGGTTGCCGAAATTCAGTTGCCTTTGAATTTCGAGGGATCCCTCTTGAGCATGTATGCTTCTGCTACTTGTTCTACATCAGACTTTCTTCCCCAAACGGCGAAACGCTTTGAGTCGGTGAGTTTCGCGGCATTCCGACTTCGATGCCCCGGTTGCCGAAATTCAGTTGCCTTTGAATTTCGGGTGATCCCTCTTGAGCATGTATGCTTCTGCTAGTTGTTCTACATCAGACTTTCTTCCGAAACGGCGAAACGCTTGGAGTCGGTGAGTTTCGCGGCATTCCGACTTCGATGCCCCGGTTGCCGAAATTCATTTGCCTTTGAATTTCGGGTGATCCATCTTGAGCATGTATGCTTCTGCTACTTGTTCTACATCAGACTTTTTTCCGCAAACGGCGAAACGCTTCGACTCGGTGAGTTTCGCGACATTCCGATTTCGATGCCCCGGTTGAGGAAATTCAGTTGCCTTTGAATTTCGGGTGATCCCTCTTGAGCATGTATGCTTCTGCTACTTGTTCTACATCAGACTTCCCCAAATGGCGAAACGCTTTCACTCCCTGAGTTTCACGGCATTCCGCCTTCGATGCCCGGTTGCCGAAATTCAGTTGCCTTTGAATTTCGGGTGATCCCTCTTGAGCATGTATGCTTCTGCTACTTGTTCGACATCAGACTTTTTTCCGCAAACGGCGAAACGCTTGGACTCGGTGAGTTTCGCGGCATTCCGACTTCGATGCCCCGGTTGCCGAAATTCAGTTGCCTTTGAATTTCGGGTGATCCCTCGTGAGCATGTATGCTTCTGCTACTTGTTCTACAGCAGACTTTCTTCCAGAAACGGCGAAACGCTCTGACTCGGTGAGTTTCGCGGCATTCCGACTTCGATCCCCCGGTTGCCGAAATTCAGTTGCCTTTGAATTTCGGGTGACCCCTCTTGAGCATGTATGCTTCTGCTACCTATTCTACATCAGACTTCTTCCCCAAACGTCGAAACGCTTTGGCTCGGTGAGTTTCGCGGCATTCCGACTTCGATGCCCCGGTTGCCGAAATTCAGTTGCCTTTGAATTTCGGGTGATCCCTCTTGAGCATGTATGCTTCTGCTACTTGTTCTACATCAGACTTTCTTCCGAAACGGCGAAACGCTTTGACTACGTGAGTTTCGTGGCATTCCGACTTCGATGCCACAGTTGCCGAAATTCAGTTGCCTTTGAATTTCGGGTGATCCCTCTTGAGCATGTATGCTTCTGCTACTTGTTCTACATCAGACTTTCTTCCGAAACGGCGAAACGCTTTGACTACGTGAGTTTCGTGGCATTCCGACTTCGATGCCCCGGTTGCCGAAATTCAGTTGCCTTTGAATTTCGGGTGATCCCTCTTGAGCATGTATGCTTCTGCTACTTGTTCTACATCAGACTTTCTTCCCCAAACGGCGAAACGCTTTGACTCGGTGAGTTTCGCGGCATTCCGACTTCGATGCCCCGGTTGCCGAAATTCAGTTGCCTTTGAATTTCGGGTGATCCCTCTTGAGCATGTATGCTTCTGCTACTTGTTCTACATCAGACTTTCTTCCCCAAACGGCGAAACGCTTTGACTCGGTGAGTTTCGCGGCATTCCGACTTCGATGCCCCGGTTGCCGAAATTCAGTTGCCTTTGAATTTCGGGTGATCTCTTGAGCATGTATGCTTCTGCTACTTGTTCTACATCAGACTTTCTTCCCCAAACGGCGAAACGCTTTGACTCGGTGAGTTTCGCGGCATTCCGACTTCGATGCCCGGTTGCCGAAATTCAGTTGCCTTTGAATTTCGGGTGATCCCTCTTGAGCATGTATGCTTCTGCTACTTGTTCTACATCAGACTTTCTTCCCCAAACGGCGAAACGCTTTGACTCGGTGAGTTTCGCGGCATTCCGACTTCGATGCCCCGGTTGCTGAAATTCAGTTGCCTTTGAATTTCGGGTGATCCCTCTTGAGCATGTATGCTTCTTCTACTTGTATTACATCAGACTTTCTTCCCAAACGGCGAAATGCTTTGACTCGGTGAGTTTCGCGGCATTCCGACTTCGATGCCCCGGTTGCCGAAATTCAGTTGCCTTTGAATTTCGGGTGATCCCTCTTGAGCATGTATGCTTCTGCTACTTGTTCTACATCAGACTTTCTTCCGAAACGGCGAAACGCTTTGACTCGGTGAGTTTCGCGGCATTCCGACTTCGATGCCCCGGTTGCCGAAATTCAGTTGCCTTTGAATTTCGGGTGATCCCTCTTGAGCATGTATGCTTCTGCTACTTGTTCTACATCAGACTTTCTTCCCCAAACGGCGAAACGCTTTGACTCGGTGAGTTTCGCGGCATTCCGACTTCGATGCCCCGGTTGCCGAAATTCAGTTGCCTTTGAATTTCGGGTGATCCCTCTTGAGCATGTATGCTTCTGCTACTTGTTCTACATCAGACTTTCTTCCATCAACGGCGAAACGCTTTGACTCGGTGAGTTTCGCGGCATTCCGACTTCGATGCCCCGGTTGCCGAAATTCAGTTGCCTTTGAATTTCGGGTGATCCCTCTTGAGCATGTATGCTTCTGCTACTTGTTCTACATCAGACTTTCTTCCCCAAACGGCGAAACGCTTTGACTCGGTGAGTTTCGCGGCATTCCGACTTCGATGCCCCGGTTGCCGAAATTCAGTTGCCTTTGAATTTCGGGTGATCCCTCTTGAGCATGTATGCTTCTGCTACTTGTTCTACATCAGACTTTCTTCCAGAAACGGCGAAACGCTTTGACTCGGTGAGTTTCGCGGCATTCCGACTTCGATGCCCCGGTTGCCGAAATTCAGTTGCCTTTGAATTTCGGGTGATCCCTCTTGAGCATGTATGCTTCTGCTACTTGTTCTACATCAGACTTTCTTCCCCAAACGGCGAAACGCTTTGACTCGGTGAGTTTCGCGGCATTCCGACTTCGATGCCCCGGTTGCCGAAATTCAGTTGCCTTTGAATTTCGGGTGATCCCTCTTGAGCATGTATGCTTCTGCTACTTGTTCTACATCAGACTTTCTTCCGCAAACGGCGAAACGCTTTGACTCGGTGAGTTTCGCGGCATTCCGACTTCGATGCCCCGGTTGCCGAAATTCAGTTGCCTTTGAATTTCGGGTGATCCCTCTTGAGCATGTATGCTTCTGCTACTTGTTCTACATCAGACTTTCTTCCCCAAACGGCGAAACGCTTTGACTCGGTGAGTTTCGCGGCATTCCGACTTCGATGCCCCGGTTGCCGAAATTCAGTTGCCTTTGAATTTCGGGTGATCCCTCTTGAGCATGTATGCTTCTGCTACTTGTTCTACTTCAGACTTTCTTCCCCAAACGGCGAAACGCTTTGACTCGGTGAGTTTCGCGGCATTCCGACTTCGATGCCCCGGTTGCCGAAATTCAGTTGCCTTTGAATTTCGGGTGATCCCTCTTGAGCATGTATGCTTCTGCTACTTGTTCTACATCAGACTTTCTTCCAGAAACGGCGAAACGCTTTGACTCGGTGAGTTTCGCGGCATTCCGACTTCGATGCCCCGGTTGCCGAAATTCAGTTGCCTTTGAATTTCGGGTGATCCCTCTTGAGCATGTATGCTTCTGCTACTTGTTCTACATCAGACTTTCTTCCGCTAGCGGCGAAACGCTTTGACTCGGTGAGTTTCGCGGCATTCCGACTTCGATGCCCCGGTTGCCGAAATTCAGTTGCCTTTGAATTTCGGGTGATCCCTCTTGAGCATGTATGCTTCTGCTACTTGTTCTACATCAGACTTTCTTCCAGAAACGGCGAAACGCTTTGACTCGGTGAGTTTCGCGGCATTCCGACTTCGATGCCCCGGTTGCCGAAATTCAGTTGCCTTTGAATTTCGGGTGATCCCTCTTGAGCATGTATGCTTCTGCTACTTGTTCTACATCAGACTTTCTTCCCCAAACGGCGAAACGCTTTGACTCGGTGAGTTTCGCGGCATTCCGACTTCGATGCCCCGGTTGCCGAAATTCAGTTGCCTTTGAATTTCGGGTGATCCCTCTTGAGCATGTATGCTTCTGCTACTTGTTCTACATCAGACTTTCTTCCGCAAGCGGCGAAACGCTTTGACTCGGTGAGTTTCGCGGCATTCCGACTTCGATGCCCCGGTTGCCGAAATTCAGTTGCCTTTGAATTTCGGGTGATCCCTCTTGAGCATGTATGCTTCTGCTACTTGTTCTACTTCAGACTTTCTTCCCCAAACGGCGAAACGCTTTGACTCGGTGAGTTTCGCGGCATTCCGACTTCGATGCCCCGGTTGCCGAAATTCAGTTGCCTTTGAATTTCGGGTGATCCCTCTTGAGCATGTATGCTTCTGCTACTTGTTCTACTTCAGACTTTCTTCCCCAAACGGCGAAACGCTTTGACTCGGTGAGTTTCGCGGCATTCCGACTTCGATGCCCCGGTTGCCGAAATTCAGTTGCCTTTGAATTTCGGGTGATCCCTCTTGAGCATGTATGCTTCTGCTACTTGTTCTACATCAGACTTTCTTCCCCAAACGGCGAAACGCTTTGACTCGGTGAGTTTCGCGGCATTCCGACTTCGATGCCCCGGTTGCCGAAATTCAGTTGCCTTTGAATTTCGGGTGATCCCTCTTGAGCATGTATGCTTCTGCTACTTGTTCTACATCAGACTTTCTTCCCCAAGCGGCGAAACGCTTTGACTCGGTGAGTTTCGCGGCATTCCGACTTCGATGCCCCGGTTGCCGAAATTCAGTTGCCTTTGAATTTCGGGTGATCCCTCTTGAGCATGTATGCTTCTGCTACTTGTTCTTCTTCAGACTTTCTTCCCCAAATGGCGAAACGCTTTGACTCGGTGAGTTTCGCGGCATTCCGACTTCGATGCCCCGGTTGCCGAAATTCAGTTGCCTTTGAATTTCGGGTGATCCCTCTTGAGCATGTATGCTTCTGCTACTTGTTCTACATCAGACTTTCTTCCCCAAACGGCGAAACGCTTTGACTCGGTGAGTTTCGCGGCATTCCGACTTCGATGCCCCGGTTGCCGAAATTCAGTTGCCTTTGAATTTCGGGTGATCCCTCTTGAGCATGTATGCTTCTGCTACTTGTTCTACATCAGACTTTCTTCCCCAAAAGGCGAAACGCTTTGACTCGGTGAGTTTCGCGGCATTCCGACTTCGATGCCCCGGTTGCCGAAATTCAGTTGCCTTTGAATTTCGGGTGATCCCTCTTGAGCATGTATGCTTCTGCTACTTGTTCTACTTCAGACTTTCTTCCGCAAACGGCGAAACGCTTTGACTCGGTGAGTTTCGCGGCATTCCGACTTCGATGCCCCGGTTGCCGAAATTCAGTTGCCTTTGAATTTCGGGTGATCCCTCTTGAGCATGTATGCTTCTGCTACTTGTTCTACTTCAGACTTTCTTCCCCAAACGGCGAAACGCTTTGACTCGGTGAGTTTCGCGGCATTCCGACTTCGATGCCCCGGTTGCCGAAATTCAGTTGCCTTTGAATTTCGGGTGATCCCTCTTGAGCATGTATGCTTCTTCTACTTGTTCTACATCAGACTTTCTTCCCCAAACGGCGAAACGCTTTGACTCGGTGAGTTTCGCGGCATTCCGACTTCGATGCCCCGGTTGCCAAAATTCAGTTGCCTTTGAATTTCGGGTGATCCCTCTTGAGCATGTATGCTTCTTCTACTTGTTCTACATCAGACTTTCTTCCCCAAACGGCGAAACGCTTTGACTCGGTGAGTTTCAGGGCATTCCTACTACGATGCCCGGTTGCAGAAATTCAGTTGCCTTTGAATTTCGGGTGATCCCTCTTGAGCATGTTTGCTTCTTCTACTTGTTCTACATCAGACTTTCTTCCGCTAGCGGCGAAACGCTTTGACTCGGTGAGTTTCGCGGCATTCCTACTACGATGGCCCGGTTGCCGAAATTCAGTTGCCTTTGAATTTCGGGTGATCCCTCTTGAGCATGTCTGCTTCTTCTACTTGTTCTACATCAGACTTTCTTCCCCTAGCGGCGAAACGCTTTGACTTTGAATTTCGGGTTATCCCTCTTGAGCATATATGCTTCTGCTACTTGTTCTACATCAGACTTTCTTCCAGAAACGGCGAAAAGCTTTGACTCGGTGAGTATCGCGGCATTCCGACTTCGATGCCCCGGTTGCCGAAATTCAGTTGCCTTTGAATTTCGGGTGATCCCTCTAGAGCATGCATGCTTCTTCTACTTGTTCTACATCAGACTTCCTTCCCCAAACGGCGAAACGCTATGACTCGGTGAGTTTCGCGGCATTCCGACTTCGATGCCTCGATCGCCGAAATTCAGTTGCCTTTGAATTTCGGGTGATCGCTCTTGAGCATGTATGCTTCTGCTACTTGTTCTACTTCAGACTTGCTTCCCCAAAAGGCGAAACACTTTGACTCGGTGAGTTTCGCGGCATTCCGACTACGATGCCCCGGTTGCTGAAATTCAGTTGCCTTTGAATTTCGGGTGATCCCTCTTGAGCATGTATGCTTCTGCTACTTGTTCTACTTCAGACTTTCTTCCCCTAGCGGCGAAACGCTTTGACTCGGTGAGTTTCGCGGCATTTCGACTTTAATGCCTCGGTTGCCGAAATTCAGTTGCCTTTGAATTTCGGGTGATCCCTCTTGAGCATATATGCTTCTGCTACTTGTTCTACATCAGACTTTCTTCCAGAAACGGCGAAACGCTTTGACTCGGTGAGTTTCGGGGCATTCCTACTACGATGCCCCGGTTGCCCAAATTCAGTTGCCTTTGAATTTCGGGTGATCCCTCTTGAGCATGTGTTGCGATGTCGTGGTCGCACAAATTAAATACCCTAGCTTCAAACACAACACACAAGATAATATAGAGCAAGCAAGGGGTCGATCCCACGAGGAAGATTTAGTTCAGATTTTTATGCTATACGTTATGCAATTTAGGGGGGTTGGATGTTATATAGGCTAAAGAATAAATAAAACAAAAAACTATCAAACAAAATTTAATAAGATCAGAAAATTATCAAGAGAACAAACCTTGGTCGCAATCACACATCCACCTATAGAAATCAGAACTGATCCTTGAAACGAAATTCCAGTTTATATTCTGAATTTTTATCTTTTCTTAACGTTGGTTAATTAACGGATCCGCCGTATAACTAACCCTAACCAACAAATAATCACAGTGTCCGCACTAATGATTTAATCCAATGGCAGCCTTAAGATCTAGATAAATTCATTATCTTAACAACTAAGTTGTCTGCTTATGTTGCTTTGATCGAATGTTCTCCCTAAGATTAATAACGTAGATCCGCTACAATTATTAAACTCAGTTTCTTCACAAGTTCATATACCACAACTCCGGTTTTGATATCAAACTTAGCAATAAATTGTCTATAATAATAACTTAGAGTCCACTCTAGCAATTAAAATAAACAATCATAGGAAAAATAAGCATAGGAGAACAAACATATTCATCATATAAACTGAAAAGAAAAGGTAGAATAGATCTCACAGTTCTTGAAATCCGAAGGTTTCCGTGTCCTTGCAACCAAGAAAATGAGTTTAGCCTTGCATGTTTATTGAACAACTAATCAAAAAGATGGAAGAATGCATGATTTAGGGTTTCTTAGAGTAGGGGGGCGTTTTTCTCCTCTTGGGTGGCTGCCCCCCTTCTCTTCTCTCATTCTTTTTATATGCTAGGAAACCCTAATCTCTATTTTACAAAATAGTCCTCCCTTAAGTAGACAATTTACATTTAAGTAGTTCAATAACTATTTTCCTAAAAAAGGAGAAATAGTTTTGCATGAAATCTTCAAGCTTTGACTTAGAGGAGCTACATTTCTGAAATAAAAACTTGGATGTCGGTTTAGATGCTTCGGAACGTAATCTGGACTCGTTTCTTCACGAAACCTGTTTGCTGGCAGAATTCAGTTGTCATCTTTGAAAAATCATATCTCCCTCATATGACATCGTTTTTGGCTGCAATTTGGAGCGTTTATAGGTCTTTGAGTCAGGAATCCAAAACAATTGAGTTTGCATCAATTGGACTTTTGTAGCTCTAGATATTCAAGTCGGACTGACCGAAGGTCAACACTGGCAGATTGCGAGATTTGACTTTGAAAGCTGCGATTTCCATGCTCTTCCTTATTTTATTGTCTTGCCTTAGATGTCCAGAAAGGTATGGATGTTAGCTTTTTAATGCCACTGGAATCACTTCATTTTGACCTTTAGAGCTCACGTTCTGTACAAAACATCGACTGAACGTCAAATCTGCCAATTACCTTCAATTTACTCCTTTTTGCATCTTTCATCCAAAAGTGCCTTCAAAACATAAAACAAAGAATATCAAGGCATTTTATATATAAAACATAGGCAAAACACTAGTTAAATGTGGGTGAAACTATCAAATAATATGGTTGCATCAAATACCCCCACACTTAGCTCTTGCTCGTCCTCGAGAAAGGATAGGTAAAATCAAATCAAAGTTAAATTAAATCAAATCATTATGACCAATCTCCTAATCTCCCATCAATATCCAAGAATATATGCATTATAAACAAGAACACAATTAAGAAGGATAAAGAGTATAAATTTTCATGAATTTATTTACATGCAAACTTCAAAACTCAATTAATTGCGGGATTTAAATGAAATATATGCCATGCCAAAGTGATAGGTCCTCTCATTGATATACACTCCAACACTCACGTGTTTAGGGCTTATGTGTTTAAATCTCTCAAATTCAATCAATGAATATGTTCTACCATAAGCTTGCTCTTCAATCTCATCTCCATTACTAACATATTACAAGCAATGCATGAATCAAAAGGTCTTATTTCCGGTTGTAATGGGGCTAAGGTTAAGGTGAGGTAAAAGAGAGTAAAAGAGAAGGTTCAAACCAAAGAAAGTAGAGCATTCTAAAAAATGATATTTCAAACAAGATATTCCATCAAAGCACATAAATTTTCCATCTTTAATCACCAATGCTTAACCTTTTTTTTTTTTTTTTTTATTTCAAGCTCTTTCAACATAAAATCTTAAGAACATAAAGGAACAATTATTTCTTTCTTTCTTTCTTTCTTTCTTTCTTTTTTTTTTTGTTTTTCACCTTTGGAAACTTGCCCATATTTTCATCAAGCATCACTTCTTCTTTCTTTTCACATAATTTCCAACCATAATTCCATAAGATATCACAAGTATATGCTCTACTAATCCTTGGCCAGGGGAAAGGAAAACATATATCAAGTTAAGGCTTATACATGGATAAAGCAAAGAAAAGATAAACAAGCTCAAAAGGGGCTTACTAAGGATAATATGCTTTAGGTTGGCTTTTTGGCTCAAATGGTTAAAATTCCTAATGCCTTTATCATCTTCATGTATATATGTAATGTGAATGTAATCTCAACAAGATATGAAGCAAGTTCTAGAGATACATATCATTGAAAGAATGCACACTCAAAGAATATAATGTTGAAGGCTCAAAAGCTTACATTGGTATAACACTATAAAGTCAACATGGCATATTCTCAAAGTCAATCCCTAAACCAATTAAACCTTAAAATTTGCATGCATAGTCCTTCATTTGATTTATATCTTCATCTATCTCAATTAATTCTCATACATAATACTCATATTCTCAAAAACCAATGGGAGTCAAAAAGATCAAACATATATATATATATTTTTTTTAGAACAACAAAGAAAACTAAAATAAGAAAACCAAAATTCTCTCAATACCCCCACACTTAAAACACAACATTGTCCTCAATGTTGAAATAAAAGCAAAGGAACATAAGAGAATGAAAAAAATAAATTAAAATGCGAAAAAAAAAATAAGGAAAAAGAAAGCAAATCTGATTTTTTTTTTTCGTGCTGGGTTGCCTCCCAGTAAGCGCTTTTGTTTTATGTCATTGGCTCGACATGTGGCATGCTTATTCTTCATAGATTGGTTCAGCTAACTCTACAGAAGCGGTGAGTTCTGCCGTCCAACCTTCATAGAAAGGTTTCAAACGATGCCCATTTACCTTGAGTACTTTGTTGGTTTCTAAACTTGTAATTTCAACTGCACCATAAGGAAAAACATTAGAAACAACAAAGGGTCCAATCCAACGGGAGCGCAACTTTCCAGGAAAAAGTTTCAAACGCGAATGATAAAGAAGGACTTTGTCCCCAACATTAAATTCTTTTCTTATAATCATTCGGTCATGGAGACTCTTAGTCTTTTCTTTGTAAATCCTTGCATTCTCATAAGCATCATTTCGAATCTCTTCCAACTCTTGCAATTGCAACTTTCTTGCAATCCCGGCAGCATCATAATCCATGTTACATTTTTTAATGGCCCAAAAAGCTTTGTGTTCAAGCTCCACCGGTAGATGACATGCTTTTCCATAAATCATCCTATAAGGTGACATTCCTATAGGTGATTTGTAAGCAGTCCTATAAGCCCAAAGTGCATCACCAAGTCGTAGACTCCAATCTCGCCGGTTGGGTTGCACTGTCTTCTCTAAAATGGACTTGATTTCTCTATTTGAAATTTCAGCTTGGCCATTTGTTTGAGGATGGTATGCTGTGGAAGTCCGATGAGTCACATGATATTTGCGTAACAATGCTTCCATTGAACGATTGCAAAAATGAGTACCACGATCACTAATGATAGCTTTAGGGATTCCAAACCTGTCAAATATATGAGTCCTGATAAAATCTAAAACAACCTTAGCATCGTTAGTTCGTGTGGCTTTTGCCTCAATCCATTTGGACACATAATCAACAGCAAGAAGGATATAAAGATTGCCTAAAGAAGAAGGAAATGGACCCATAAAATCAATACCCCAAACATCAAAAATTTCACTTACAATAATATTCATTAAAGGCATTTGATTCTTATGAGTGATATTACCTGTTTTTTGGCATTTTTCACATGATTTGCAAAAATGATATGCATCCTTAAAAATAGAAGGCCAATAAAAACCACTTTCAAGTACCTTGTGGGCCGTTCTTTTTGCTCCAAAATGCCCACCACAAGAATGAGAATGACAAAAGGTAAGAATGGAATGAAATTCATCTTGTAGTACACATCTCCTAACTACTTGATCCACACAAAATTTCCACAGATAAGGAGTATCCCAAAAATAATATTTAGCATCAGCTCGTAACTTGTCTTTTTGGGATGTAGACAAACCTGGAGGGAATTCTTTGGTGACTAAATAGTTCACCAAATCAGCATACCATGGTCTTGTAGAGGAATGTAACACATACAACTGCTCATCAGGGAATGTCTCTCGTATTGTTTCGGTTTGTATATCCTTAGTCCTTAGTCGGCTCAAGTGATCAGCCACATGGTTTTCGGCACCTTTTTTGTCTTTAATCTCAAGATCAAATTCTTGTAAAAGCAAGATCCACCTAATCAATCTTGGTTTGGACTCCTTTTTCTTCAAAAGATACCTTAAAGCTGCATGGTCAGTAAAAACAATGACTTTTGTACCAAGTAGATATGACCTGAATTTTTCAAGAGCAAACACTACTGCAAAAAGTTCCTTTTCAGTTGTATGGTAATTGCATTGTGCTCTGTCCAACATGCGGGAAGCATAAGCGATAACATGCAAATTCTTCCCTATTCTTTGTCCAAGGACAGCCCCTATCGCATAGTCACTCGCATCACACATTATCTCAAAAGGCTCATCCCAATTTGGTGGTTGGATGATAGGTGCAGTTGTGACACGCTTTTTAAGCTCATCATGGGCATCTTTACATGCTTGATCAAACACAAAATCCACTTCTTTAGCTAATAGTTTGCACAAGGGTGATGTAATCTTCGAGAAATCTTTGATAAAACGTCGATAGAAACCTGCATGGCCAAGAAAAGAACGAATTTCCCTCACGCAGGAGGGGTAAGGCAATGATGAAATAACCTCTATTTTAGCTTTATCAACCTCTAATCCACGTGAAGACACAACATGCCCAAGAACTATTCCTTGTTCTACCATAAAATAACACTTTTCATAGTTTAAGACAAGGTTGGTTTCAATGCACCTTTTCAAGATCAAAGATAAATTTTCTAGACATTTATCAAAAGAATCACCATACACTGTGAAATCATCCATGAAAACCTCAATTATTCTTTCAACATAATCAGAAAAAATACTCATCATGCATCTTTGAAAAGTTGCAGGTGCATTACAGAGACCAAAGGGCATTCTCCTATATGCATATGTACCAAATGGACATGTAAATGTAGTTTTTTCTTGATCCTCAGGATTAATAACAATCTGATTGTATCCACTATATCCATCAAGAAAGCAATAAAAAGACTTACCTGCTAGGCGTTCAAGCATTTGATCCATGAATGGTAATGGGAAATGATCTTTGCGTGTAGCAAGATTTAGCTTTCTATAATCAACACACATTCTCCATCCACTCGAGATGCGAGCAGGAATGAGCTCATCCTTTTTGTTTTTCACCAACGTGATTCCGGTCTTTTTGGGCACCACATGGATTGGCGCTACCCATTTACTATCCGTGATGGGATAAATGACTCCTGCATCTAACAGTTTCAAAATTTCAGCTTTCACTACCTCCATCATAGGCGGGTTCAACCTCCTTTGCATTTCCCTTCTTGGTTTTGCATTGTCCTCCAATAGTATGTGATGCATACACATTGAGGGACTATTGCCCTTGATGTCAGCTAAAGTCCATCCAATGGCCGTCTTGTGATCACACAACAACTTCACAAGTTTTTCCTCTTGCGTATTTGTCAAACCTGTTGCTATAATAACGGGAAGTGTATTGTTTTCACCAATGAATACATACTTCAAATTATCGGGCAAAGGTTTCAATTCTAACTCGGGGGCCTGTAAAATAGATGGCAAAAGCTTTTTATGTGAAAGTATTAAATCAATAAAGACATTACCATGGGGAACAATTTGCAAAGATTGCAAAGCCAATGCTGATTCGTGCACATTTTGGGGAACACATATGTGCCTCTCCATCTTTTCTATCTCGGTAAAATCATAGCCATAGCTCAAGGCTACACTTAATCCATCCTCACACTCAAAATCAAAAACTTGCTGCACATACTTATCAACTTGGTCATAGCATGTGATAGAATAAACATTGCTATAAGGATATTTCATTGCATCATGAAAATTAAATTCAATCTTTTCATCTCCTACTTCCATAGACAAAGTATCCTTACCACAATCAATCTTTGTATTGGCAGTTTTCAAGAATGGTCTCCCAAACAATATAGGAGTGTTGTTTGATGAATCACAAGAGTCATGTTCCATATCAAGAATATAAAAATCACATGGAATGATCAAACTATCAATCTTGACTAGGACATCTTCTATCACACCAAGTGGGTAAACAAAACTCCGATCCGCAAGTTGTATTACAATGCTAGTTTTATTCAAAGGCTCAAGACTAAGAGAATCATAAACATGTTTGGGCATAACACTAATGGATGCACCTAAATCACACAAGGCCCTTTTAAAACTAGCATTACCAATAACACTTGGGATAGTAAACGCACCTGGGTCCTTTTGCTTCAAAGGCATATTCTTTTGAACAACAGCAGATACAACTTCACCCATACTTACCATTTCATGACCTTTCAGTTTGAAAGCTCTCTTGGTAGTACACAACTCTTTCAAAAATTTGGCATACTTAGGAATTTGTTTGATAGCATCAAGTAAAGGAATGTTGAGTTCTACTTTCTTGAAGACCTCTAAAATCTCTTTTTCTTTGTCCTCTTTCTTTGACCTAGAAGAACTCATAGGAAAGGGTAAAATTGTTTTAAAACTAGAATTCATTAAGTGAGGAGTTACCTTTGGAGTGTTGGTCTTTGTTTCAGTTTGTGGAGAAGGAGGATGTTCCTTCTTTGTACTCAATTCAGTTTCTATCTCTTCTTCTTCCTCCATCTCAATTTGTTTTAACCTTTTCTCTTCAAGTTCTTTCCCACTTCGCAGCATGATCGCACTAACATTCTCTTTTGGATTCAATGCTTGGGAGGGCAATTTTCCATTCATTTGTGCTTCTAATTTCCCCACACTTGAAGCTACTTGCCCCATTTGCTTCTCCAAGTTGTGAATACTTGACCTTGTTTCCTGTTGAAAAGACATGACATTTTGTTGCAAAGTCACAGTGTTAGAAGCCAAAGTTTTCATCATCTCACGAAGATCATCATTGGATGAAGACCCCATAACATTGGAGTTTGTGAATGGAGGGGGTTGTCTTGCTTGATAATTCTGTTGGGATTGAAATCCATTGGGATGGAATTGTCGGCCTTGATTGCCTTGTTGAGGTTGGTTCCCATACCGTAGGTTAGGATGATCTCTCCATCCAGAATTGTACGTGTGGGAAAAAGGATCATACTTACGCTGAGGCTGTCCATTAAATGCTCCATCAACTGCATTAGCTTGTTCAATGTAATCTTCTTGCATTGTTGGGCACATATCTGAAGTATGTCCTTGTAAGGAGCATATGCTACAAGCTTTCACCTGTTGTACATTGCCACAAGCCAAAGAACGCACAAGAGAAGTAAGATCATTAACTTTATTCTCAAGGTTAGAAATACTTACCTCATTTACTCGTTTGTTTGCGAAGTCTCCACGAGTGCCAAACTGTTTTGAGTTGGCTGCCATGTTTGAGATTAATTGGCGTGCAGCCTCGGGTGTCTTATCTACCAATGCCCCTCCACTTGCAGCATCAATGATACTAGGGTCAGTAGGTATCAATCCTTCATAGAAATATTGAATGAGCAGCTGATCGGGTATTTGATGATGAGGGCACTGAATACATAGTTGCTCAAATCTTTCCCAATACTCGGAAAGTGTCTCTCCATGAGATTGTCGAATCCCACATATTTCTTTTCTTATGTTGGCAACTCGAGATGCTGGGAAATACTTCTCAAGGAAGATCTTTTTCATGCCATTCCAAGTTCCAATTGAACCTGGGAGAATGGAGAAAAGCCATGCTTTTGCTGCCCCTTTTAAAGAGAAAGGGAAAGCTTTCAACTTAACCTGTTCTTCGTCAACTCCATTCGGTTTCATGCCAACACAAACCATATGGAACTCCTTGAGATGAGTATGAGGATCTTCTCCTGCAAGACCATTAAATGTTGGTAGCAAATGTATAAAACCAGATTTGAGCTCAAAGTTTACACTATTGTCGATGTTTATGCACAATGGCTGATTTTCCACGTTAGGAGCAGCAAGCTCCTTGAGTGTTTGTTGTCGTGCATTAGCCATGGTGTTAAGGCGAGCTTCCTTTCGTAACCTGCGTAAAGTTTTTTCTATTTCGAGATCTAACTGCACTTGACTTTTGATTAGTAGAACGGGTTACTGGCATAAAGCATCAAGAAAACTCAAAAGAAACCAACCACGCAAGAGATCAAAAACAATGCAAATTGTACGAAAATCTTACGTTAGAAAACTAAAACTGCCGAAAAACCCTAGAAAACAGTGGAATTTAGCCTCGATAGGGTGGGGCTAGTGGTTTACCACCAGTTCTGTTTAGAACGTCGTTTCCCTTCTAGAAACAAAAGGCCGAAACCTAATTCCACCAAACAATCTGTTTTGAACAGTACCGTTGCCGCAAGTGACCAGTACCGCCGCAAGCAAAAATTATGTTTCTCTTTTTTTTTTCTTTTTTTTTTCAGAAATATAAATAACAATCACAGCAACTAAAAATAACAGTAAAAGCACAAGAATCAATTAAAATTACTTCCCCGGCAACGGCGCCAAAATTTGTTGCGATGTCGTGGTCGCACAAATTAAATACCCTAGCTTCAAACACAACACACAAGATAATATAGAGCAAGCAAGGGGTCGATCCCACGAGGAAGATTTAGTTCAAATTTTTATGCTATACGTTATGCAATTTAGGGGGGTTGGATGTTATATAGGCTAAAGAATAAATAAAACAAAAAACTATCAAACAAAATTTAATAAGATCAGAAAATTATCAAGAGAACAAACCTTGGTCGCAATCACACATCCACCTATAGAAATCAGAACTGATCCTTGAAACGAAATTCCAGTTTATATTCTGAATTTTTATCTTTTCTTAACGTTGGTTAATTAACGGATCCGCCGTATAACTAACCCTAACCAACAAATAATCACAGTGTCCGCACTAATGATTTAATCCAATGGCAGCCTTAAGATCTAGATAAATTCATTATCTTAACAACTAAGTTGTCTGCTTATGTTGCTTTGATCGAATGTTCTCCCTAAGATTAATAACGTAGATCCGCTACAATTATTAAACTCAGTTTCTTCACAAGTTCATATACCACAACTCCGGTTTTGATATCAAACTTAGCAATAAATTGTCTATAATAATAACTTAGAGTCCACTCTAGCAATTAAAATAAACAATCATAGGAAAAATAAGCATAGGAGAACAAACATATTCATCATATAAACTGAAAAGAAAAGGTAGAATAGATCTCACAGTTCTTGAAATCCGAAGGTTTCCGTGTCCTTGCAACCAAGAAAATGAGTTTAGCCTTGCATGTTTATTGAACAACTAATCAAAAAGATGGAAGAATGCATGATTTAGGGTTTCTTAGAGTAGGGGGGCGTTTTTCTCCTCTTGGGTGGCTGCCCCCCTTCTCTTCTCTCATTCTTTTTATATGCTAGGAAACCCTAATCTCTATTTTACAAAATAGTCCTCCCTTAAGTAGACAATTTACATTTAAGTAGTTCAATAACTATTTTCCTAAAAAAGGAGAAATAGTTTTGCATGAAATCTTCAAGCTTTGACTTAGAGGAGCTACATTTCTGAAATAAAAACTTGGATGTCGGTTTAGATGCTTCGGAACGTAATCTGGACTCGTTTCTTCACGAAACCTGTTTGCTGGCAGAATTCAGTTGTCATCTTTGAAAAATCATATCTCCCTCATATGACATCGTTTTTGGCTGCAATTTGGAGCGTTTATAGGTCTTTGAGTCAGGAATCCAAAACAATTGAGTTTGCATCAATTGGACTTTTGTAGCTCTAGATATTCAAGTCGGACTGACCGAAGGTCAACACTGGCAGATTGCGAGATTTGACTTTGAAAGCTGCGATTTCCATGCTCTTCCTTATTTTATTGTCTTGCCTTAGATGTCCAGAAAGGTATGGATGTTAGCTTTTTAATGCCACTGGAATCACTTCATTTTGACCTTTAGAGCTCACGTTCTGTACAAAACATCGACTGAACGTCAAATCTGCCAATTACCTTCAATTTACTCCTTTTTGCATCTTTCATCCAAAAGTGCCTTCAAAACATAAAACAAAGAATATCAAGGCATTTTATATATAAAACATAGGCAAAACACTAGTTAAATGTGGGTGAAACTATCAAATAATATGGTTGCATCAGCATGTATGCTTCTGCTACTTGTTCTACATCAGACTTTCTTCCAGAAACGGCGAATCGCTTTGACTCGGTGAGTTTCGCGGCATTCCGACTACGATGCCCCGGTTGCCGAAATTCAGTAGCCTTTGAATCTCGGGTGATCCCTCTTGAGCATGTATGCTTCTGCTACTTGTTCTACTTCAGACTTTCTTCCCCTAGCGGCAAAACGCTTTGACTCGGTGAGTTTCGCGGCATTTCGACTTTGATGCCCCGGTTGCCGAAATTCAGTTGCCTTTGAATTTCGGGTGATCCCTCTTGAGCATATATGCTTCTGTTACTTGTTCTATATCAGACTTTCTTCCAGAAACGGCGAAACGCTTTGACTCGGTGAGTGTTGTGGCATTCCTACTACGATGCCCCGGTTGCCGAAATTTGCCTTTGAATTTCGGGTGATCCCTCTTGAGCATGTATGCTTCTGCTACTTGTTCTACATCAGACTTTCTTCCAGAAACGGCGAAACGCTTTGACTCGGTGAGTTTCGCGGCATTCCGACTACGATGGCACGATTGCCAAAATTTAGTTGCCTTTGAATTTCAGGTGATCCCTCTTGAGCATGTCTGCTTCTTCTACTAGTTCTACATCAGACTTTCTTCCGCTAGCGGCGAAACGCTTTGACTCGGTGAGTTTCGCGGCATTCCGACTTCGATGCCCCGGTTGCTGAAATTCAGTTGCCTTTGAATTTCGGGTTATCCCTCTTGAGCATGTATGCTTCTGCTACTTGTTCTACATCAGAATTTCTTCCAGAAAAGGCAAAACGTTTTGACTCGGTGAGTTTCGCGGCATTCCAACTACGATGCCCCGGTCGCCGAAATTCAGTTGCCTTTGAATTTCGCGTGATCCCTCTTGAGCATGTATGCTTGTTCTACTTGTTCTACTTCAGACTTTCTTCCCCAAACAGCGAAATGCTTTGACTCGGTGAGTTTCGCGGCATTTCGACATCGATGCCCCGATCGCCGAAATTCAGTTGCCTTTGAATTTCGGGTGATCTCTCTTGAGCATGTATGCTTCTGCTACTTGTTCTACTTCAGACTTTCTTCCCCAAAAGGCGAAACACTTTGACACGGTGAGTTTCGTGGCATTCCGACTACGATGCCCCGGTTGCCGAAATTCAGTTGCCTTTGAATTTCAGGTGATCCCTC
>CM055349.1:6596629-6611806 GCA_029228515.1 Populus alba x Populus x berolinensis | reverse complement strand
AATTCCGACTACGATTGCCCGGTTGCCGAAATTCAGTTGCCTTTGAATTTCGGGTGATCCCTCTTGAGCATGTATGCTTCTTCTACTTGTTCTACTTCAGACTTTCTTCCCAAAACAGCGAAACGCTTTGACTCGGTGAGTTTCGCGGCATTCCGACTACGATGCCCCGGTTGCCGAAATTCAGTTGCCTTTGAATTTCGGGTGATCCCTCTTGAGCATGTATGCTTCTGCTACTTGTTCTACATCAGACTTTCTTCCAGAAACGGCGAAACGCTTTGACTCGGTGAGTTTCGCGGCATTCCGACTTCGATGCCCCGGTTGCCGAAATTCAGTTGCCTTTGAATTTCGGGTGATCCCTCTTGAGCATGTATGCTTCTGCTACTTGTTCTACTTCAGACTTTCTTCCCCAAAACGCGAAACGCTTTGACTCGGTGAGTTTCGCGGCATTCCGACTACGATGCCCCGGTTGCCGAAATTCAGTTGCCTTTGAATTTCGGGTGATCCCTCTTGAGCATGTATGCTTCTGCTACTTGTTCTACTTCAGACTTTCTTCCCCAAACGGCGAAACGCTTTGACTCGGTGAGTTTCGCGGCATTCCGACTACGATGCCCGGTTGCCGAAATTCAGTTGCCTTTGAATTTCGGGTGATCCCTCTTGAGCATGTATGCTTCTGCTACTTGTTCTACTTCAGACTTTCTTCCCCTAGCGGCGAAACGCTTTGACTCGGTGAGTTTCGCGGCATTCCGACTTCGATGCCCCGGTTGCCGAAATTCAGTTGCCTTTGAATTTCGGGTGATCCCTCTTGAGCATGTATGCTTCTGCTACTTGTTCTACATCAGACTTTCTTCCAGAAACGGCGAAACGCTTTGACTCGGTGAGTTTCGCGGCATTCCGACTACGATGCCCCGGTTGCCGAAATTCAGTTGCCTTTGAATTTCGGGTGATCCCTCTTGAGCATGTATGCTTCTGCTACTTGTTCTACTTCAGACTTTCTTCCAGAAACGGCGAAACGCTTTGACTCGGTGAGTTTCGCGGAATTCCGACTACGATGCCCCGGTTGCCGAAATTCAGTTGCCTTTGAATTTCGGGTGATCCCTCTTGAGCATGTATGCTTCTGCTACTTGTTCTACTTCAGACTTTCTTCCAAAACGGCGAAACGCTTTGACTCGGTGAGTTTCGCGGCATTCCGACTACGATGCCCGGTTGCCGAAATTCAGTTGCCTTTGAATTTCGGGTGATCCCTCTTGAGCATGTATGCTTCTGCTACTTGTTCTACTTCAGACTTTCTTCCAAAACGGCGAAACGCTTTGACTCGGTGAGTTTCGCGGCATTCCGACTACGATGCCCCGGTTGCCGAAATTCAGTTGCCTTTGAATTTCGGGTGATCCCTCTTGAGCATGTATGCTTCTTCTACTTGTTCTACATCAGACTTTCTTCCAGAAACGGCGAAAAGCTTTGACTCGGTGAGTTTCGCGGCATTCCGACTACGATGCCCCGGTTGCCGAAATTCAGTTGCCTTTGAATTTCGGGTGATCCCTCTTGAGCATGTATGCTTCTGCTACTTGTTCTACCTCAGACTTTCTTGCCCTAGCGGCGAAACGCTTTGACTCGGTGAGTTTCGCGGCATTCCGACTTCGATGCCCCGGTTGCCGAAATTCAGTTGCCTTTGAATTTTGGGTGATCCCTCTTGAGCATGTATGCTTCTTCTACTTGTTCTACTTCAGACTTTCTTCCCCAAACAGCGAAACGCTTTGACTCGGTGAGTTTCGCGGCATTCCGACTTCGATGCCCCGTTGCCGAAATTCAGTTGCCTTTGAATTTCGGGTGATCCCTCTTGAGCATGTATGCTTCTGCTACTTGTTCTACTTCAGACTTTCTTCCCCAAACGGCGAAACGCTTTGACTCGGTGAGTTTCGCGGCATTCCGACTACGATGCCCCGGTTGCCGAAATTCAGTTGCCTTTGAATTTCGGGTGATCCCTCTTGAGCATGTATGCTTCTGCTACTTGTTCTACTTCAGACTTTCTTCCCAAACGGCGAAACGCTTTGACTCGGTGAGTTTCGCGGCATTCCGACTACGATGCCCCGGTTGCCGAAATTCAGTTGCCTTTGAATTTCGGGTGATCCCTCTTGAGCATGTATGCTTCTGCTACTTGTTCTACATCAGACTTTCTTCCAGAAACGGCGAAACGCTTTGACTCGGTGAGTTTCGCGGCATTCCGACTACGATGCCCCGGTTGCCGAAATTCAGTTGCCTTTGAATTTCGGGTGATCCCTCTTGAGCATGTATGCTTCTTCTACTTGTTCTACTTCAGACTTTCTGCCACTAGCGGCGAAATGCTTTGACTCGGTGAGTTTCGCGGCATTCGGACTACGATGCCCCGGTTGCCGAAATTCAGTTGCCTTTGAATTTCGGGTGATCCCTCTTGAGCATGTATGCTTCTGCTACTTGTTCTACATCAGACTTTCTTCCAGAAACGGCGAAACGCTTTGACTCGGTGAGTTTCGCGGCATTCCGACTTCGATGCCCCGGTTGCCGAAATTCAGTTGCCTTTGAATTTCGGGTGATCCCTCTTGAGCATGTATGCTTCTGCTACTTGTTCTACATCAGACTTTCTTCCAGAAACGGCGAAACGCTTTAACTCGGTGAGTTTCGCGGCATTCCGACTACGATGCCCCGGTTGCCGAAATTCAGTTGCCTTTGAATTTCGGGTGATCCCTCTTGAGCATGTATGCTTCTGCTACTTGTTCTACATCAGACTTTCTTCCAGAAACGGCGAAACGCTTTGACTCGGTGAGTTTCGCGGCATTCCTACAACGATGCCCCGGTTGCCGAAATTCAGTTGCCTTTGAATTTCGGGTGATCCCTATTGAGCATGTATGCTTCTGCTACTTGTTCTACATCATACTTTCTTCCAGAAACGGCGAAACGTTTTCACTCGGTGAGTTTCGCGGCATTCCGTCTACGATGGCCCGGTTGCCGGAATTCAGTTGCCTTTGAATTTCGGGTGATCTCTCTTGAGCATGTATGCTCCTGCTACTTGTCCTACATCAGACTTTCTTCCAGAAACGGCGAAAAGCTTTGACTCGGTGAGTTTCGCGGAATTCCGACTACGATGCCCCGGTTGCCGAAATTCAGTTGCCTTTGAATTTCGGGTGATCCCTCTTGAGCATGTATGCTTCTTCTACTTGTTCTACTTCAGACTTTCTTCCAGAAACGGCGAAACGCTTTGACTCGGTGAGTTTCGCGGCATTCCGTCTACGATGGCCAGGTTGCCGAAATTCAGTTGCCTTTGAATTTCGGGTGATCCCTCTTGAGCATGTATGCTTCTGCTACTTGTTCTACATCAGACTTTCTTCCAGAAACAGCGAAACGCTTTGACTCGGTGAGTTTCGCGGCATTCCGACTACGATGCCCGGTTGCCGAAATTCAGTTGCCTTTGAATTTCGGGTGATCCCTCTTGAGCATGTATGCTTCTGCTACTTGTTCTACATCAGACTTTCTTCCAGAAACGGCGAAACGCTTTGACTCGGTGAGTTTCGCGGCATTCCGACTTCGATGCCCCGGTTGCCGAAATTCAGTTGCCTTTGAATTTCGGGTGATCCCTCTTGAGCATGTATGCTTCTGCTACTTGTTCTACATCAGACTTTCTTCCCCAAACGGCGAAACGCTTTGACTCGGTGAGTTTCGCGGCATTCCGACTTCGATGCCCCGGTTGCCGAAATTCAGTTGCCTTTGAATTTCGGGTGATCCCTCTTGAGCATGTATGCTTCTGCTACTTGTTCTACATCAGACTTTCTTCCAGAAACGGCGAAACGCTTTGACTCGGTGAGTTTCGCGGCATTCCGACTACGATGGCCCGGTTGCCGAAATTCAGTTGCCTTTGAATTTCGGGTGATCCCTCTTGAGCATGTATGCTTCTGCTACTTGTTCTACTTCAGACTTTCTTCCCAAACGGCGAAACGCTTTGACTCGGTGAGTTTCGCGGCATTCCGACTACGATGCCCCGTTGCCGAAATTCAGTTGCCTTTGAATTTCGGGTGATCCCTCTTGAGCATGTATGCTTCTTCTACTTGTTTCTACTTCAGACTTTCTTCCAGAAACGGCGAAACGCTTTGACTCGGTGAGTTTCGCGGCATTCCGACTTCGATGCCCCGGTTGCCGAAATTCAGTTGCCTTTGAATTTCGGGTGATCCCTCTTGAGCATGTATGCTTCTGCTACTTGTTCTACATCAGACTTTCTTCCAGAAACGGCGAAACGCTTTGACTCGGTGAGTTTCGCGGCATTCCGACTACGATGCCCCGGTTGCCGAAATTCAGTTGCCTTTGAATTTCGGGTGATCCCTCTTGAGCATGTATGCTTCTGCTACTTGTTCTACATCAGACTTTCTTCCCGAAACGGCGAAACGCTTTGACTCGGTGAGTTTCGCGGCATTCCGACTACGATGCCCCGGTTGCCGAAATTCAGTTGCCTTTGAATTTCGGGTGATCCCTCTTGAGCATGTATGCTTCTGCTACTTGTTCTACATCAGACTTTCTTCCAGAAACGGCGAAACGCTTTGACTCGGTGAGTTTCGCGGCATTCCGACTACGATGCCCCGGTTGCCGAAATTCAGTTGCCTTTGAATTTCGGGTGATCCCTCTTGAGCATGTATGCTTCTGCTACTTGTTCTACATCAGACTTTCTTCCCCAAACGGCGAAACGCTTTGACTCGGTGAGTTTCGCGGCATTCCGACTTCGATGCCCCGGTTGCCGAAATTCAGTTGCCTTTGAATTTCAGGTGATCCCTCTTGAGCATGTTGATTAATACTTAAAAGTGCATGTTTATCAAGGTTTTATATCATCATTTTGCACTTGAAGTATCAATAACTCCTTAACTAAAGCATGTTTTATAATAACAAGTTTGATATTATAAGATACCTTAATTTATGGTAAATGCTCATTTTAAATGCAGGACTATCACATAAATAAAAGGATTGATTGATGAGTTTAAGCATTGAAAGTTAAAGGACAAAGAGATGGCCAAACTTAGAAAAGAGATGTCGGTGCAGTCCAAACCGGAACATTGCTCGGTAATTGGATCATATCTGGAGCTCTAGATTTCGGATTTAGGTCCACTTTATATGGATGGAAAGGTAAGACAAAGGCCTACAACTTTCATGAGGAGCCCAAGATTTGAAAAGGTCGTTTTGAAGTCCAAATTGAAGGAACAACGAAGAAGTCCGAAGCTGTCCTGCAGCCCAAACACTATTTAGTGTTCAGCCCATATCTTGAGTTCTAGAAGTCCAAATGACCTCATCTTTTTTTTGTTGGAAAGCTGAGACAATTTCCTAGAAACATTCTTGAGGATTCTGGGCAAATTATGATGTTAGCAATGACGTCTTGATCAGACAAGAAGATAAGGATTGTTATCTAGTCAAGATGTGGCCACCCACTCATCAATTAGTCAACAAATCAATAGTTCCAAATTTTGGCCTATAAAAGGAGGCACTTACCATGTATTGAGGCATCTTGGTTTCCAGATCAAGATCATGCTCTTGCTTTCTCTCTTTGTATTGCTTATGTTTTGCTTTCATTAATATCAAGTTTATGCACTTCATTTCCTTTCTTTTACTTAGTTAACTTCTTTCTCATTTATGTTCTTATCTTGTTTATTTATGTTTCTTTCTTTTATTATGTCTAGCTAAGTTAATTATGTCAAGGTGAAAAGGGTACACTAATGGTGTAAGAATAAGTATAATATAAACTTAACATGGACCTTAACGTTGGATACTAACATGTTTTATATTTGTTATCTTGTTCACTTTAATACTTTGCTTGTTAAATGGTTAATCTAGATTTATGTTGTGTAACACTTGGTACAACAAATACTTGGTACTTTCATAGCCCATACTGTATGGTATAACCGACACCTGAGCTATGAAAGGGACTTGATTTGTTGTTAACATAAGTTATAATCATGAATGCCTGCCAACATTTACAAGTATTAGCTTTATTCGAATAAGATAACTAATGTAATCATGTTAACAATTTATAATCTGATTGGAACCTCCTTTATGTGTGGTTTCCAATTGAGTTATAAGAGTTTATACTATACTTGTTTGAAGTACCATTAGTGGATCCTCTAACCTTGACATTTGTTTTTATCGTTGTTTAATCCTTACATCAACTTTACATCTCAAAGCTCTCTTTATTATTATTATTATTATTATTACTATTATTATATTGTTATTATTGTTGTCTTGTATTTATAATTTATACAATTAACCTCTCTGTGGTTCGACCCCTTACCGTCTTGCCGGTTATTTATTACTTCGACACTCCTGCACTTGGGAGAAGACATCAAGCTTTTGGTCGTGTCAAGTTTTTGGCGCCGTTGCCGGGGAGGTAAATTCTTGTATAAATTATAATATTTAATTTATTTTCTCTTTTCACTTTTCATTTTATCTATTTTTGTTTCCTTTGTTTTGTTTTGTTTCTTTTTCTTTTATTTTCTTTTCTTGCTTTTATTCTCTTCTTACACGTGCATGAGAGTTTGGTCACGTACATTAAGTGGTAGACTTTGTAGGGTATCCTCATCATTTTCAGAAAATATGGCCGAAGAAGATAATCAATCACTTCATAATGAGAATAATGAGAATAACCGTATGAGAACACTTAGAGACCACATGAATCCCACAAGAACAAGTGCACCCTCATGCATAGTTTTCCTCCTGATGCATCTCATTTTAATTTTAAGTCAGGTATTATTCAACTTTTACCATCTTTTCATGGTTTAGACTTAGAAAATCCATACTTGCATTTAAGGGAATTTGAGGAGGTCTGTAATACCTATAATGACTCAAATTGTAGCATGAACACCATTCGATTAAAGCTTTTTCCTTTTTCATTAAAAGATAAAGCTAAAACATGGCTACAAAATTTGAGACCAGGATCCATTCGTGCTTGGGATGATATGCAACAACAATTTTTAAAGAAGTTTTTTCCATCTCATAGAACAAACTCTTTCAAAAGACAAATCATCACTTTCACTCAAAAGCCAGGAGAAACATTTTACCAATGTTGGGATAGGTATCGAGATTTGCTTAATACTTGCCCACATCATGGTTTTGAAACATGGAGATTGGTTTCACATTTTTATGAAGGTTTAACACCTAGAGATAGGCAAATGGTTGAATTGATGTGCAATGGAACCTTTGAAGATAAAGACCCTAATGAAGCAATGGAGTACCTAGACTTGCTAGCCGAAAATGCTCAAAATTGGGACACCACAGGTACTTATGAGGCACCAGGTAAAACTCAACCTCATACATCTAGTGGGGGTATGCACAACCTTAGGGAAGATCATGACCTCCAAGCCAAGTTTGCATCTTTAGCTAGAAAAGTCGAGGCACTAGAATTAAAAAAGAGTGGTCAATTAAAATCTGTTCAAGACATTGTGTGTCAAATCTGTGAAACAAATGAGCATGCAACCAATGATTGTCCAACTTTGCCTTCTTTCAAGGAATGCCTCCATGAACAAGCCCATGCTTTAAACAGTTTCCAAAGACCCAACCATAACCCATACTCACAAACATATAACCCTGGTTGGAGAAATCACCCAAATTTTAGTTGGAAGAGTGATAGCAACAATGCACAAACTTCACATCCACCGTTTCAAGCACACCATAATTTCCAAAATTCTCATGGATATGCACCTCCTTATGCTCCACCTCCTAGAAGAAATTTTGAGGACACATTGCATGCATTCATTGAAAAGCAGGAGACAATCAACACTCAACTTGCTCAAAGCATGACCGATTTTAAAGATGCTCTTGCAAAATTAACATCTGCTCTCAGTTTCCAAGAGAAAGGTAAGTTTCCTTCTCAACCACAGCAAAATCCAAAGGGGCAATACAATGCAAATGCAAGTGGTTCTGGAAGCCAACACATGGATCAAGTCAAATCAGTCATCACTCTTCGTAGTGGTAAGGTTATTGAAAAACCCATTCTTGAACCTTATGAGAAAGATGATGAGTCTATCTCTGAGGGTAAGGAAGGGGTTGAACCTGAACATTGCAAAGAGAAGGTGATTCCCCGCCAGCACTTCCATTTCCTCATGCCATGACCAAACAAAGGAAAGTCAATCACAACTCTGAAATCTTTGAAATTTTCAAACAGGTAAGGATCAATATACCTTTGTTGGATGCTATTAAACAGGTACCTTCCTATGCTAAATTTTTGAAAGATCTATGCACTGTGAAGAGAAAACTGAATGTGAAAAAGAAAGCCTTTTTAGCCGAACAAGTAAGTGCCATTCTTCAGAACAATAATGCTTTGAAATATAAAGACCCTGGTTGTCCTACAATTTCTTGCTTTATTGGAGAACATAAAATTGAAAGAGCCTTACTTGATCTTGGAGCTAGTGTGAATTTACTTCCATATTCAGTTTTTCAAAGTCTCAATCTAGGTGAGTTAAAACCAACTTCTGTAACTCTTTTACTCGCCGATAGATCTGTAAAAGTGCCTAGAGGAATAATTGAAGATGTGTTAGTACAAGTCGATAAATTCATTTATCCTGTGGATTTTATTGTCTTGGACACGCAACCTGTTGAAGCATGTAATTCAATTCCTATTATTTTAGGACGTCCGTTTCTTGCAACTTCTAATGCATTGATTAATTGTAGGAATGGACTCATGAAGTTATCTTTTGGAAACATGACATTAGAGATGAATATTTTCAACGTTTGCAAGCAACCTGAAGATGATAATGATTTACAGGAAGTGGACTTTATTGAAAAATTAGTTCATGATCAATTTCAAACCACTTCCAGTGAAACTGAGATTGATGAATCTGATGATTTGCAAATGGTCTACTTTCAGAATCAAAGGCATGCAATTGGAGACCACAAATTGAAGAATTGCCACCACGATCAATTGAGCCCATACCTTCAAGTGTTCAACCACCAAAACCTGAATTGAAGCCGTTACCATTTAATCTCAAATACTCATTTTTGGGAGAAAATGAAACTTTTCCGGTAATAATCTCTTCCAAACTTAATGCACATCAAGAAGGTAAGTTATTACAGACTCTGAAAATGCACAAAAATGCATTAGGATGGACCATAGCTGACATAAAAGGAATTAGCCCTTTGATTTGACACACACAGGATTTATTTGGAGGAAAATGCTAAACCCTCTAGAGAAATGCAACGAAGGCTTAATCCTAATATGAAAGAAGTAGTGAAAAATGAAGTCATTAAGCTTCTAGATAATGGAATCATTTATCCTATTCTGACAGCAAATGGGTAAGTCCTACCCAAGTTGTACCAAAAAGTCTGGAGTCACTGTGATAACAAATGAAAAATGAGTTAATTCCAACTAGGACTGTTACGGTTTGGCGCATGTGCATTGACTATAGGAAACTTAATTCAATGACTAGAAAGATCATTTCCCTTTACCTTTCATGGACCAAATCCTAGAAAGAGTTGCAGGTCATGAATTTTATTGTTTCCTAGATGGTTATTCAGGTTACAATCAAATTGAAATTGCATTGGAAATCAAGAGAAGACTACTTTCACATGTCCATTTGGTACTTTTGCATATCGAAGGATGCCTTTTGGATTATGTAATGCACCAGCCACGTTTCAAAGATGCATGCTTAGCATATTCAGTGATATGTTGAAACGTTTTCTTGAAATTTTTATGGATGATTTTTCTGTTTTTGTGATTCATTTGATGATTGTTTGACTAACTTAGAAAAGGTTTTGAGCAGGTGTGAAGAGAAGAATCTTGTACTGAATTGGAAAAATGTCACTTTATGGTAACAAACGGCATCGTACTTGGTCACATTGTTTCATCGAAAGGAATTGAGGTTGACAAATCTAAAATGGAGTTAATTGCCAACTTACCAACACCAAAATCTGTTAAAGATGTTAGATCATTCTTAGGACATGCTGGTTTTAACAGAAGTTCATCAAAGATTTTAGTGTAATATCTAAGCCCTTGAGTAACCTTCTAACAAAGGATAATATTTTTGAATGGACTGAACATTGTGAGGAAGCCTTGTTAAACTTAAAAACTTGCTAACTTCTGCTCCTGTCATTCAACCTCCTGATTGGTCATTACCTTTAAATAATGTGTGACGCTAGTGATTATGCCGTGGGTGCTGTCTTGGGACAAAGGAAGATAAGAAACCTTATGTGATTTACTATGCAAGTAAAACTTTAAATAGTGCTCAAATGAATTACACTACCATTGAAAAAGAATTACTTGCAGTAGTATTTTGCATGTGACAAGTTCAGATCTTATCTTGTTGCTCACTTGTTATTGTTTTTAGTGATCATGCAGCATTGAAATATCTTCTCTCTAAGAAAGATTCTAAGGCTAGATTGGTGCGGTGGATTTGTTACTTCAAGAATTTGATATCACAATCAAAGACAAGAAGGCACCGAAAATGTTGTCGCGGATCATTTGTCAAGATTGACAACCGATTCGAGATCTGACATTACACCAATCGATGACTACTTTCCTGATGAATCTTTATTTTCTGTCTCTACGATGCCTTGGTTTGCTAATATTGTTAATTTTCTTGTTTCAGGACAATTGCCAACTCATTGGAGTACCCAAGACAAAAGAAAGTTCTTGAACGAAGTAAAGAACTTTTATTGGGATGACCCTTATTATTCAAATATTGTCCTGATCAAAATTTCGAAGATGCATTCCTGACAATGAAGGCCCTTGAAATTGAGAATCCAAAGAATGACAATGTTTTGAAGTAAATGAACATCGATTAAAAGCTTACATTTGTTGAGTTTTCCTAGTGAAAATGAATCCATTGGTTTGAATAATCTTATTGATAAAGTTGATTATTGTTTTTCTCACATTGTTTTTGTTTTTGTTGCTTTTTAGTGTGACTTTGTTTTGCTAGTCTCTCTTTCACCCCGTCAAATGGCGATAACGGTACTACCGTGACTTAAGTCGGTTCTTTCAGTTTCCCAAATAACTGATATCTGTATATGTTTTGTGCAAGATTGAGGTTGTTAATGAATCATGGAATTCCTGAAGATATCCGTTGGTTAATTGAAGCAAAGGTCGATTATCAGGTGAGTCATCCAATTCTTTTATTTCACACATGCCTGGAACAGGTAAAAGCACTTTTGCAAAGAAACGTCGTGCAAAACGACTGAAAGTCTGTCACAGATGTGGCCAGATGGACTTGTAATGCGACATGTCGTTCTTTAGGAATGGTATCTGTAAACCGTGAAGATAAAATACAATTCATTAAGGATGGCCTGAGTAAGGGGTCTTTAGATAATCTTTTATTGACCCTTGAGACGCATCCTAGTGGAGATGTGCATCGTGTAATTCATGATTTATGGCCACAATTCCATAAAGAACATGATCGACTTAGTCTTGGGAATCTGACTAAAAAAGACCCTGTTTGCCAGTTTTTAAGAAAACTGGATGGGAAGCCTATCCCCGACCCATAGAGGGCGTTTAAGCCGTTCTTGGACGTAAAACCAAGGGAAGATGTGAGCCACAATCACAACTACCTGTACATACATGTTTTTTTCAAAATAAATAATTAATAAAGAGAGAGAGAGTTTGTGAGACTACAGCTGGCCTACATATAGGTGGTATGATTGCATTTTCACTTTTTCATCTATAAATTCTTCTCTTCCTTCCCTTCATTTCTACTCATCCCATATATTCATCAAATATAGAAGTGTGTAGAAATGGCAGGTTCCTCAAGTCATCATATAAGAAATATTTGTGTTTTCGGTGGATCCAGTTCTGGGAAAGAAAAAGAGTTTTTAGAATCAGCAAATCATCTTGGCCGGGTACTAGCTGAGAGAAAGATTCATTTAGTGTATGGGGGAGGTAGCCTTGGGTTAATGGGAGGTGTGTCAATGGCTGCATTTTTAGGAGGCAGTCAAGTTTTGGGGGTTGTCCCCAAAGCTTTAGCAAATGGGGACATCATTGGAAAAACAATTGGAGAAGAACTACAGGTCCCAACAATGTCTGACCGACTGAATACCATGTTTAACCATGCTGATGCCTTCATTGCCTTACCAGGTGGTCTGGGCACATTGGAAGAGATCTTTCATATTTCATCTTGGGCCCAACTGCACATTCACCATAAACCCATAGGTTTGTTAAATGTTAATGGTTTTATGATAAGTTGCTGTCTTTCCTTGATCAAGCTGTGGAACAGGAATTTCTAACATCTTCGGCACGACGAATCATAATCTCTGCTGCTACTGCTGAACAATTGATTGACCAACTACAATCTTTCATCCCTGTCATTGATCCCTGCATGAGTCGTCTAGATTGGTCAACTAAGGAAAGCCGTAAAAAGCTTAGATTAGATTTGAGCCTTCATCTGTGAAACCTTGTGTCTTTTGGTTTTATTAATAGCATATTATTTTGTTTTGTTACTTCTTATGTTTTTAAGTGTGTTTTCAGGTTTGTCATTGTTCGCTGTTTCAGGTGATGTCTTCTATACTCTATCTTTCTACCTTCGAACATTGAGGACAATGTCTCGTTTTGGTTGGGGAGAGGGTAGTAGTTTTAAAAAAAAAAAATACTAACTTGCTAACTGTTTTTTGCTATTATTAAAACCATTTGACAAAATTGTTATTAGGATGGCAGAGTATGGAATCAATTTTATTGACTCTAGAGACGCATCTTAGTAAGTTTCATTACCAAGGTCTATCATAATACTTCTTGAAATATTCAGGTTTACAAACTCTCACATTGTTATCACTTGATTCTGCTCCTATACTCATTTAACAAGTATTATTAAACCTTCATTTTCACACACACACTTTAACATATGATTGTGGGTTGCACATTGGATTATTACATTAATTATGTTCTTTTGTTGAAGGTAACAACTAAGGGAAAAGGATAGTATATAATTTAAAAAAAAAAAGAAAAAAAAAAAAAAAAAAAGAGATAGTATTGATGATAATAAAACGTGGATAAGTTTGGTTTCGTAGCCTCCCTAACCTAAGCAATTAAGCCCGAAGGGGTGTTTTAACACCTAATACCCTAAAGTCAACTGACTTGGGAGCTATTGGCCCAAAGCTTGTTACATGGGTTAAGGAGAAAAGCTTAAGGGAATCAAACATTGCACTATCTACGTATCAGTATCTGCAACCCGAGTTGTTAAGCTCGTAGGGGTGTCTCAACACCTAATGCCCTAAGATCAACTGGTCTGGGAGTCATTAGCCTAAAACTCGTTACACGGGTTAAAGATACATTGTGTTTTAAGTTGTATGTGTATATAAATAAAAAAGAAAAAAAAAAAAAAAGGAAGAAAAAAAAATCCCAACCCAAGGAAGTTCACCTTAAACAATTGAACATAATATTGTTTTCTTCCAACAAAAGCCCCATCATCTATGTTTTCATTGAGCACACAAAAAGAAGGTTTATTAATATCTTGTTTACGAAGTATGAAGCAGGAATATAAATTTAATGAGAGTTTGTTTATCTGGATAGATTAATGGAAGTTGAATGATGAAATGCCTTGCTTTGTGGAACTTGCAAATTGTTTCTCTATTTTAACGCTTTAGATTACTAGGGACTAGTAATAAGCTGGTTGGGGGGTGTGGATTAATACTTAAAAGTGCATGTTTATCAAGGTTTTATATCATCATTTTGCACTTGAAGTATCAATAACTCCTTAACTAAAGCATGTTTTATAATAACAAGTTTGATATTATAAGATACCTTAATTTATGGTAAATGCTCATTTTAAATGCAGGACTATCACATAAATAAAAGGATTGATTGATGAGTTTAAGCATTGAAATTAAAGGACAAAGAGATGGCCAAACTTAGAAAAGAGATGTCGGTGCAGTCCAAACCGGAACATTGCTCGGTAATTGGATCATATCTGGAGCTCTAGATTTCGGATTTAGGTCCACTTTATATGGATGGAAAGGTAAGACAAAGGCCTACAACTTTCATGAGGAGCCCAAGATTTGAAAAGGTCGTTTTGAAGTCCAAATTGAAGGAACAACGAAGAAGTCCGAAGCTGTCCTGCAGCCCAAACACTATTTAGTGTTCAGCCCATATCTTGAGTTCTAGAAGTCCAAATGACCTCATCTTTTTTTTGTTGGAAAGCTGAGACAATTTCCTAGAACATTCTTGAGGATTCTGGGCAAATTATGATGTTAGCAATGACGTCTTGATCAGACAAGAAGATAAGGATTGTTATCTAGTCAAGATGTGGCCACCCACTCATCAATTAGTCAACAAATCAATAGTTCCAAATTTTGGCCTATAAAAGGAGGCACTTACCATGTATTGAGGCATCTTGGTTTCCAGATCAAGATCATGCCCTTGCTTTCTCTCTTTGTATTGCTTATGTTTTGCTTTCATTAATATCAAGTTTATGCACTTCATTTCCTTTCTTTTACTTAGTTAACTTCTTTCTCATTTATGTTCTTTATCTTGTTTATTTATGTTTCTTTCTTTTATTATGTCTAGCTAAAGTTAATTATGTCAAGGTGAAAAGGGTACACTAATGGTGTAAGAATAAGTATAATATAAACTTAACATGGACCTTAACGTTGGATACTAACATGTTTTATATTTGTTATCTTGTTCACTTTAATACTTTGCTTGTTAAATGGTTAATCTAGATTTATGTGTGTAACACTTGGTACAACAAATACTTGGCACTTTCATAGCCCATACTGTATGGTATTAACCGACACCTGAGCTATGAAAGGGACTTGATTTGTTGTTAACATAAGTTATAATCATGAATGCCTGCCAACATTTACAAGTATTAGCTTTATTCGAATAAGATAATTAATGTAATCATGTTAACAATTTATAATCTGATTGGAACCTCCTTTATGTGTGTTTCCAATTGAGTAATAAGAGTTTATAACTATACTTGTTTGAAGTACCATTAGTGGATCCTCTAACCTTGACATTTGTTTTTATCGTTGTTTAAATCCTTACATCAACTTTACATCTCAAAGCTCTCTTTATATTATTATTATTATTATTATTACTATTATTATTATTGTTATTATTGTTGTCTTTGTATTTATAATTTAACAATTACCTCTCTGTGGTTCGACCCGGTCTTGGCCTGGTTATTAATGTACTTCGACACTCCTGCACTTGGGAGAAAGACATCAAGCTTTTGTGACGTGTCACTTCTTCTACTTGTT
>CM055349.1:6569720-6596529 GCA_029228515.1 Populus alba x Populus x berolinensis | reverse complement strand
CAGACTTTCTTCCGCAAACGGCGAAACGCTTTGACTCGGTGAGTTTCGCGGCATTCGACTTCGATGCCCCGGTTGCCGAAATTCAGTTGCCTTTGAATTTCGGGTGATCCCTCTTGAGCATGTATGCTTCTGCTACTTGTTCTACTTCAGACTTTCTTCCCCAAACGGCGAAACGCTTTGACTCGGTGAGTTTCGCGGCATTCCGACTTCGACTGCCACCGGTAGCCGAAATTCAGTTGCATTTGAATTTCGGGTGATCCCTACTTGAGCATGTATGCTTCTGCCTACTTGTTCTACTTCAGACTTCTTCCCCAAACGGCGAAAAAGCTTTGACCTCGGTGAAGTTTTCGCGGCAGTTTCCGACTACGATGCGCCGTGTTGCCGATAATTCAGTTGCCTTTGAAATTTCGGGTGAACCCTTCTGTGAGCAAGTATGCTTCTGCTAACTTGTTCTACTTCAGACTTTCTTCCCCAAAAAGGCGAAACGCTTTGACTCGGTAAAGTTTCGCGGCAATTCCGCCTACGATGCACCGGTTGCCGAAATTTTCAGTTGCCTTCGAATTGCAGGTGATCCTCTTGAGCATGTATGCTTCCTACTACTTGTCCTAACACTCAGACTTTCTTTTCCCTACGGCGAAACGCTTTGACTCGGTGAGTTTCGCAGCATTCCGACTTCGATGCCCCGGTTGCCGACATTCAGTTGCCTTTGAATTTCGGGTGATCCCTCTTGAGCATGTATGCTTCTTCTACTTGTTCTACATGAGACTTTCTTCCGCTAGCAGGGAAACGCATTGACTCGGTGAGTTTCGCGGCATTCCGACTTCGATGCCCCGGATGCTGAAATTCAGTTGCCTTTGAATTTCAGGTGATCCCTCTTGAGCATGTATGCTTCTTCTACTTCTTCTACATCACACTTTCTTCCCCAAACGGCGAAACGCTTTGACTCGGTGAGTTTCGCGGCATTCCGACTACGATGCCCCGGTTGCCGAAATTCAGTTGCCTTTGAATTTCAGGTGATCCCTCTTGAGCATCTATGCTTCTGCTACTTGTTCTACTTCAGACTTTCTTCCCCAAACGGTGAAACACTTTGATTCGGTGAGTTTCGCGGCATTCCGACTTCGAGGCCCCGGTTGCTGAAATTCAGTTGCCTTTGAATTTCGGGTGATCCCTCTTGAGCATGTATGCTTCTGCTACTTGTTCTACTTCAGACTTTCTTCCCCAAAAGGCGAAACGCTTTGACTCGGTGAGTTTCGCGGCATTCCGACTACGATGCCCCGGTTGCCGAAATTCAGTTGCCTTTGAATTTCGGGTGATCCCTCTTGAGCATGTATGCTTCTGCTACTTGTTCTACTTCAGACTTCCTTCCGCAAACGGCGAATTCTTTGACTCGGTGAGTTTCGCGGCATTCCGACTTCGATGCCCTGGTTGCTGAAATTCAGATTGCCTTTGAATTTCGGGTGATCCCTCTGAGCATGTATGCTTCTGCTACTTGTTCTACTTCAGACTTTCTTCCCAAACGGTGAAACGCTTTGACTGTCGCGCGGTGAGGTTTCGTGCACGGCCAGTCCGCACTTCGATTTCCCCGTGTTTGACTGGAAATTCAGTTGCCCTTTGAATTTTCGGGTGATTCCCTCTTGATGGATGTATTGCTTCTGTCATACTTTTGTTTCTACTAATCACATTCTTCGTTTTTTTTCTTTTTTATTTCTTTTAGATCTGCAAACAGCGAAAAAAACGCTTTGACTCGGTGTAGTGTTTTCGCGGCCAATTCATGACTTCTCCGCCCCTCTGATTGCTCCTCCGTATGGTGTTGTACGATAAATTCAGTTGCCCTTTGAATTTCGTATGTTGATTGCCCTGCTTGGAAGCATTTGTATGCTTGCCTGTTATGCTTTGTTTTCCTAACATCAGAACTTTTCTTCCGCAAGAAACGAAACTCCTACGCTTTGGCTCGTGAGTTGAGTTTTCGCTGGCATTGCTGCTTACGATTCCCGCGTTGTTTGCCGAAATTAAGTTTCCTTTGAATTTTCGGGTGGTGATCCCTCTTGTGTCATGTATGACTTCTGCTACTTGTTTCTACCAGTTCATTACTTTCTACCGCTGCGGGCTCTCAAATACGCTTTTGACTCGGTCGAGTTTCGCGGCATTCCGACTTCGATGCACGGTTTGCCGAAATTCAGTTGCCTTTTTTTTTTTTTGAATTTTTCGGGTTATCCCTCTTGAGCATGTCGATTTTTTTTGGGGGGGGCCATTCTTTTGGGGGTTTAAACTTGGTCTACTTCAGACTCTTTTCTTCTGACCCAAAAAATACTGGCGAAAACGCTTTAGACTCGCGGTGAGTTTCGCGGCATTCCGACTGCGATTCCCACGGTTGCCGAAATTCAGTTGCCTGTTTGATATTTCGGGTGGATCCCTCTTGAGCATTGTATGCTTCTGCTACTTGTTTCTACTTCAGGACTTTTTCTTCCGCAAAGGGCGATAAACGCTTTTGACTCGGTGTGAGTTATCGCGGCATTCTCTCGATCTTTCGCTCTGAATTGCCCCGGGTGCCGAATATTCAGTTTGCCTTTTGGAATTCTCGTGGGTGATCCATCTAGGTGCATGTATTGCTTTCATGCTAACTTGTTTCTTACTGCCATCACACTTTCTTCCGCAATAACGGCGAAATGTTAGCGTCTTTTGAACTCCGATGAGTTTCGTCTCCCGGCCATTCCGATTACTCGTTGCCTCTGGGTTACCGAAATTCAGTTTGCCTTTGAATTTCGGCGTGGTTGATCCCGCTCTTGGTGCTATGTATGCTTCTGCTAACTTTTGTTCTACACTTAAGGACTTTCTTCCGCAAAGCGGTCCAAAACGCTGTTTGACCTCACGAATGAGTTTCGTTGGCATTTCCGGACTTCGGATGCCACTCGGTTGTGTACGAAATTCAAGTTGCCTTTTTTGAATTTTCGGGTTGGATCCACTCTCTGTAGCATGTATGGCTTTCTGCATACTTGTGACTTTCTCAGGACTTTTCTTCCGCATAGCGGCGAAAAACGGCTTTGTGACTCGGATGAGTTTCGCGGCATTCCGAACTTCGATTGCCCCGGTTTGCCGAATAATTTGCAGTTGTCCCTTTTGAATTTCGGGTGATCCCTCTTGAGGCATGGTATGCTTCTGCTACTTGTTCTACTTCAGACTTTTATTTCCGCAGTGAACGGCGTAATGCTTTGGAATCAGATGAGTTGTTACGCGGTCACATTCCTCTCTCTTCGATGCCCCGGTTTGCCGAAATTCATGGTTGGCCCTATTGAATTTCGGGTGAATTCCCTTTCTTGAGCATGTATGCTTCTGCTACTTGTTCTAAATTCATGGACTTTCTTCCGTCTTTCAACTACGCCGGCGGGCGAAACGCTTTGACTTCTCGGGGTGAAGGTTTCGTCGGGCATTCCGGACGTTCTATTGTGGGCCCCGGTTGCCGCAAATTCAGTTTGCACAATTTGAATTTCCTGGTTGTGATCCCTTCTTGAGCATGTATGCTTCTGCTAACCTTGTTCTACATCAAGAACCTTTTCTTCCGCATAGGGCGAAAACTAAGGCTTTGATCTCGGTGAGTTTTCGCGGCAATTCCGACTTTCTCGATGCTCTATCCGATCGCTCGAAATTCAGGTGTTGCCTTTCGAATTTCGGAAGTATTAGTTTGATCCCTCTTGTAGCATTTTGTATGCTTAGCTGTTGCTACTTGTTCTACATCAGACTTCCTTCCGCAAACGGCGAAATAAAAACCGCTTTGACTCGGTGAGTTTCGCAGGGACATTCCGAACTACGATGCCCCGGTTTTGCCGAAATTCAGTTGCCTTTGAATTTCCTGGGTGATCCCTCTTAATCATGTATGGCTTTTTGCCTTACTTGGTTCTACATCCACACTTTCTTTCCAGACATAACGGCGCTGAAAACGCTTTGAACTCCGGTGAGGTTTCGCTGAGCGCATTCTCCGACTACGATTTTGCCCCGGTTGACGAAATTCAGTTGCTTTGAAAATTGTTGGGTGTTTTTTTTTTTTTTGGTGGTGACTGATCCCTCTGGGAGCATGTTTGCTTCTTGCTACTGATGTTCTACATCAGTACTTTCGATTGGGCAAACAGTGTCGAAAATATCGGCTTTGACTCGGTGAGTTTCGCGGCATTTTCGACTTGGTGATGCCCGTGTTTGCTCGAAATTCAGTTGCTCTTTGTAGTGTGTTTCGGTGTTGATCCCTCTTGTAGCATGTTAATGCCTTCTGCTTACTTGTTCGTGTATAGTCAGGACTTTCTTCCGCAAAGGGCGAAACGCTTTGCGACTCTGGTGAGTATCGCGGGCATTCCGATACTTCGATTTGCCCCGGTTGCAGAAATTCTATTGTATGCCTTGTGAATTTCGGGGTGAATCCCATCTTGGAGCTTTGTATGCTTCTTCTACTTGTTCTACATTAACACTTTCTTTCAAGAAAAAAGGCCGGAAACGCTTTTTGGAACTCGGATTGAGTTTCGCGGCATTCCGACTTCGATGCACCGGTTGCCGAATACATTCAGTTGTGCCCTTTGAATTTGTCGGGTGATTCCCCCTCTTGAGGCCATGTATGGCTGTCTATCATTACCTTGTTCTACATCAGACTTTCTTTCCCCCATAGGCACTCCCCTGCAAAACGCTTTGACTCTCGGTGCGGTTTCGCCGGACCATTTCCGACTTCGATGCACTCCGGTGATGCCGAAATTTCAGGTTGTCCTTGTTGAAATTTCGGGTGATCCCTCTTGAGGCATGTTATGCTTCTGCTACTTGTTGTACCACCACACTTCCTTCGGCAATAGGCGGTTAACGCTTTGACTGGATGAAGTTCGGCGGGCATTCCGATGTTCGATGTCGCGGTAGCTGAAGTTCAGTTGCGTTTGAATTTCGGGTGATCACTCTTGTGCATGTATGCTTCTGCTACTTGTTCTACACCACACTCTCGTTCCGCAAAGGAGGCGTAACGCTTTGGACTGGATGAGTTTCGCGGCATTCCCGACTTCGATGCCCCGGTTGCCGAAATTCAGTTGCCTTTGAATTTCGGGTGATCCCCTCCTTGAGCATGTATGCTTCTGACTACTTGTTTTACATCGTACTTCATGCCGCATACAGCGGCAGGCTTATGACTCGGTGAGTTCTCGCGGAATATCCGGACTTGGATTCCCCGGTTGCACGAAAATTCAGTTTCCTTTGAAATTTCGGGTGATCCCTCTTGAGCATGTATCGCTTCTGCTACTTGTTCTACATCACACCTTTTCCTTCCGCAAAGGGAGTAACGCTTTGACTGGATGAGTTTCGCAGCATTCCGACTTCGATGGCCCGGTATGCCGAAATTCAGTTGCCTTTGAATTTCGGGTGATCCCTCTTGATCATGTATGCTTCTTTCTACTTGTTCTACACCACCACTACCTTCATGCAAATGGGTGTAACGCTTTGACTGGATGAGTTTCGCGGCATTCCGACATTGATTGCCCCAGTTGCCGAATATTCATGTTGCCTTTGAATTTCGGGTGATCCCTCATTGAGCATGTATGTGCTTCTGTTTACTTGTTCTACACCATACTACCTCTCCGGCAAAGGGCGTAACGCTCTTGACTCGATGAGTTTCGCGCCATTGCCGACTTCGATTGCCCGGTTGCCGAAATTCAGTTTGCCTTTGAATTTCGTGTTGATTCACTCTTGAGCATGTCCGGTTTCTGTTACTTGTTCTACATCACACTTCGTTTCCGAAACAGGCGATGAACGCTTTTGACTCGAGTGAGTTTCGCGGCATTCCGACTTGGATTCCCCGGTTGCTGAATTTCAGTTTCCTTTGAATTAGGGTGATCCCTCTTGAGGCATGTATGCTTCTGCTTACTTGTTCTACACCCTACTCCTTCCGCAAAGGGCGTAACGCTTTTGAACTGGATGAGTTTCGCGGCATTCCTAGACTTCGATGCCCCGGTTGCCGATATTCAGATGCCTTTGAATTTGGAGAGCGGTGATCCACCCTCTTGAGCATGTATGCTTCTTCTACTTGTTCTTACATCACACTTCCTTCCGCAAAGGGCGTATAAGCTTTGACTGGATGAGTTTCGCGGCATTCCGACTTCAGATGCCCTGGTTGCCGAAATTCAGTTGCCGCTTTGGAATTTCGGGTGATCCCTCTTGATCTTGTTTGATTTTTCTACTTGTTCTACCACCATCAGACTTCCTTCTGCAAAGGGTGGAACGCTTTGACTGGATGAGTTTCGCGGCATTCCGACTTCGATTGCCCCGGTTGCCGAAATACAGTTGCCTTTGAATTTCGGGTGATCCCTCTTGAGGGATCAATGTAGGCTTCTGCTACTTGTTCTACATCAGACTTTCTTCCGCAAACGGCGAAACGCTTTGACTCGGTGAGTTTCGCGGCATTCCGACTTCGATGCCCCGGTTGCCGAAATTCAGTTGCCTTTGAATTTCGGGTGATCCCTCTTGAGCATGTATGCTTCTGCTACTTGTTCTACATCAGACTTTCTTCCGCAAACGGCGAAACGCTTTGACTCGGTGAGTTTCGCGGCATTCCGACTTCGATGCCCCGGTTGCCGAAATTCAGTTGCCTTTGAATTTCGGGTGATCCCTCTTGAGCATGTATGCTTCTGCTACTTGTTCTACATCAGACTTTCTTCCGCAAACGGCGAAACGCTTTGACTCGGTGAGTTTCGCGGCATTCCGACTTCGATGCCCCGGTTGCCGAAATTCAGTTGCCTTTGAATTTCGGGTGATCCCTCTTGAGCATGTATGCTTCTGCTACTTGTTCTACATCAGACTTTCTTCCGCAAACGGCGAAACGCTTTGACTCGGTGAGTTTCGCGGCATTCCGACTTCGATGCCCCGGTTGCCGAAATTCAGTTGCCTTTGAATTTCGGGTGATCCCTCTTGAGCATGTATGCTTCTGCTACTTGTTCTACATCAGACTTTCTTCCGCAAACGGCGAAACGCTTTGACTCGGTGAGTTTCGCGGCATTCCGACTTCGATGCCCCGGTTGCCGAAATTCAGTTGCCTTTGAATTTCGGGTGATCCCTCTTGAGCATGTATGCTTCTGCTACTTGTTCTACATCAGACTTTCTTCCCCAAACGGCGAAACGCTTTGACTCGGTGAGTTTCGCGGCATTCCGACTTCGATGCCCCGGTTGCCGAAATTCAGTTGCCTTTGAATTTCGGGTGATCCCTCTTGAGCATGTATGCTTCTGCTACTTGTTCTACATCAGACTTTCTTCCGCAAACGGCGAAACGCTTTGACTCGGTGAGTTTCGCGGCATTCCGACTTCGATGCCCCGGTTGCCGAAATTCAGTTGCCTTTGAATTTCGGGTGATCCCTCTTGAGCATGTATGCTTCTGCTACTTGTTCTACATCAGACTTTCTTCCGCAAACGGCGAAACGCTTTGACTCGGTGAGTTTCGCGGCATTCCGACTTCGATGCCCCGGTTGCCGAAATTCAGTTGCCTTTGAATTTCGGGTGATCCCTCTTGAGCATGTATGCTTCTGCTACTTGTTCTACATCAGACTTTCTTCCGCAAACGGCGAAACGCTTTGACTCGGTGAGTTTCGCGGCATTCCGACTTCGATGCCCCGGTTGCCGAAATTCAGTTGCCTTTGAATTTCGGGTGATCCCTCTTGAGCATGTATGCTTCTGCTACTTGTTCTACATCAGACTTTCTTCCGCAAACGGCGAAACGCTTTGACTCGGTGAGTTTCGCGGCATTCCGACTTCGATGCCCCGGTTGCCGAAATTCAGTTGCCTTTGAATTTCGGGTGATCCCTCTTGAGCATGTATGCTTCTGCTACTTGTTCTACATCAGACTTTCTTCCGCAAACGGCGAAACGCTTTGACTCGGTGAGTTTCGCGGCATTCCGACTTCGATGCCCCGGTTGCCGAAATTCAGTTGCCTTTGAATTTCGGGTGATCCCTCTTGAGCATGTATGCTTCTGCTACTTGTTCTACATCAGACTTTCTTCCGCAAACGGCGAAACGCTTTGACTCGGTGAGTTTCGCGGCATTCCGACTTCGATGCCCCGGTTGCCGAAATTCAGTTGCCTTTGAATTTCGGGTGATCCCTCTTGAGCATGTATGCTTCTGCTACTTGTTCTACATCAGACTTTCTTCCGCAAACGGCGAAACGCTTTGACTCGGTGAGTTTCGCGGCATTCCGACTTCGATGCCCCGGTTGCCGAAATTCAGTTGCCTTTGAATTTCGGGTGATCCCTCTTGAGCATGTATGCTTCTGCTACTTGTTCTACATCAGACTTTCTTCCCCAAACGGCGAAACGCTTTGACTCGGTGAGTTTCGCGGCATTCCGACTTCGATGCCCCGGTTGCCGAAATTCAGTTGCCTTTGAATTTCGGGTGATCCCTCTTGAGCATGTATGCTTCTGCTACTTGTTCTACATCAGACTTTCTTCCGCAAACGGCGAAACGCTTTGACTCGGTGAGTTTCGCGGCATTCCGACTTCGATGCCCCGGTTGCCGAAATTCAGTTGCCTTTGAATTTCGGGTGATCCCTCTTGAGCATGTATGCTTCTGCTACTTGTTCTACATCAGACTTTCTTCCGCAAACGGCGAAACGCTTTGACTCGGTGAGTTTCGCGGCATTCCGACTTCGATGCCCCGGTTGCCGAAATTCAGTTGCCTTTGAATTTCGGGTGATCCCTCTTGAGCATGTATGCTTCTGCTACTTGTTCTACATCAGACTTTCTTCCGCAAACGGCGAAACGCTTTGACTCGGTGAGTTTCGCGGCATTCCGACTTCGATGCCCCGGTTGCCGAAATTCAGTTGCCTTTGAATTTCGGGTGATCCCTCTTGAGCATGTATGCTTCTGCTACTTGTTCTACATCAGACTTTCTTCCGCAAACGGCGAAACGCTTTGACTCGGTGAGTTTCGCGGCATTCCGACTTCGATGCCCCGGTTGCCGAAATTCAGTTGCCTTTGAATTTCGGGTGATCCCTCTTGAGCATGTATGCTTCTGCTACTTGTTCTACATCAGACTTTCTTCCGCAAACGGCGAAACGCTTTGACTCGGTGAGTTTCGCGGCATTCCGACTTCGATGCCCCGGTTGCCGAAATTCAGTTGCCTTTGAATTTCGGGTGATCCCTCTTGAGCATGTATGCTTCTGCTACTTGTTCTACATCAGACTTTCTTCCGCAAACGGCGAAACGCTTTGACTCGGTGAGTTTCGCGGCATTCCGACTTCGATGCCCCGGTTGCCGAAATTCAGTTGCCTTTGAATTTCGGGTGATCCCTCTTGAGCATGTATGCTTCTGCTACTTGTTCTACATCAGACTTTCTTCCGCAAACGGCGAAACGCTTTGACTCGGTGAGTTTCGCGGCATTCCGACTTCGATGCCCCGGTTGCCGAAATTCAGTTGCCTTTGAATTTCGGGTGATCCCTCTTGAGCATGTATGCTTCTGCTACTTGTTCTACATCAGACTTTCTTCCGCAAACGGCGAAACGCTTTGACTCGGTGAGTTTCGCGGCATTCCGACTTCGATGCCCCGGTTGCCGAAATTCAGTTGCCTTTGAATTTCGGGTGATCCCTCTTGAGCATGTATGCTTCTGCTACTTGTTCTACATCAGACTTTCTTCCGCAAACGGCGAAACGCTTTGACTCGGTGAGTTTCGCGGCATTCCGACTTCGATGCCCCGGTTGCCGAAATTCAGTTGCCTTTGAATTTCGGGTGATCCCTCTTGAGCATGTATGCTTCTGCTACTTGTTCTACATCAGACTTTCTTCCGCAAACGGCGAAACGCTTTGACTCGGTGAGTTTCGCGGCATTCCGACTTCGATGCCCCGGTTGCCGAAATTCAGTTGCCTTTGAATTTCGGGTGATCCCTCTTGAGCATGTATGCTTCTGCTACTTGTTCTACATCAGACTTTCTTCCGCAAACGGCGAAACGCTTTGACTCGGTGAGTTTCGCGGCATTCCGACTTCGATGCCCCGGTTGCCGAAATTCAGTTGCCTTTGAATTTCGGGTGATCCCTCTTGAGCATGTATGCTTCTGCTACTTGTTCTACATCAGACTTTCTTCCGCAAACGGCGAAACGCTTTGACTCGGTGAGTTTCGCGGCATTCCGACTTCGATGCCCCGGTTGCCGAAATTCAGTTGCCTTTGAATTTCGGGTGATCCCTCTTGAGCATGTATGCTTCTGCTACTTGTTCTACATCAGACTTTCTTCCGCAAACGGCGAAACGCTTTGACTCGGTGAGTTTCGCGGCATTCCGACTTCGATGCCCCGGTTGCCGAAATTCAGTTGCCTTTGAATTTCGGGTGATCCCTCTTGAGCATGTATGCTTCTGCTACTTGTTCTACATCAGACTTTCTTCCGCAAAAGGCGAAACGCTTTGACTCGGTGAGTTTCGCGGCATTCCGACTTCGATGCCCCGGTTGCCGAAATTCAGTTGCCTTTGAATTTCGGGTGATCCCTCTTGAGCATGTATGCTTCTGCTACTTGTTCTACATCAGACTTTCTTCCGCAAACGGCGAAACGCTTTGACTCGGTGAGTTTCGCGGCATTCCGACTTCGATGCCCCGGTTGCCGAAATTCAGTTGCCTTTGAATTTCGGGTGATCCCTCTTGAGCATGTATGCTTCTGCTACTTGTTCTACATCAGACTTTCTTCCGCAAACGGCGAAACGCTTTGACTCGGTGAGTTTCGCGGCATTCCGACTTCGATGCCCCGGTTGCCGAAATTCAGTTGCCTTTGAATTTCGGGTGATCCCTCTTGAGCATGTATGCTTCTGCTACTTGTTCTACATCAGACTTTCTTCCGCAAACGGCGAAACGCTTTGACTCGGTGAGTTTCGCGGCATTCCGACTTCGATGCCCCGGTTGCCGAAATTCAGTTGCCTTTGAATTTCGGGTGATCCCTCTTGAGCATGTATGCTTCTGCTACTTGTTCTACATCAGACTTTCTTCCGCAAACGGCGAAACGCTTTGACTCGGTGAGTTTCGCGGCATTCCGACTTCGATGCCCCGGTTGCCGAAATTCAGTTGCCTTTGAATTTCGGGTGATCCCTCTTGAGCATGTATGCTTCTGCTACTTGTTCTACATCAGACTTTCTTCCGCAAACGGCGAAACGCTTTGACTCGGTGAGTTTCGCGGCATTCCGACTTCGATGCCCCGGTTGCCGAAATTCAGTTGCCTTTGAATTTCGGGTGATCCCTCTTGAGCATGTATGCTTCTGCTACTTGTTCTACATCAGACTTTCTTCCGCAAACGGCGAAACGCTTTGACTCGGTGAGTTTCGCGGCATTCCGACTTCGATGCCCCGGTTGCCGAAATTCAGTTGCCTTTGAATTTCGGGTGATCCCTCTTGAGCATGTATGCTTCTGCTACTTGTTCTACATCAGACTTTCTTCCGCAAACGGCGAAACGCTTTGACTCGGTGAGTTTCGCGGCATTCCGACTTCGATGCCCCGGTTGCCGAAATTCAGTTGCCTTTGAATTTCGGGTGATCCCTCTTGAGCATGTATGCTTCTGCTACTTGTTCTACATCAGACTTTCTTCCGCAAACGGCGAAACGCTTTGACTCGGTGAGTTTCGCGGCATTCCGACTTCGATGCCCCGGTTGCCGAAATTCAGTTGCCTTTGAATTTCGGGTGATCCCTCTTGAGCATGTATGCTTCTGCTACTTGTTCTACATCAGACTTTCTTCCGCAAACGGCGAAACGCTTTGACTCGGTGAGTTTCGCGGCATTCCGACTTCGATGCCCCGGTTGCCGAAATTCAGTTGCCTTTGAATTTCGGGTGATCCCTCTTGAGCATGTATGCTTCTGCTACTTGTTCTACATCAGACTTTCTTCCGCAAACGGCGAAACGCTTTGACTCGGTGAGTTTCGCGGCATTCCGACTTCGATGCCCCGGTTGCCGAAATTCAGTTGCCTTTGAATTTCGGGTGATCCCTCTTGAGCATGTATGCTTCTGCTACTTGTTCTACATCAGACTTTCTTCCGCAAACGGCGAAACGCTTTGACTCGGTGAGTTTCGCGGCATTCCGACTTCGATGCCCCGGTTGCCGAAATTCAGTTGCCTTTGAATTTCGGGTGATCCCTCTTGAGCATGTATGCTTCTGCTACTTGTTCTACATCAGACTTTCTTCCGCAAACGGCGAAACGCTTTGACTCGGTGAGTTTCGCGGCATTCCGACTTCGATGCCCGGTTGCCGAAATTCAGTTGCCTTTGAATTTCGGGTGATCCCTCTTGAGCATGTATGCTTCTGCTACTTGTTCTACATCAGACTTTCTTCCGCAAACGGCGAAACGCTTTGACTCGGTGAGTTTCGCGGCATTCCGACTTCGATGCCCCGGTTGCCGAAATTCAGTTGCCTTTGAATTTCGGGTGATCCCTCTTGAGCATGTATGCTTCTGCTACTTGTTCTACATCAGACTTTCTTCCGCAAACGGCGAAACGCTTTGACTCGGTGAGTTTCGCGGCATTCCGACTTCGATGCCCGGTTGCCGAAATTCAGTTGCCTTTGAATTTCGGGTGATCCCTCTTGAGCATGTATGCTTCTGCTACTTGTTCTACATCAGACTTTCTTCCGCAAACGGCGAAACGCTTTGACTCGGTGAGTTTCGCGGCATTCCGACTTCGATGCCCCGGTTGCCGAAATTCAGTTGCCTTTGAATTTCGGGTGATCCCTCTTGAGCATGTATGCTTCTGCTACTTGTTCTACATCAGACTTTCTTCCGCAAACGGCGAAACGCTTTGACTCGGTGAGTTTCGCGGCATTCCGACTTCGATGCCCCGGTTGCCGAAATTCAGTTGCCTTTGAATTTCGGGTGATCCCTCTTGAGCATGTATGCTTCTGCTACTTGTTCTACATCAGACTTTCTTCCGCAAACGGCGAAACGCTTTGACTCGGTGAGTTTCGCGGCATTCCGACTTCGATGCCCCGGTTGCCGAAATTCAGTTGCCTTTGAATTTCGGGTGATCCCTCTTGAGCATGTATGCTTCTGCTACTTGTTCTACATCAGACTTTCTTCCGCAAACGGCGAAACGCTTTGACTCGGTGAGTTTCGCGGCATTCCGACTTCGATGCCCGGTTGCCGAAATTCAGTTGCCTTTGAATTTCGGGTGATCCCTCTTGAGCATGTATGCTTCTGCTACTTGTTCTACATCAGACTTTCTTCCGCAAACGGCGAAACGCTTTGACTCGGTGAGTTTCGCGGCATTCCGACTTCGATGCCCCGGTTGCCGAAATTCAGTTGCCTTTGAATTTCGGGTGATCCCTCTTGAGCATGTATGCTTCTGCTACTTGTTCTACATCAGACTTTCTTCCGCAAACGGCGAAACGCTTTGACTCGGTGAGTTTCGCGGCATTCCGACTTCGATGCCCCGGTTGCCGAAATTCAGTTGCCTTTGAATTTCGGGTGATCCCTCTTGAGCATGTATGCTTCTGCTACTTGTTCTACATCAGACTTTCTTCCGCAAACGGCGAAACGCTTTGACTCGGTGAGTTTCGCGGCATTCCGACTTCGATGCCCGGTTGCCGAAATTCAGTTGCCTTTGAATTTCGGGTGATCCCTCTTGAGCATGTATGCTTCTGCTACTTGTTCTACATCAGACTTTCTTCCGCAAACGGCGAAACGCTTTGACTCGGTGAGTTTCGCGGCATTCCGACTTCGATGCCCCGGTTGCCGAAATTCAGTTGCCTTTGAATTTCGGGTGATCCCTCTTGAGCATGTATGCTTCTGCTACTTGTTCTACATCAGACTTTCTTCCGCAAACGGCGAAACGCTTTGACTCGGTGAGTTTCGCGGCATTCCGACTTCGATGCCCCGGTTGCCGAAATTCAGTTGCCTTTGAATTTCGGGTGATCCCTCTTGAGCATGTATGCTTCTGCTACTTGTTCTACATCAGACTTTCTTCCGCAAACGGCGAAACGCTTTGACTCGGTGAGTTTCGCGGCATTCCGACTTCGATGCCCCGGTTGCCGAAATTCAGTTGCCTTTGAATTTCGGGTGATCCCTCTTGAGCATGTATGCTTCTGCTACTTGTTCTACATCAGACTTTCTTCCGCAAACGGCGAAACGCTTTGACTCGGTGAGTTTCGCGGCATTCCGACTTCGATGCCCCGGTTGCCGAAATTCAGTTGCCTTTGAATTTCGGGTGATCCCTCTTGAGCATGTATGCTTCTGCTACTTGTTCTACATCAGACTTTCTTCCGCAAACGGCGAAACGCTTTGACTCGGTGAGTTTCGCGGCATTCCGACTTCGATGCCCGGTTGCCGAAATTCAGTTGCCTTTGAATTTCGGGTGATCCCTCTTGAGCATGTATGCTTCTGCTACTTGTTCTACATCAGACTTTCTTCCGCAAACGGCGAAACGCTTTGACTCGGTGAGTTTCGCGGCATTCCGACTTCGATGCCCCGGTTGCCGAAATTCAGTTGCCTTTGAATTTCGGGTGATCCCTCTTGAGCATGTATGCTTCTGCTACTTGTTCTACATCAGACTTTCTTCCGCAAACGGCGAAACGCTTTGACTCGGTGAGTTTCGCGGCATTCCGACTTCGATGCCCCGGTTGCCGAAATTCAGTTGCCTTTGAATTTCGGGTGATCCCTCTTGAGCATGTATGCTTCTGCTACTTGTTCTACATCAGACTTTCTTCCGCAAACGGCGAAACGCTTTGACTCGGTGAGTTTCGCGGCATTCCGACTTCGATGCCCCGGTTGCCGAAATTCAGTTGCCTTTGAATTTCGGGTGATCCCTCTTGAGCATGTATGCTTCTGCTACTTGTTCTACATCAGACTTTCTTCCGCAAACGGCGAAACGCTTTGACTCGGTGAGTTTCGCGGCATTCCGACTTCGATGCCCCGGTTGCCGAAATTCAGTTGCCTTTGAATTTCGGGTGATCCCTCTTGAGCATGTATGCTTCTGCTACTTGTTCTACATCAGACTTTCTTCCGCAAACGGCGAAACGCTTTGACTCGGTGAGTTTCGCGGCATTCCGACTTCGATGCCCCGGTTGCCGAAATTCAGTTGCCTTTGAATTTCGGGTGATCCCTCTTGAGCATGTATGCTTCTGCTACTTGTTCTACATCAGACTTTCTTCCGCAAACGGCGAAACGCTTTGACTCGGTGAGTTTCGCGGCATTCCGACTTCGATGCCCGGTTGCCGAAATTCAGTTGCCTTTGAATTTCGGGTGATCCCTCTTGAGCATGTATGCTTCTGCTACTTGTTCTACATCAGACTTTCTTCCGCAAACGGCGAAACGCTTTGACTCGGTGAGTTTCGCGGCATTCCGACTTCGATGCCCCGGTTGCCGAAATTCAGTTGCCTTTGAATTTCGGGTGATCCCTCTTGAGCATGTATGCTTCTGCTACTTGTTCTACATCAGACTTTCTTCCGCAAACGGCGAAACGCTTTGACTCGGTGAGTTTCGCGGCATTCCGACTTCGATGCCCCGGTTGCCGAAATTCAGTTGCCTTTGAATTTCGGGTGATCCCTCTTGAGCATGTATGCTTCTGCTACTTGTTCTACATCAGACTTTCTTCCGCAAACGGCGAAACGCTTTGACTCGGTGAGTTTCGCGGCATTCCGACTTCGATGCCCCGGTTGCCGAAATTCAGTTGCCTTTGAATTTCGGGTGATCCCTCTTGAGCATGTATGCTTCTGCTACTTGTTCTACATCAGACTTTCTTCCGCAAACGGCGAAACGCTTTGACTCGGTGAGTTTCGCGGCATTCCGACTTCGATGCCCCGGTTGCCGAAATTCAGTTGCCTTTGAATTTCGGGTGATCCCTCTTGAGCATGTATGCTTCTGCTACTTGTTCTACATCAGACTTTCTTCCGCAAACGGCGAAACGCTTTGACTCGGTGAGTTTCGCGGCATTCCGACTTCGATGCCCCGGTTGCCGAAATTCAGTTGCCTTTGAATTTCGGGTGATCCCTCTTGAGCATGTATGCTTCTGCTACTTGTTCTACATCAGACTTTCTTCCGCAAACGGCGAAACGCTTTGACTCGGTGAGTTTCGCGGCATTCCGACTTCGATGCCCCGGTTGCCGAAATTCAGTTGCCTTTGAATTTCGGGTGATCCCTCTTGAGCATGTATGCTTCTGCTACTTGTTCTACATCAGACTTTCTTCCGCAAACGGCGAAACGCTTTGACTCGGTGAGTTTCGCGGCATTCCGACTTCGATGCCCCGGTTGCCGAAATTCAGTTGCCTTTGAATTTCGGGTGATCCCTCTTGAGCATGTATGCTTCTGCTACTTGTTCTACATCAGACTTTCTTCCGCAAACGGCGAAACGCTTTGACTCGGTGAGTTTCGCGGCATTCCGACTTCGATGCCCCGGTTGCCGAAATTCAGTTGCCTTTGAATTTCGGGTGATCCCTCTTGAGCATGTATGCTTCTGCTACTTGTTCTACATCAGACTTTCTTCCGCAAACGGCGAAACGCTTTGACTCGGTGAGTTTCGCGGCATTCCGACTTCGATGCCCCGGTTGCCGAAATTCAGTTGCCTTTGAATTTCGGGTGATCCCTCTTGAGCATGTATGCTTCTGCTACTTGTTCTACATCAGACTTTCTTCCGCAAACGGCGAAACGCTTTGACTCGGTGAGTTTCGCGGCATTCCGACTTCGATGCCCGGTTGCCGAAATTCAGTTGCCTTTGAATTTCGGGTGATCCCTCTTGAGCATGTATGCTTCTGCTACTTGTTCTACATCAGACTTTCTTCCGCAAACGGCGAAACGCTTTGACTCGGTGAGTTTCGCGGCATTCCGACTTCGATGCCCCGGTTGCCGAAATTCAGTTGCCTTTGAATTTCGGGTGATCCCTCTTGAGCATGTATGCTTCTGCTACTTGTTCTACATCAGACTTTCTTCCGCAAACGGCGAAACGCTTTGACTCGGTGAGTTTCGCGGCATTCCGACTTCGATGCCCCGGTTGCCGAAATTCAGTTGCCTTTGAATTTCGGGTGATCCCTCTTGAGCATGTATGCTTCTGCTACTTGTTCTACATCAGACTTTCTTCCGCAAACGGCGAAACGCTTTGACTCGGTGAGTTTCGCGGCATTCCGACTTCGATGCCCCGGTTGCCGAAATTCAGTTGCCTTTGAATTTCGGGTGATCCCTCTTGAGCATGTATGCTTCTGCTACTTGTTCTACATCAGACTTTCTTCCGCAAACGGCGAAACGCTTTGACTCGGTGAGTTTCGCGGCATTCCGACTTCGATGCCCCGGTTGCCGAAATTCAGTTGCCTTTGAATTTCGGGTGATCCCTCTTGAGCATGTATGCTTCTGCTACTTGTTCTACATCAGACTTTCTTCCGCAAACGGCGAAACGCTTTGACTCGGTGAGTTTCGCGGCATTCCGACTTCGATGCCCCGGTTGCCGAAATTCAGTTGCCTTTGAATTTCGGGTGATCCCTCTTGAGCATGTATGCTTCTGCTACTTGTTCTACATCAGACTTTCTTCCGCAAACGGCGAAACGCTTTGACTCGGTGAGTTTCGCGGCATTCCGACTTCGATGCCCCGGTTGCCGAAATTCAGTTGCCTTTGAATTTCGGGTGATCCCTCTTGAGCATGTATGCTTCTGCTACTTGTTCTACATCAGACTTTCTTCCGCAAACGGCGAAACGCTTTGACTCGGTGAGTTTCGCGGCATTCCGACTTCGATGCCCCGGTTGCCGAAATTCAGTTGCCTTTGAATTTCGGGTGATCCCTCTTGAGCATGTATGCTTCTGCTACTTGTTCTACATCAGACTTTCTTCCGCAAACGGCGAAACGCTTTGACTCGGTGAGTTTCGCGGCATTCCGACTTCGATGCCCCGGTTGCCGAAATTCAGTTGCCTTTGAATTTCGGGTGATCCCTCTTGAGCATGTATGCTTCTGCTACTTGTTCTACATCAGACTTTCTTCCGCAAACGGCGAAACGCTTTGACTCGGTGAGTTTCGCGGCATTCCGACTTCGATGCCCCGGTTGCCGAAATTCAGTTGCCTTTGAATTTCGGGTGATCCCTCTTGAGCATGTATGCTTCTGCTACTTGTTCTACATCAGACTTTCTTCCGCAAACGGCGAAACGCTTTGACTCGGTGAGTTTCGCGGCATTCCGACTTCGATGCCCGGTTGCCGAAATTCAGTTGCCTTTGAATTTCGGGTGATCCCTCTTGAGCATGTATGCTTCTGCTACTTGTTCTACATCAGACTTTCTTCCGCAAACGGCGAAACGCTTTGACTCGGTGAGTTTCGCGGCATTCCGACTTCGATGCCCCGGTTGCCGAAATTCAGTTGCCTTTGAATTTCGGGTGATCCCTCTTGAGCATGTATGCTTCTGCTACTTGTTCTACATCAGACTTTCTTCCGCAAACGGCGAAACGCTTTGACTCGGTGAGTTTCGCGGCATTCCGACTTCGATGCCCCGGTTGCCGAAATTCAGTTGCCTTTGAATTTCGGGTGATCCCTCTTGAGCATGTATGCTTCTGCTACTTGTTCTACATCAGACTTTCTTCCGCAAACGGCGAAACGCTTTGACTCGGTGAGTTTCGCGGCATTCCGACTTCGATGCCCCGGTTGCCGAAATTCAGTTGCCTTTGAATTTCGGGTGATCCCTCTTGAGCATGTATGCTTCTGCTACTTGTTCTACATCAGACTTTCTTCCGCAAACGGCGAAACGCTTTGACTCGGTGAGTTTCGCGGCATTCCGACTTCGATGCCCCGGTTGCCGAAATTCAGTTGCCTTTGAATTTCGGGTGATCCCTCTTGAGCATGTATGCTTCTGCTACTTGTTCTACATCAGACTTTCTTCCGCAAACGGCGAAACGCTTTGACTCGGTGAGTTTCGCGGCATTCCGACTTCGATGCCCCGGTTGCCGAAATTCAGTTGCCTTTGAATTTCGGGTGATCCCTCTTGAGCATGTATGCTTCTGCTACTTGTTCTACATCAGACTTTCTTCCGCAAACGGCGAAACGCTTTGACTCGGTGAGTTTCGCGGCATTCCGACTTCGATGCCCCGGTTGCCGAAATTCAGTTGCCTTTGAATTTCGGGTGATCCCTCTTGAGCATGTATGCTTCTGCTACTTGTTCTACATCAGACTTTCTTCCGCAAACGGCGAAACGCTTTGACTCGGTGAGTTTCGCGGCATTCCGACTTCGATGCCCCGGTTGCCGAAATTCAGTTGCCTTTGAATTTCGGGTGATCCCTCTTGAGCATGTATGCTTCTGCTACTTGTTCTACATCAGACTTTCTTCCGCAAACGGCGAAACGCTTTGACTCGGTGAGTTTCGCGGCATTCCGACTTCGATGCCCCGGTTGCCGAAATTCAGTTGCCTTTGAATTTCGGGTGATCCCTCTTGAGCATGTATGCTTCTGCTACTTGTTCTACATCAGACTTTCTTCCGCAAACGGCGAAACGCTTTGACTCGGTGAGTTTCGCGGCATTCCGACTTCGATGCCCGGTTGCCGAAATTCAGTTGCCTTTGAATTTCGGGTGATCCCTCTTGAGCATGTATGCTTCTGCTACTTGTTCTACATCAGACTTTCTTCCGCAAACGGCGAAACGCTTTGACTCGGTGAGTTTCGCGGCATTCCGACTTCGATGCCCCGGTTGCCGAAATTCAGTTGCCTTTGAATTTCGGGTGATCCCTCTTGAGCATGTATGCTTCTGCTACTTGTTCTACATCAGACTTTCTTCCGCAAACGGCGAAACGCTTTGACTCGGTGAGTTTCGCGGCATTCCGACTTCGATGCCCCGGTTGCCGAAATTCAGTTGCCTTTGAATTTCGGGTGATCCCTCTTGAGCATGTATGCTTCTGCTACTTGTTCTACATCAGACTTTCTTCCGCAAACGGCGAAACGCTTTGACTCGGTGAGTTTCGCGGCATTCCGACTTCGATGCCCGGTTGCCGAAATTCAGTTGCCTTTGAATTTCGGGTGATCCCTCTTGAGCATGTATGCTTCTGCTACTTGTTCTACATCAGACTTTCTTCCGCAAACGGCGAAACGCTTTGACTCGGTGAGTTTCGCGGCATTCCGACTTCGATGCCCGGTTGCCGAAATTCAGTTGCCTTTGAATTTCGGGTGATCCCTCTTGAGCATGTATGCTTCTGCTACTTGTTCTACATCAGACTTTCTTCCCCAAACGGCGAAACGCTTTGACTCGGTGAGTTTCGCGGCATTCCGACTTCGATGCCCCGGTTGCCGAAATTCAGTTGCCTTTGAATTTCGGGTGATCCCTCTTGAGCATGTATGCTTCTGCTACTTGTTCTACATCAGACTTTCTTCCGCAAACGGCGAAACGCTTTGACTCGGTGAGTTTCGCGGCATTCCGACTTCGATGCCCCGGTTGCCGAAATTCAGTTGCCTTTGAATTTCGGGTGATCCCTCTTGAGCATGTATGCTTCTGCTACTTGTTCTACATCAGACTTTCTTCCCAAACGGCGAAACGCTTTGACTCGGTGAGTTTCGCGGCATTCCGACTTCGATGCCCGGTTGCCGAAATTCAGTTGCCTTTGAATTTCGGGTGATCCCTCTTGAGCATGTATGCTTCTGCTACTTGTTCTACATCAGACTTTCTTCCGCAAACGGCGAAACGCTTTGACTCGGTGAGTTTCGCGGCATTCCGACTTCGATGCCCCGGTTGCCGAAATTCAGTTGCCTTTGAATTTCGGGTGATCCCTCTTGAGCATGTATGCTTCTGCTACTTGTTCTACATCAGACTTTCTTCCGCAAACGGCGAAACGCTTTGACTCGGTGAGTTTCGCGGCATTCCGACTTCGATGCCCCGGTTGCCGAAATTCAGTTGCCTTTGAATTTCGGGTGATCCCTCTTGAGCATGTATGCTTCTGCTACTTGTTCTACATCAGACTTTCTTCCGCAAACGGCGAAACGCTTTGACTCGGTGAGTTTCGCGGCATTCCGACTTCGATGCCCCGGTTGCCGAAATTCAGTTGCCTTTGAATTTCGGGTGATCCCTCTTGAGCATGTATGCTTCTGCTACTTGTTCTACATCAGACTTTCTTCCGCAAACGGCGAAACGCTTTGACTCGGTGAGTTTCGCGGCATTCCGACTTCGATGCCCGGTTGCCGAAATTCAGTTGCCTTTGAATTTCGGGTGATCCCTCTTGAGCATGTATGCTTCTGCTACTTGTTCTACATCAGACTTTCTTCCGCAAACGGCGAAACGCTTTGACTCGGTGAGTTTCGCGGCATTCCGACTTCGATGCCCGGTTGCCGAAATTCAGTTGCCTTTGAATTTCGGGTGATCCCTCTTGAGCATGTATGCTTCTGCTACTTGTTCTACATCAGACTTTCTTCCGCAAACGGCGAAACGCTTTGACTCGGTGAGTTTCGCGGCATTCCGACTTCGATGCCCCGGTTGCCGAAATTCAGTTGCCTTTGAATTTCGGGTGATCCCTCTTGAGCATGTATGCTTCTGCTACTTGTTCTACATCAGACTTTCTTCCGCAAACGGCGAAACGCTTTGACTCGGTGAGTTTCGCGGCATTCCGACTTCGATGCCCCGGTTGCCGAAATTCAGTTGCCTTTGAATTTCGGGTGATCCCTCTTGAGCATGTATGCTTCTGCTACTTGTTCTACATCAGACTTTCTTCCGCAAACGGCGAAACGCTTTGACTCGGTGAGTTTCGCGGCATTCCGACTTCGATGCCCCGGTTGCCGAAATTCAGTTGCCTTTGAATTTCGGGTGATCCCTCTTGAGCATGTATGCTTCTGCTACTTGTTCTACATCAGACTTTCTTCCGCAAACGGCGAAACGCTTTGACTCGGTGAGTTTCGCGGCATTCCGACTTCGATGCCCCGGTTGCCGAAATTCAGTTGCCTTTGAATTTCGGGTGATCCCTCTTGAGCATGTATGCTTCTGCTACTTGTTCTACATCAGACTTTCTTCCGCAAACGGCGAAACGCTTTGACTCGGTGAGTTTCGCGGCATTCCGACTTCGATGCCCCGGTTGCCGAAATTCAGTTGCCTTTGAATTTCGGGTGATCCCTCTTGAGCATGTATGCTTCTGCTACTTGTTCTACATCAGACTTTCTTCCGCAAACGGCGAAACGCTTTGACTCGGTGAGTTTCGCGGCATTCCGACTTCGATGCCCCGGTTGCCGAAATTCAGTTGCCTTTGAATTTCGGGTGATCCCTCACGAGCATGTATGCTGCTTCTACTTGTTCTACAACAGACTTTCTTCCGCAAACGGCGAAACGTTTTGACTCGCTGAGTTTCACGGCATTCCGACTTCAATGCCCCGGTTGCTGAAATTCTGTTGGCTTTGAATTTCGGGTGAACCCTCTTGAGCATGTATGCTTCTGCTACTTGTTCTACATCAGCCTTTCTTCCACAAACGGCGAAACGCTTTGACTCGGTAAGTTTCGCGGCATTCCGACTTCGATGCCCCGGTTGCTGAAATTCAGTTGCCTTTGAATTTCGGGTGATCCCTCTTGAGCATGTATGCTTCTGCTACTTGTTCTACATCAGACTTTCTTCCACAAACGGCGAAACGCTTTGACTCGGTAAGTTTCGCGGCATTCCGACTTCGATGCCCCGGTTGCTGAAATTCAGTTGCCTTTGAATTTCGGGTGATCCCTCTTGAGCATGTATTCTTCTGCTACTTGTTCTACATGAGTCTTTCTTCCTCAAACGGCGAAACGCTTTGACTCGGTGAGTTTCGTGGCATTCCGACTTCGATGCCCCGGTTGCCGAAATTCAGTTGCCTTTGAATTTCGGGTGATCCCTCCTGAGCATGTACGCTTATGCTACTTGTTCTATATTAGACTTTCTTCCGCAAATAACGAAACGCTTTAACTCGGTGAGTTTCGCGGCATTCCGACTTCGATGCCCCTGTATCCGAAATGCAGTTGCCTTTGAATTTCGGGTGATCCCTCTTGAGCATGTATGCTTCTTCTACTTGTTCTACACCAAACTTTCTTCCGCAAAGGGCGAAACGCTTTGACTCGGTGAGTTTCGCGGCATTCCAACTTCGATGCCCCTGTTGCCGAAATTCAGTTGCCTTTGAATTTCGGGTGATCCCTCTTGAGCATGTAGGCTTCTGCTACTTGTGCTACATGAGACTTTCTTCCCAAACGGCGAAACGCTTTGACTCGGTGAGTTTCGTGGCATTCCGACTTCGATGTCCTGGTTGTCGAAATTCAGTTGCCTTTGAATTTCGGGTGATCCCTCTTGAGCATGTATGCTTCTGCTACTTGTTCTACATCAGACTTTCTTCCGCAAACGGCGAAACGCTTTGACTCGGTGAGTTTCGTGGCATTCCGACTTCGATGCCCCGGTTGCCGAAATTCAGTTGCCTTTGAATTTCGGGTGATCCCTCTTGAGCATGTATGCTTCTGCTACTTGTTCTACATCAGACTTTCTTCCGCAAACGGCGAAACGCTTTGACTCGGTGAGTTTCGCGGCATTCCGACTTCGATGCCCCGGTTGCCGAAATTCAGTTGCCTTTGAATTTCGGGTGATCCCTCTTGAGCATGTATGCTTCTGCTACTTGTTCTACATCAGACTTTCTTCCCAAACGGCGAAACGCTTTGACTCGGTGAGTTTCGCGGCATTCCGACTTCGATGCCCCGGTTGCCGAAATTCAGTTGCCTTTGAATTTCGGGTGATCCCTCTTGAGCATGTATGCTTCTGCTACTTGTTCTACATCAGACTTTCTTCCGCAAACGGCGAAACGCTTTGACTCGGTGAGTTTCGCGGCATTCCGACTTCGATGCCCGGTTGCCGAAATTCAGTTGCCTTTGAATTTCGGGTGATCCCTCTTGAGCATGTATGCTTCTGCTACTTGTTCTACATCAGACTTTCTTCCGCAAACGGCGAAACGCTTTGACTCGGTGAGTTTCGCGGCATTCCGACTTCGATGCCCCGGTTGCCGAAATTCAGTTGCCTTTGAATTTCGGGTGATCCCTCTTGAGCATGTATGCTTCTGCTACTTGTTCTACATCAGACTTTCTTCCGCAAACGGCGAAACGCTTTGACTCGGTGAGTTTCGCGGCATTCCGACTTCGATGCCCCGGTTGCCGAAATTCAGTTGCCTTTGAATTTCGGGTGATCCCTCTTGAGCATGTATGCTTCTGCTACTTGTTCTACATCAGACTTTCTTCCGCAAACGGCGAAACGCTTTGACTCGGTGAGTTTCGCGGCATTCCGACTTCGATGCCCCGGTTGCCGAAATTCAGTTGCCTTTGAATTTCGGGTGATCCCTCTTGAGCATGTATGCTTCTGCTACTTGTTCTACATCAGACTTTCTTCCGCAAACGGCGAAACGCTTTGACTCGGTGAGTTTCGCGGCATTCCGACTTCGATGCCCCGGTTGCCGAAATTCAGTTGCCTTTGAATTTCGGGTGATCCCTCTTGAGCATGTATGCTTCTGCTACTTGTTCTACATCAGACTTTCTTCCGCAAACGGCGAAACGCTTTGACTCGGTGAGTTTCGCGGCATTCCGACTTCGATGCCCCGGTTGCCGAAATTCAGTTGCCTTTGAATTTCGGGTGATCCCTCTTGAGCATGTATGCTTCTGCTACTTGTTCTACATCAGACTTTCTTCCGCAAACGGCGAAACGCTTTGACTCGGTGAGTTTCGCGGCATTCCGACTTCGATGCCCCGGTTGCCGAAATTCAGTTGCCTTTGAATTTCGGGTGATCCCTCTTGAGCATGTATGCTTCTGCTACTTGTTCTACATCAGACTTTCTTCCCCAAACGGCGAAACGCTTTGACTCGGTGAGTTTCGCGGCATTCCGACTTCGATGCCCCGGTTGCCGAAATTCAGTTGCCTTTGAATTTCGGGTGATCCCTCTTGAGCATGTATGCTTCTGCTACTTGTTCTACATCAGACTTTCTTCCCAAACGGCGAAACGCTTTGACTCGGTGAGTTTCGCGGCATTCCGACTTCGATGCCCGGTTGCCGAAATTCAGTTGCCTTTGAATTTCGGGTGATCCCTCTTGAGCATGTATGCTTCTGCTACTTGTTCTACATCAGACTTTCTTCCGCAAACGGCGAAACGCTTTGACTCGGTGAGTTTCGCGGCATTCCGACTTCGATGCCCCGGTTGCCGAAATTCAGTTGCCTTTGAATTTCGGGTGATCCCTCTTGAGCATGTATGCTTCTGCTACTTGTTCTACATCAGACTTTCTTCCGCAAACGGCGAAACGCTTTGACTCGGTGAGTTTCGCGGCATTCCGACTTCGATGCCCCGGTTGCCGAAATTCAGTTGCCTTTGAATTTCGGGTGATCCCTCTTGAGCATGTATGCTTCTGCTACTTGTTCTACATCAGACTTTCTTCCCAAACGGCGAAACGCTTTGACTCGGTGAGTTTCGCGGCATTCCGACTTCGATGCCCCGGTTGCCGAAATTCAGTTGCCTTTGAATTTCGGGTGATCCCTCTTGAGCATGTATGCTTCTGCTACTTGTTCTACATCAGACTTTCTTCCGCAAACGGCGAAACGCTTTGACTCGGTGAGTTTCGCGGCATTCCGACTTCGATGCCCCGGTTGCCGAAATTCAGTTGCCTTTGAATTTCGAGTGATCCCTCTTGAGCATGTATGCTTCTGCTACTTGTTCTACATCAGACTTTCTTCCGCAAACGGCGAAACGCTTTGACTCGGTGAGTTTCGCGGCATTCCGACTTCGATGCCCCGGTTGCCGAAATTCAGTTGCCTTTGAATTCCGGGTGGTCCCTCTTGAGCATGTATGCTTCAGCTACTTGTTCTACATCAGACTTTCTTCCGCAAACGGCGAAACGCTTTGACTCGGTGAGTTTCGCGGCATTCCGACTTCGATGCCCCGGTTGCCGAAATTCAGTTGCCTTTGAATTTCAGGTGATCCCTCTTGAGCATGTATGCTTCTGCTACTTGTTCTACTTCAGACTTTCTTCCGCAAACGGCGAAACGCTTTGACTCGTTGAGTTTCGCGGCTTTCCGACTTCGATACCCCGGTTGCCGAAATTCAGTTGCCTTTGAATTCCGGGTGATCCCTCTTGAGCATGTATGCTTCTGCTACTTGTTCTACATCAGACTTTCTTCCGCAAACGGCGAAACGCTTTGACTCGGTGAGTTTCGCGGCATTCCGACTTCGATGCCCCGGTTGCCGAAATTCAGTTGCCTTTGAATTTCGGGTGATCCCTCTTGAGCATGTATGCTTCTGCTACTTGTTCTACATCAGACTTTCTTCCCAAACGGCGAAACGCTTTGACTCGGTGAGTTTCGCGGCATTCCGACTTCGATGCCCGGTTGCCGAAATTCAGTTGCCTTTGAATTTCGGGTGATCCCTCTTGAGCATGTATGCTTCTGCTACTTGTTCTACATCAGACTTTCTTCCGCAAACGGCGAAACGCTTTGACTCGGTGAGTTTCGCGGCATTCCGACTTCGATGCCCCGGTTGCCGAAATTCAGTTGCCTTTGAATTTCGGGTGATCCCTCTTGAGCATGTATGCTTCTGCTACTTGTTCTACATCAGACTTTCTTCCGCAAACGGCGAAACGCTTTGACTCGGTGAGTTTCGCGGCATTCCGACTTCGATGCCCCGGTTGCCGAAATTCAGTTGCCTTTGAATTTCGGGTGATCCCTCTTGAGCATGTATGCTTCTGCTACTTGTTCTACATCAGACTTTCTTCCGCAAACGGCGAAACGCTTTGACTCGGTGAGTTTCGCGGCATTCCGACTTCGATGCCCCGGTTGCCGAAATTCAGTTGCCTTTGAATTTCGGGTGATCCCTCTTGAGCATGTATGCTTCTGCTACTTGTTCTACTTCAGACTTTCTTCCGCAAACGGCGAAACGCTTTGACTCGGTGAGTT
>CM055349.1:6546896-6569620 GCA_029228515.1 Populus alba x Populus x berolinensis | reverse complement strand
GAAGAAAGTATGATGTAGAACAAGTAGCAGAAGCATACATGCTCAAGAGGGATCACCCGAAATTCAAAGGCAACTGAATTTCGGCAACCGGGGCATCGAAGTCGGAATGCCTCGAAACTCACCGAGTCAAAGCGTTTCGCCGTTTGCGGAAGAAAGTATGATGTAGAACAAGTAGCAGAAGCATACATGCTCAAGAGGGATCACCCGAAATTCAAAGGCAACTGAATTTCGGCAACCGGGGCATCGAAGTCGGAATGCCTCGAAACTCACCGAGTCAAAGCGTTTCGCCGTTTGCGGAAGAAAGTATGATGTAGAACAAGTAGCAGAAGCATACATGCTCAAGAGGGATCACCCGAAATTCAAAGGCAACTGAATTTCGGCAACCGGGCATCGAAGTCGGAATGCCTCGAAACTCACCGAGTCAAAGCGTTTCGCCGTTTGCGAAGAAAGTATGATGTAGAACAAGTAGCAGAAGCATACATGCTCAAGAGGGATCACCCGAAATTCAAAGGCAACTGAATTTCGGCAACCGGGGCATCGAAGTCGGAATGCCTCGAAACTCACCGAGTCAAAGCGTTTCGCCGTTTGCGGAAGAAAGTATGATGTAGAACAAGTAGCAGAAGCATACATGCTCAAGAGGGATCACCCGAAATTCAAAGGCAACTGAATTTCGGCAACCGGGCATCGAAGTCGGAATGCCTCGAAACTCACCGAGTCAAAGCGTTTCGCCGTTTGCGGAAGAAAGTATGATGTAGAACAAGTAGCAGAAGCATACATGCTCAAGAGGGATCACCCGAAATTCAAAGGCAACTGAATTTCGGCAACCGGGCATCGAAGTCGGAATGCCTCGAAACTCACCGAGTCAAAGCGTTTCGCCGTTTGCGGAAGAAAGTATGATGTAGAACAAGTAGCAGAAGCATACATGCTCAAGAGGGATCACCCGAAATTCAAAGGCAACTGAATTTCGGCAACCGGGGCATCGAAGTCGGAATGCCTCGAAACTCACCGAGTCAAAGCGTTTCGCCGTTTGCGGAAGAAAGTATGATGTAGAACAAGTAGCAGAAGCATACATGCTCAAGAGGGATCACCCGAAATTCAAAGGCAACTGAATTTCGGCAACCGGGGCATCGAAGTCGGAATGCCTCGAAACTCACCGAGTCAAAGCGTTTCGCCGTTTGCGGAAGAAAGTATGATGTAGAACAAGTAGCAGAAGCATACATGCTCAAGAGGGATCACCCGAAATTCAAAGGCAACTGAATTTCGGCAACCGGGCATCGAAGTCGGAATGCCTCGAAACTCACCGAGTCAAAGCGTTTCGCCGTTTGCGGAAGAAAGTATGATGTAGAACAAGTAGCAGAAGCATACATGCTCAAGAGGGATCACCCGAAATTCAAAGGCAACTGAATTTCGGCAACCGGGCATCGAAGTCGGAATGCCTCGAAACTCACCGAGTCAAAGCGTTTCGCCGTTTGCGGAAGAAAGTATGATGTAGAACAAGTAGCAGAAGCATACATGCTCAAGAGGGATCACCCGAAATTCAAAGGCAACTGAATTTCGGCAACCGGGCATCGAAGTCGGAATGCCTCGAAACTCACCGAGTCAAAGCGTTTCGCCGTTTGCGGAAGAAAGTATGATGTAGAACAAGTAGCAGAAGCATACATGCTCAAGAGGGATCACCCGAAATTCAAAGGCAACTGAATTTCGGCAACCGGGACATCGAAGTCGGAATGCCTCGAAACTCACCGAGTCAAAGCGTTTCGCCGTTTGCGGAAGAAAGTATGATGTAGAACAAGTAGCAGAAGCATACATGCTCAAGAGGGATCACCCGAAATTCAAAGGCAACTGAATTTCGGCAACCGGGGCATCGAAGTCGGAATGCCTCGAAACTCACCGAGTCAAAGCGTTTCGCCGTTTGCGGAAGAAAGTATGATGTAGAACAAGTAGCAGAAGCATACATGCTCAAGAGGGATCACCCGAAATTCAAAGGCAACTGAATTTCGGCAACCGGGGCATCGAAGTCGGAATGCCGCGAAACTCACCGAGTCAAAGCGTTTCGCCGTTTGCGGAAGAAAGTATGATGTAGAACAAGTAGCAGAAGCATACATGCTCAAGAGGGATCACCCGAAATTCAAAGGCAACTGAATTTCGGCAACCGGGGCATCGAAGTCCGAATGCCTCGAAACTCACCGAGTCAAAGCGTTTCGCCGTTTGCGGAAGAAAGTATGATGTAGAACAAGTAGCAGAAGCATACATGCTCAAGAGGGATCACCCGAAATGCAAAGGCAACTGAATTTCGGCAACCGGGGCATCGAAGTCGGAATGCCTCGAAACTCACCGAGTCAAAGCGTTTTGTCGTATACAGAAGAAAGTATGATGTAGAACAAGTTGCAGAAGCATACATGCTCAAGAGGGATCACCCGAAATGCAAAGGCAACTGAATTTCGGCAACCGGGCATCGACGTCGGAATTCCTCGAAACTCACCGAGTGAAAGCGTTTCGCCGTTTACGGAAGAAAGTATGATGTAGAACAAGTAGCAGAAGCATACATGCTCAAGAGGGATCACCCAAAATTCAAACGCAACTGAATTTCGGCAACCGGGACATCGAAGTCGCAATGCCTCGAAACTCACCGAGTTAAAGTGTTTCGCCGTTTGCAGAAGAAACTATGATGTAGAACAAGTAGGAGAAGCATACGTGCTCAGAAGGGATCACCCGAAATTCAAAGCCAACTGAATTTCGACAACCGAGGCATCGAAGTCGGAATGCCTCGAAACTCACCGAGTCAAAGCGTTTCGCCGTTTGCGGAAGAAAGTATGATGTAGAACAAGTAGCAGAAGCATACATGCTCAAGAGAGATCACCCGAAATTCAAAGGCAACTGAATTTCGGCAACCGGGGCATCGAAGTCGGAATGCCGCGAAACTCACCGAGTCAAAGCATTTCGCCGTTTGCGGAAGAAATTATGATGTAGAACAAGTAGCAGAAGCATACATGCTCAAGAGGGATCACCCGAAATTCAAAGGCAACTGAATTTCGGCAACCAGGGCATCGAAGTCGGAATGCCTCGAAACTCACCGAGTCAAAGCGTTTCGCAGTTTGCGGAAGAAAGTATGATGTAGAACAAGTAGCAGAAGCATACATGCTCAAGAGGGATCACCCGAAATTCAAAGGCAACTGAATTTCGGCAACCAGGGCATCGAAGTCGGAATGCCTCGAAACTCACCGAGTCAAAGTGTTTCGCCGTTTGCGGAAGAAAGTATGATGTAGAACAAGTAGCAGAAGCATACATGCTCAAGAGGGATCACCCGAAATTCAAAGGCAACTGAATTTCGGCAACCGGGGCATCGAAGTCGGAATGCCTCGAAACTCACCGAGTCAAAGCGTTTCGCCGTTTGCGGAAGAAAGTATGATGTAGAACAAGTAGCAGAAGCATACATGCTCAAGAGGGATCACCCGAAATTCAAAGGCAACTGAATTTCGGCAACCGGGGCATCGAAGTCGGAATGCCTCGAAACTCACCGAGTCAAAGCGTTTCGCCGTTTGCGGAAGAAAGTATGATGTAGAACAAGTAGCAGAAGCATACATGCTCAAGAGGGATCACCCGAAATTCGAAGGCAACTGAATTTCGGCAACCGGGACATCGAAGTCGGAATGCCTCGAAACTCACCGAGTCAAAGTGTTTCGCCGTTTGGGGAAGAAAGTCTAATGTAGAACAAGTAGCAGAAGCATACATGCTCAATAGGGATCACCCGAAATTCAAAGGCAACTGAATTTCGGCAACCGGGGCATCGAAGTCGGAATGCCTCGAAACTCACCGAGTCAAAGCGTTTCGCCGTTTGCGGAAGAAAGTATGATGTAGAACAAGTAGCAGAAGCATACATGCTCAAGAGGGATCACCCGAAATTCAAAGGCAACTGAATTTCGGCAACCGGGGCATCGAAGTCGGAATGCCTCGAAACTCACCGAGTCAAAGCGTTTCGCCGTTTGCGGAAGAAAGTATGATGTAGAACAAGTAGCAGAAGCATACATGCTCAAGAGGGATCACCCGAAATTCGAAGGCAACTGAATTTCGGCAACCGGGGCATCGAAGTCGGAATGCCGCGAAACTCACCGAGTCAAAGCGTTTCGCCGTTTGCGGAAGAAAGTATGATGTAGAACAAGTAGCAGAAGCATACATGCTCAAGAGGGATCACCCGAAATTCAAAGGCAACTGAATTTCGGCAACCGGGGCATCGAAGTCGGAATGCCGCGAAACTCACCGAGTCAAAGCGTTTCGCCGTTTGCGGAAGAAAGTATGATGTAGAACAAGTAGCAGAAGCATACATGCTCAAGAGGGATCACCCGAAATTCAAAGGCAACTGAATTTCGGCAACCGGGGCATCGAAGTCGGAATGCCTCGAAACTCACTGAGTCAAAGCGTTTCGCCGTTTGCGGAAGAAGTATGATGTAGAACAAGTAGCAGAAGCATACATGCTCAAGAGGGATCACCCGAAATTCAAAGGCAACTGAATTTCGGCAACCGGGCATCGAAGTCGGAATGCCGCGAAACTCACCGAGTCAAAGCGTTTCGCCGTTTGCGGAAGAAAGTATGATGTAGAACAAGTAGCAGAAGCATACATGCTCAAGAGGGATCACCCGAAATTCAAAGGCAACTGAATTTCGGCAACGGGGCATCGAAGTCGGAATGCCTCGAAACTCACCGAGTCAAAGCGTTTCGCCGTTTGCGGAAGAAAGTATGATGTAGAACAAGTAGCAGAAGCATACATGCTCAAGAGGGATCACCCGAAATTCAAAGGCAACTGAATTTCGGCAACCGGGACATCGAAGTCGGAATGCCGCGAAACTCACCGAGTCAAAGCGTTTCGCCGTTTGCGGAAGAAGTATGATGTAGAACAAGTAGCAGAAGCATACATGCTCAAGAGGGATCACCCGAAATTCAAAGGCAACTGAATTTCGGCAACCGGGCATCGAAGTCGGAATGCCTCGAAACTCACCGAGTCAAAGCGTTTCGCCGTTTGCGGAAGAAGTATGATGTAGAACAAGTAGCAGAAGCATACATGCTCAAGAGGGATCACCCGAAATTCAAAGGCAACTGAATTTCGGCAACCGGGCATCGAAGTCGGAATGCCGCGAAACTCACCGAGTCAAAGCGTTTCGCCGTTTGCGGAAGAAGTATGATGTAGAACAAGTAGCAGAAGCATACATGCTCAAGAGGGATCACCCGAAATTCAAAGGCAACTGAATTTCGGCAACCGGGGCATCGAAGTCGGAATGCCGCGAAACTCACCGAGTCAAAGCGTTTCGCCGTTTGCGGAAGAAAGTATGATGTAGAACAAGTAGCAGAAGCATACATGCTCAAGAGGGATCACCCGAAATTCAAAGGCAACTGAATTTCGGCAACCGGGGCATCGAAGTCGGAATGCCGCGAAACTCACCGAGTCAAAGCGTTTCGCCGTTTGCGGAAGAAAGTATGATGTAGAACAAGTAGCAGAAGCATACATGCTCAAGAGGGATCACCCGAAATTCAAAGGCAACTGAATTTCGGCAACCGGGGCATCGAAGTCGGAATGCCGCGAAACTCACCGAGTCAAAGCGTTTCGCCGTTTGCGGAAGAAAGTATGATGTAGAACAAGTAGCAGAAGCATACATGCTCAAGAGGGATCACCCGAAATTCAAAGGCAACTGAATTTCGGCAACCGGGGCATCGAAGTCGGAATGCCGCGAAACTCACCGAGTCAAAGCGTTTCGCCGTTTGCGGAAGAAAGTATGATGTAGAACAAGTAGCAGAAGCATACATGCTCAAGAGGGATCACCCGAAATTCAAAGGCAACTGAATTTCGGCAACCGGGGCATCGAAGTCGGAATGCCTCGAAACTCACCGAGTCAAAGCGTTTCGCCGTTTGCGGAAGAAGTCTGATGTAGAACAAGTAGCAGAAGCATACATGCTGAAGAGGGATCACCCAAAATTCAAAGGCAACTGAATTTCGGCAACCTGGGCATCTAAGTCGGAAAGCCTCGAAACTCACCGAGTCAAAGCGTTTCGCCGTTTGCGGAAGAAGTATGATGTAGAACAAATAGCAGAAGCATACATGCTCAAGAGGGATCTCCCGAAATTCAAAGGCAACTGAATTTCGGCAACCGGGGCATCGAAGTCGGAATGCCGCGAAACTCACCGAGTCAAAGCGTTTCGCCGTTTGCGGAAGAAAGTATGATGTAGAACAAGTAGCAGAAGCATACATGCTCAAGAGGGATCACCCGAAATTCAAAGGCAACTGAATTTCGGCAACCGGGACATCGAAGTCGGAATGCCGCGAAACTCACCGAGTCAAAGCGTTTCGCCGTTTGCGGAAGAAAGTATGATGTAGAACAAGTAGCAGAAGCATACATGCTCAAGAGGGATCACCCGAAATTCAAAGGCAACTGAATTTCGGCAACCGGGGCATCGAAGTCGGAATGCCGCGAAACTCACCGAGTCAAAGCGTTTCGCCGTTTGCGGAAGAAAGTATGATGTAGAACAAGTAGCAGAAGCATACATGCTCAAGAGGGATCACCCGAAATTCAAAGGCAACTGAATTTCGGCAACCGGGGCATCGAAGTCGGAATGCCTCGAAACTCACCGAGTCAAAGCGTTTCGCCGTTTGCGGAAGAAAGTATGATGTAGAACAAGTAGCAGAAGCATACATGCTCAAGAGGGATCACCCGAAATTCAAAGGCAACTGAATTTCGGCAACCGGGGCATCGAAGTCGGAATGCCGCGAAACTCACCGAGTCAAAGCGTTTCGCCGTTTGCGGAAGAAAGTATGATGTAGAACAAGTAGCAGAAGCATACATGCTCAAGAGGGATCACCCGAAATTCAAAGGCAACTGAATTTCGGCAACCGGGGCATCGAAGTCGGAATGCCTCGAAACTCACCGAGTCAAAGCGTTTCGCCGTTTGCGGAAGAAAGTATGATGTAGAACAAGTAGCAGAAGCATACATGCTCAAGAGGGATCACCCGAAATTCAAAGGCAACTGAATTTCGGCAACGGGGCATCGAAGTCGGAATGCCGCGAAACTCACCGAGTCAAAGCGTTTCGCCGTTTGCGGAAGAAAGTATGATGTAGAACAAGTAGCAGAAGCATACATGCTCAAGAGGGATCACCCGAAATTCAAAGGCAACTGAATTTCGGCAACCGGGCATCGAAGTCGGAATGCCGCGAAACTCACCGAGTCAAAGCGTTTCGCCGTTTGCGGAAGAAAGTATGATGTAGAACAAGTAGCAGAAGCATACATGCTCAAGAGGGATCACCCGAAATTCAAAGGCAACTGAATTTCGGCAACCGGGGCATCGATGGCGGAATGCCGCGAAACTCGCCGAGTCAAAGCGTTTCGCCATTTGCGGAAGAAGTATGATGTAGAACAAGTAGCAGAAGCATACATGCTGAAAAGGGATCACCCGAAATTCAAAGGCAATTGAATTTCAGCAACTGGGCATCTAAGTCGGAAAGCCTCGAAACTCACTGAGTCAAAGCGTTTCGCCATTTGCGGAAGAAGTATGATGTAGAACAAGTAGCAGAAGCATACGTGCTCAAGAGGGATCACCTGAAATTCAAAGGCAACTGAATTTCGGCAACCGGGCATCGAAGTCGGAATGCCTCGAAACTCACCGAGTCAAAGCGTTTCGCCGTTTGCGGAAGAAGTATGATGTAGAACAAGTAGCAGAAGCATACATGCTCAAGAGGGATCACCCGAAATTCAAAGGCAACTGAATTTCGGCAACCGGGCATCGAAGTCGGAATGCCGCGAAACTCACCGAGTCAAAGCGTTTCGCCGTTTGCGGAAGAAAGTATGATGTAGAACAAGTAGCAGAAGCATACATGCTCAAGAGGGATCACCCGAAATTCAAAGGCAACTGAATTTCGGCAACCGGGGCATCGAAGTCGGAATGCCTCGAAACTCACCGAGTCAAAGCGTTTCGCCGTTTGCGGAAGAAAGTATGATGTAGAACAAGTAGCAGAAGCATACATGCTCAAGAGGGATCACCCGAAATTCAAAGGCAACTGAATTTCGGCAACCGGGCATCGAAGTCGGAATGCCTCGAAACTCACCGAGTCAAAGCGTTTCGCCGTTTGCGGAAGAAAGTATGATGTAGAACAAGTAGCAGAAGCATACATGCTCAAGAGGGATCACCCGAAATTCAAAGGCAACTGAATTTCGGCAACCGGGGCATCGAAGTCGGAATGCCGCGAAACTCACCGAGTCAAAGCGTTTCGCCGTTTGCGGAAGAAAGTATGATGTAGAACAAGTAGCAGAAGCATACATGCTCAAGAGGGATCACCCGAAATTCAAAGGCAACTGAATTTCGGCAACCGGGGCATCGAAGTCGGAATGCCTCGAAACTCACCGAGTCAAAGCGTTTCGCCGTTTGCGGAAGAAAGTATGATGTAGAACAAGTAGCAGAAGCATACATGCTCAAGAGGGATCACCCGAAATTCAAAGGCAACTGAATTTCGGCAACCGGGCATCGAAGTCGGAATGCCGCGAAACTCACCGAGTCAAAGCGTTTCGCCGTTTGCGGAAGAAAGTATGATGTAGAACAAGTAGCAGAAGCATACATGCTCAAGAGGGATCACCCGAAATTCAAAGGCAACTGAATTTCGGCAACCGGGCATCGAAGTCGGAATGCCTCGAAACTCACCGAGTCAAAGCGTTTCGCTGTTTGCGGAAGAAAGTATGATGTAGAACAAGTAGCAGAAGCATACATGCTCAAGAGGGATCACCCGAAATTCAAAGGCAACTGAATTTCGGCAACCGGGGCATCGAAGTCGGAATGCCGCGAAACTCACCGAGTCAAAGCGTTTCGCCGTTTGCGGAAGAAAGTATGATGTAGAACAAGTAGCAGAAGCATACATGCTCAAGAGGGATCACCCGAAATTCAAAGGCAACTGAATTTCGGCAACCGGGACATCGAAGTCGGAATGCCGCGAAACTCACCGAGTCAAAGCGTTTCGCCGTTTGCGGAAGAAAGTATGATGTAGAACAAGTAGCAGAAGCATACATGCTCAAGAGGGATCACCCGAAATTCAAAGGCAACTGAATTTCGGCAACCGGGCATCGAAGTCGGAATGCCTCGAAACTCACCGAGTCAAAGCGTTTCGCCGTTTGCGGAAGAAAGTATGATGTAGAACAAGTAGCAGAAGCATACATGCTCAAGAGGGATCACCCGAAATGCAAAGGCAACTGAATTTCGGCAAATGGGGCATCGAAGTCGGAATGCCTCAAAACTCACCGAGTCAAAGCGTTTCGCCGTTTGCGGAAGAAAGTATGATGTAGAACAAGTAGCAGAAGCATACATGCTCAAGAGGGATCACCCGAAATTCAAAGGCAACTGAATTTCGGCAACCGGGGCATCGAAGTCGGAATGCCGCGAAACTCACCGAGTCAAAGCGTTTCGCCGTTTGCGGAAGAAAGTATGATGTAGAACAAGTAGCAGAAGCATACATGCTCCAGAGGGATCACCCGAAATTCAAAGGCAACTGAATATCGGCAACCGGGACATCGAAGTCGGAATGCCTCGAAACTCACCGAGTCAAAGCTTTTCGCCGTTTGCGGAAGAAAGTATGATGTAGAACAAGTAGCAGAAGCATACATGCTCAAGAGGGATCACCCGAAATTCAAAGGCAACTGAATTTCGGCAACCGGGGCATCGAAGTCGGAATGCCTCGAAACTCACCGAGTCAAAGCGTTTCGCCGTTTGCGGAAGAAAGTATGATGTAGAACAAGTAGCAGAAGCATACATGCTCAAGAGGGATCACCCGAAATTCAAAGGCAACTGAATTTCGGCAACCGGGACATCGAAGTCGGAATGCCTCGAAACTCACCGAGTCAAAGCGTTTCGCCGTTTGCGGAAGAAAGTATGATGTAGAACAAGTAGCAGAAGCATACATGCTCAAGAGGGATCACCTGAAATTCAAAGGCAACTGAATTTCGGCAACCGGGGCATCGAAGTCGGAATGCCGCGAAACTCACCGAGTCAAAGCGTTTCGCCGTTTGCGGAAGAAAGTATGATGTAGAACAAGTAGCAGAAGCATACATGCTCAAGAGGGATCACCCGAAATTCAAAGGCAACTGAATTTGGGCAACCGGGGCATCGAAGTCGGAATGCCTCGAAACTCACCGAGTCAAAGCGTTTCGCTGTTTGCGGAAGAAGGTATGATGTAGAACAAGTAGCAGAAGCATACATGCTCAAGAGGGATCACCCGAAATTCAAAGGCAACTGAATTTCGGCAACCGGGGCATCGAAGTCGGAATGCCGCGAAACTCACCGAGTCAAAGCGTTTCGCCGTTTGCGGAAGAAAGTATGATGTAGAACAAGTAGCAGAAGCATACATGCTCAAGAGGGATCACCCGAAATGCAAAGGCAACTGAATTTCGGCAACCGGGGCATCGAAGTCGGAATGCCTCGAAACTCACCGAGTCAAAGCGTTTCGCCGTTTGCGGAAGAAAGTATGATGTAGAACAAGTAGCAGAAGCATACATGCTCAAGAGGGATCACCCGAAATTCAAAGGCAACTGAATTTCGGCAACCGGGGCATCGAAGTCGGAATGCCTCGAAACTCACCGAGTCAAAGCGTTTCGCCGTTTGCGGAAGAAAGTATGATGTAGAACAAGTAGCAGAAGCATACATGCTCAAGAGGGATCACCCGAAATTCAAAGGCAACTGAATTTCGGCAACCGGGACATCGAAGTCGGAATGCCTCGAAACTCACCGAGTCAAAGCGTTTCGCCGTTTGCGGAAGAAAGTATGATGTAGAACAAGTAGCAGAAGCATACATGCTCAAGAGGGATCACCCGAAATTCAAAGGCAACTGAATTTCGGCAACCGGGACATCGAAGTCGGAATGCCTCGAAACTCACCGAGTCAAAGCGTTTCGCCGTTTGCGGAAGAAAGTATGATGTAGAACAAGTAGCAGAAGCATACATGCTCAAGAGGGATCACCCGAAATTCAAAGGCAACTGAATTTCGGCAACGGGGCATCGAAGTCGGAATGCCTCGAAACTCACCGAGTCAAAGCGTTTCGCCGTTTGCGGAAGAAGTATGATGTAGAACAAGTAGCAGAAGCATACATGCTCAAGAGGGATCACCCGAAATTCAAAGGCAACTGAATTTCGGCAACCGGGGCATCGAGGTCATCCCTCTTGAGCATGTATGCTTTGCTACTTTTCTACATCCCTCTTGAGCATGTATGCTTTTGCTATTTGGTTCTAATACATCATACTTTTCTTCCGCAAAACGGCGAAACGCTTTGACTCGGTGAGTTTCGCGGCATTCCGACTTCGATTGCCACCGGTTGCCGAAATGTCAGTTGCCTGTTTGAATTCTCGGTCGTGATCCCTCTTGAGCATAGGTGATGCTTCTGCTACTTGTTCTACATTCATACTTTCTTCTTCCGCAAACTGGCGAAAACGCTTTGACATCTCGTGCAGTTTCGATGGCAATTCCAGACTTCGGTTGCCCCACGGTTGCGGAAATTCAGTTGCCTTTGAATTTCGGATGATCCCTCTTGAGCATGTATGCTCTCTGCTAACTTGTTTCTACTTCAGACTTTTTCATTCCGCAAACAGCGAAACGCTTCTGACTCGGTGAAGTTTCGCGGCATTTCACGACTATCGATGCCCCGGTTGCCGACAATTCAGATTGCCCTTTGAATTTCGGGTGAACCCTCTTGAGCATGTATGCTTCTAGCTACTATGTTCTATCTACATCATACTTTCTTCTTTCTTCCGCAAAACGGCGAAACGCTTTGACTCGGTGAGTTTCGCGGCATTCCGACTTCGATGCCCCGGTTGCTGAAATTCAGTTGCCTTTGAATTTCGGGTGATCCCATCTTGAGCAATGTATGCTTCTGCTACTTGTTCTACATCAAGACTTTCTTCCGCTAATGGCCCCGAAACGCTTTGACTCGGTGAGTTTTTCGCGGCATTGCCGACATCGATGCTACCGGTTGCCGAAATTTCAGTTTGCCTTTGAATTTCGGTGATCCCTCTTGAGCCATGTATGCTTCTGCTACTTGTTCTAGCTTCATACTTTCTTCCCCGAACGGGCGAAACGCTTTGACTCGGTGAGTTTCGCGGCATTCCGACTATTCGATGCCCGGTTGCCGAAATTCAGTTGCCTTTGAAATTTCGGTGTGATCCCTCTGGAGCATGTAAATGCTTTCTCTGCTACTTGTTTCTACAATCATACTTTTCTTTCCGCAGAACGGCGAATACGCTTTGACCTCGGTGAGTTTCCACGGCATTCCGACTTCGATGCCCCGGTTGCACGAAATTCAGTTGCCTTTGAATTTCGGGGTATCCCTCTTGCGCATGTTATGCTTCTGCTACTTGTTCTACATAAGACTTTCTTCCGCTAGCAGGGAAACGCTTTGACTCGGTGAGTTTCGCGGGCATTCCGACATCGATGCCCCGGTTGTGAAATTCAGTTGCCTTTGAATTTCGGGGGATCCCTCTTAAGCATGTATGCTTCTGCTACTTGTTCTAATTCATGATTTCTTCCCTCCAAACGGCGGAAACGCTTTGACTCGGTGAGTTTCACGGCATTCCGAATCGATGCCCCGGTTTTGCCGAAATTCAGTTGCCTTTGAATTTTCGGGTGATCCCTCTTGAGCATGTCTGCTTTGCTACTTGTCCTACATCATACTTTCTTCCGCTAGCGGCAAAACGCTTTGACTCGGTGAGTTGCGCGGCATTCCGACTTCGAATGCCCCGGTTGCCGAAATTCGGTTGCCTTTGAATTTCGGGTGATCCCTCTGGAGCATGTATGGCTTCTGTTACTTGTTTTATTCTACTTCAGACTTTCTTCCGCATAGCGGCGAAACGATTTGACTCAGGTGAGTTTCGCGGCATTCAGACAACGATGCCCCGGTTGCTCAAAATTCAGTTGCCTTTGAATTTCTGGTGATCCCTCTTGAGCATGTATGCTTCTGCTACTTGTTCTACTTCAGACTTTTCTTCCCCAATAGGCGAAATACGCTTTGACTCGGTGAGTTTCGCGGCATTCCGACTACGATGTCCCGGTTGCCGAAATTCAGTTGCCTTATGAATTTCGTGTGATCCCTCTTGAGCATGTATGCTTTTGCTACTTGTTCTACATCATACTTTCTTCCGCAAACGGCGAAACGCTTTGACTCGGTGAGTTTCGAGTCTTTAGCATGTATGCTTCTTCTACTTGTTCTACATCATACTTTCTTCCGCTAGCGGCAAAACGCTTTGACTCGGTGAGTTTCGCGGCATTCCGACTTCGATGCCCCGGTTGCGGAAATTCAGTTGCCTTTGAATTTCGGGTGATCCCTCTTGAGCATGTGTGCTTGTTCTACTTGTTCTACATCAGACTTTCTTCTGCTAGCGGCGAAAAGCTGTGACTTTGTGAGTTTCGCGGCATTCCGACATCGATGCCCCGGTTGCGGAAATTCAGTTGCCTTTGAATTTCGGATGATCCCTCTTGAGCATGTAAGCTTCTGCTACCTGTTCTACTTCAGACTTTCTTCCCCAAAAGGCAAAACGCTTTGACTCGGTGAGTTTCGCGGCATTCCGACTACGATGCCCCGGTTGCCGAAATTCAGTTCCCTTTGAATTTCGGGTCATCCCTCTTGAGCATGTATGCTTCTGCTCCTTGTTCTACATCAGACTCTCTTTCGCTAGCGGGAAACGCTTTGACTCGGTGAGTTTCGCGGCATTCCGACATCGATGCCCCGGTTGCTGAAATTCAGTTGCCTTTGAATTTCGGGTGATCCCTCTTGAGCATGTTTGCTTCTGCTACTTGTTCTACTTCAGACTTTCTTCCGCTAGCGGGAAACGCTTTGACTCGGTGAGTTTCGCGGCAATGTCCGACTTCGATTTGCCCCGGATGCTGAAATTCAGTTGCCTTTGAATTTCGGGTGACTCCTCTTAAGCATGTATGCTTGTGCTACTTGTTCTTTACTTCAGACTTTCTTCCAAAAAGGCAAAACGCTTTGGACTCGGTGAGTTTCACGGCATTGCGACTACGATGCCTCCGGTTGCCGAAATTCAGTTGCCTTTGAATTTGGGGTGATCCCTCTTGAGCATGTATGCTTCTGCTACTTGTTCTACATCAGACTTTCTTCCGCTAGCAGGGAAACGCTTTGACTCGGTGAGTTTCACGGCATTCCGACTACGATGCCCCGGTTGCCGAAATTCAGTTGCCTTTGAATTTCGTGTGATCCCTCTTGAGCATGTATGCTTCTTCTACTTGTTCTACATCAGACTTTCTTATCCAAACGGCGAAACGCTTTGACTCAGTGAGTTTCGCGGCATTCCGACTTCGATGCCCCGGTTGCGGAAATTCAGTTGCCTTTGAATTTCGGGTGATCCCTCTTGAGCATGTATGCTTCTTCTACTTGTTCTACATCAGACTTTCTTCCGCTAGCGGCGAAAAGCTCTGACTTGGGGAGTTTCGCGGCATTCCAACATCGATGCCCCAGTTGCCGAAATGCAGTTGCCTTTGAATCTCGAGTGATCCCTTTTGAGCATGTATGCTTCTGCTACTTGTTCTCCATTAGACTTTCTTCCCCAAACGGCGAAACGCTTTGACTTGGTGAGTTTCGCGGCATTCCGTCTTCGATGCCCCGGTTGCCGAAATTCAGTTGCCTTTGAATTTGGGGTGATCCCTCTTGAGCATGTATGCTTCTGCTACTTGTTCTACATCAGACTTTCTTCCGCTAGCAGGGAAACGCTTTGACTCGGTGGGTTTCGCGGCATTCCGACATCGATGCCCCGGTTGCTAAAATTCAGTTGCAATTGAATGTCGGGTGATCCCTCTTGAGCATGTATGCTTCTGCTACTTGTTCTACTTCAGACTTTCTTCCCCAAAAGGCGAAACACTTTGACTCGGTGAGTTTAACGGCATTCCGACTACGATGCCTCGGTTGACGAAATTCAGTTGCCTTTGAATTTCGGGTAATCCCTCTTCAGCATGTATGCTTCTGCTACTTGTCCTACATCAGACTTTCTTCCGCTAGCGGGAAACGCTTTGACTAGGTGAGTTTCGCAGCATTCCGACATCGATGCCCAGGTTGCCGAAATTCAGTTGCCTTTGAATTTCAGGTGATCCCTCTTGAGCATGTATGCTTCTGCTACTTGTTCTACTTCAGACTTTCTTCCCCAAAAGGCGAAAAGATTTGTCTCGGTGAGTTTCGCGGCATTCCGACATCGATGCCCCGGTTGCTGAAATTCAGTTGCCTTTGAATTTCGGGTGATCCCTCTTGAGCATGTATGCTTCTGCTATTTGTTCTACTTCAGACTTTCTTCCCCAAAAGGCGAAACGCTTTGACTCGTTGAGTTTCGCGGCATTCCGACTTCGATGCCCCGGTTGCCGAAATTCAGTTGCCTTTGAATTTCGGGTGATCCCTCTTGATCATGTATGCTTCTTCTACTTGTTCTACATCAGACTGTCTTCCGCTAGCAGGGAAACGCTTTGACTCGGTGAGTTTCGCGGTATTCCGACTTCGATGCCCCGGTTGGCGAAATTCAGTTGCCTTTGAATTTCGGGTGATCCCTTTTGATCATGTATCCTTCTGCTACTTGGTCTACTTCAGACTTTCTTCCCCAAACGGCGAAACACTTTGACTCGATGAGTTTCGCGGCATTCCGCCTTCGATGCCCCGGTTGCCGAAATTCAGTTGCCTTTGAATTTCGGGTTATCCCTCTTGAGCATGTATGCTTCTTCTACTTGTTCTACATCAGACTTTCTACCCCAAAAGACGAAACGCTTTGACTCGGTGAGTTTGGCAGCATTCCGCCTTCGATGCCCCGGTTGCCGAAATTCAGTTGCCTTTGAAATTCGTGTGATCCCTCTTGAGCATGTATGCTTCTTCTACTTGTTCTACTTCAGACATTGTTCCCCAAACGGCGAAACGCTTTGACTCGGTGAGTTTCGCGGCATTCCGACATCGATGCCCCGGTTGCTGAAATTCAGTTGCCTTTGAATTTCGGGTGATCCCTCTTGAGCATGTATGCTTCTGCTACTTGTTCTACATCAGACTTTCTTCCCCAAACGGCGAAACGCTTTGACTCGGTGAGTTTCGCGGCATTCCGACTTCGATGGCCCGGTTGCTGAAATTCAGTTGCCTTTGAATTTCGGGGGATCCCTCTTGAGCATGTATGCTTCTGCTACTTGTTCTACATCATACTTTCTTCCCCAAACGGCGAAACGCTTTGACTCGGTGAGTTCGCGGTATTCCGACATCGATGCCCCGGTTGCTGAAATTCAGTTGCCTTTGAATTTCGGGTGATCCCTCTTGAGCATGTATGCTTCTGCTACTTGTTCTACATCATACTTTCTTCCCCAAACGGCGAAACGCTTTGACTCGGTGAGTTTCGCGGCATTCCGACTTCGATGCCCCGGTTGCCGAAATTCAGTTGCCTTTGAATTTCGGGTGATCCCTCTTGAGCATGTATGCTTCTGCTACTTGTTCTACATCATACTTTCTTCCGCAAACGGCGAAACGCTTTGACTCGGTGACTTTCCCTACATTCCGACTTCGATGCCCCGATTGCCGAAATTCAGTTGCCTTTGAATTTCTGGTAATCCCTCGTGAGCATGTATGCTTCAGCTACTTGTTCTACATCATACTTTCTTCCGCAAACAGCGAAACGCTTTCACTCCGTGAGTTTCGCGGCATTCCGACTTCGATGCCCCGGTTGCCGAAATTCAGTTGCTTTTGAATTTCGGGTGATCCCTCATGAGCATGTATGCTTCTGCTACTTGTTCGACATCAGACTTCTTTCGCAAACAGCGAAACGCTTTGACTCGGTGAGTTTCGCTGCATTCCGACTTCGATGCCCCGGTTGCCGAAATTCAGTTGTCTTTGAATTTAGGGTGATCCCTCTTGAGCATGTATGCTTCTGCTACTTGTTCCACATCAGACTTCTTCCGCAAACGGCGAAACGCTTTGACTCGGTGAGTTTCGAGGCATTCCGACTTCGATGCCCTGGTTGCCGAAATGCAGTTGCCTTTGAATTTCGGGTGATCCCTCTTGAGCATGTATGCTTCTGCTACTTGTTCTACATCATACTTTCTTCCGCAAACGGCGAAACGCTTTGACTCGGTGAGTTTCGCGGCATTCCGACTTCGATGCCCGGTTGCCGAAATTCAGTTGCCTTTGAATTTCGGGTGATCCCTCTTGAGCATGTATGCTTCTGCTACTTGTTCTACATCATACTTCTTCCGCAAACGGCGAAACGCTTTGACTCGGTGAGTTTCGCGGCATTCCGACTTCGATGCCCCGGTTGCCGAAATTCAGTTGCCTTTGAATTTCGGGTGATCCCTCTTGAGCATGTATGCTTCTGCTACTTGTTCTACATCATACTTTCTTCCGCAAACGGCGAAACGCTTTGACTCGGTGAGTTTCGCGGCATTCCGACTTCGATGCCCCGGTTGCCGAAATTCAGTTGCCTTTGAATTTCGGGTGATCCCTCTTGAGCATGTATGCTTCTGCTACTTGTTCTACATCATACTTTCTTCCGCAAACGGCGAAACGCTTTGACTCGGTGAGTTTCGCGGCATTCCGACTTCGATGCCCCGGTTGCCGAAATTCAGTTGCCTTTGAATTTCGGGTGATCCCTCTTGAGCATGTATGCTTCTGCTACTTGTTCTACATCAGACTTTCTTCCGCAAACGGCGAAACGCTTTGACTCGGTGAGTTTCGCGGCATTCCGACTTCGATGCCCCGGTTGCCGAAATTCAGTTGCCTTTGAATTTCGGGTGATCCCTCTTGAGCATGTATGCTTCTGCTACTTGTTCTACATCAGACTTTCTTCCGCAAACGGCGAAACGCTTTGACTCGGTGAGTTTCGCGGCATTCCGACTTCGATGCCCCGTTGCCGAAATTCAGTTGCCTTTGAATTTCGGGTGATCCCTCTTGAGCATGTATGCTTCTGCTACTTGTTCTACATCATACTTCTTCCGCAAACGGCGAAACGCTTTGACTCGGTGAGTTTCGCGGCATTCCGACTTCGATGCCCCGGTTGCCGAAATTCAGTTGCCTTTGAATTTCGGGTGATCCCTCTTGAGCATGTATGCTTCTGCTACTTGTTCTACATCAGACTTTCTTCCGCAAACGGCGAAACGCTTTGACTCGGTGAGTTTCGCGGCATTCCGACTTCGATGCCCCGGTTGCCGAAATTCAGTTGCCTTTGAATTTCGGGTGATCCCTCTTGAGCATGTATGCTTCTGCTACTTGTTCTACATCATACTTTCTTCCGCAAACGGCGAAACGCTTTGACTCGGTGAGTTTCGCGGCATTCCGACTTCGATGCCCCGTTGCCGAAATTCAGTTGCCTTTGAATTTCGGGTGATCCCTCTTGAGCATGTATGCTTCTGCTACTTGTTCTACATCAGACTTTCTTCCGCAAACGCGAAACGCTTTGACTCGGTGAGTTTCGCGGCATTCCGACTTCGATGCCCCGGTTGCCGAAATTCAGTTGCCTTTGAATTTCGGGTGATCCCTCTTGAGCATGTATGCTTCTGCTACTTGTTCTACATCTATACTTTCTTCCCACAAATCGGCGAAACGCTTTGACTCGGTGAGTTTCGAGGCATTCCGACTTTCAATGCGCCGGTTTCCAAAATTCAGTTGCCTTTGAATTTCGGTGATTCCCTCTAGAGCATGTATGCTTCTGCTACTTGTTATACATCCACATAACTTTCTTCTCGTAAACGGCGTAACGCTTTTATTCGGTGACTTTCGCTTGCATTCCGACTTCGAATTCCCCGGTTGCCGAAATTCAGTTGCCTTTGAATTTCGGGTGGATCACTCTTGAGCATGTTATGCTTCTGCTACTTGTTAACATCATACTTTCTTCCGCAAACGGCGAAACACTTTGACTCGGTGAGTATAGTTGTGAGCCATTTCGACTTAGATGCCCGGTTACAAAATTTTCCGTTGCCTTTGGAATTTCGGGTGATCCCTATGGAGCATGTATGCTTCTGCTCCTTGTTTCTACATCATAATTTCTTCCGCAAACGGTGAAACGCTTTGACTCGGTGAGTTTCGCGGCATTCCGACTTCGATGCCCCGGTTGCCGAAATTCAGTTGCCTTTGCATTTCGGGTGATCCCTGTTGAGCATGTACGCTTCTGCTACTTGTTCTATCCATCTTACTTCTTCCGCAACAGTCCAAACTCTTTGACTCGGTGAGTTTCGAGGCCTTCCAACTTCAATGCCCCGGTTGCTGAAATTCAGTTGCCTGTGAATTTCGGGTGATCCCTCTGGAGCATGTATGCTTCTACTACTTGTTCTACATCATACTTTCTTCCGCAAACGGTGAAACGCTTTGACTCGGTGAGTTTCGCGGCAATCCGACTTCGATGCCCCGGTTGCCGAAATTCAGTTGCCTTTGCATTTCGGGTGATCCCTCTTGAGCATGTATGCTTCTGCTACTTGTTCTACATTATACTTTCTTCCGCAAACGGTGAAACGCTTTGACTCGGTGAGTTTCGCGGCAATCCGACTTCGATGGCCCCGGTTGCCGAAATTCAGTTGCTTTTGCATTTCGGGTGATCCCTCTTGCGCATGTATGCTTCTGCTTACTTGTTTCTACATCATACTTTTCTTCTGTAAGCGGCACAACGCTTTGACTCGGTTGAACTTTACGGCCATTCCGGACTCGGACTCCCCGGGTTGCCGAAATTCAGTCGCCTTTTGCATTTCGGGTGAACCTCTAGTGCCTGTATGCTTCTGCTACTTGGTTTACATCATTACTTTCTTCCGCAAACAGCGAAACGCTTTGACTCGGAGAGTTTCGCGGCATTTCGACTTCGGTGCCCCGGTTTGCGAAATTTAGTTGCCTTTGCATTTCGGGTGATCCCTCTTGAGCCATGTATTGCTTCTGCTACATGTTCTACATCATACTTTTTCGGCAAACGGCAAAAACGCTTTGACTCGGTGAGTTTCGAGGCATTTCCTGACTTCGATGCCACGGGTAGCCGAAATTCAGTTGCCTTTTGAATTGCGGGTGCTCCCCATTGAGCCATGTATGCTTCTGCTAATTGTTTTACATCATACTTTCTTCCGCAAATGGCGAAAGGCTTTGACACGCGTGAGTTTCGATGGCATTCCGACTTCGTTGCCCCGGTTGCCGGAATTCAGTTGCCTTGGCATTTCGGGTGATCCATCCTGCGCATGTATGCTTCTGCTACTTGTTCCTACATCATACTTTCTTCCGCAAACGGCGAATCTCTTTGGACTCGGTGATTTTCGAGACATTCCGTTCCTTCGATGCCCCGGTTGCCGAAATTCTGTTGCCTTTGCATTTCGGGTGATCCCTCTTTGAGCATGTTTGCTTCTGCTACTTGTTCTAACATCATACTTTCTTCTGCCAAACGAGTTGAAACGCTTTGACTCGGTGAGGTTTCGCGGCAATCCGACTTCGATGCCCCAGGTTGCCGAAAATATCAGTTGCCTTTGCATTTCGGCGTGATCCGACTTGAGCATGTTTGCTTCTGCTACTTGTTAACATTCATACTTTCTTCCGCAAAACGGCGAAACGCTTTGACTCGCGTGAGTTTCGAGGCATTCCGACTTCGATGCACTCCGTAGTTGCCGAAATTCAGTTGCCTTTGCATTTTCGGGTGAGTGACCTCTTGAGCATGTATTGCTTCTGCTACTTGTTCTACATCATATTTCTTCCGCAAACGCGTGAATCGCTTTGTCTCGGTGAGTTTCGCGGCATTCCGACTTCGATGCCCCGGTTGCCGAAATTCAGTTGCCTTTGCATTTCGGTGTGTTATCCCTGTTGCGCATGTACGCTTCTGCTACTTGTTCTACATCATACTGTTCTTCCCGCCAAAACAGCCAAACTCTTTGACTCGGTGAGTTTCGAGGCCTTCCAACTTCAATGCCCGGTTTCTACTTCAGTTGCCTCGTGAATTTCGGGCGATCCCTCTGGAGCATGTACGGCTTCTACTACTTGTTCTACCATCATATTTCTTCCTGCAAACGGTTCGGACTGAAGAGCTTTGAATCGGTGAAGTTTTCGCGGCAATCCGACTTCGATGCCCCGGTTGCCGAAATACATTTGCCTTTGCATTTCGGGTGAATCCCTCTTTGGCATGTATGCTCTTGCTACTTGTTATACATCATACTTGTCTTCCGCAAACGGTGAAACGCTTTGACTCGGTGAATGTTCGCAGCAATCCGACTTCGATGCCCCGGTTGCCAGAAATTCAGTTGCCTTTGCCATTTCGGGTGATCCCTCTTGAGCATGTATGCTTCTGCTACTTTTTCTACATCATACTTTCTCTGTAAAAGGCAAAACGCTTTGACTCGGTGACTTTCACGGCATTCCGACTTCGATCTCCCGGTTGCCGATAATTCAGTTGCCTTTGCATTTCGGGTGATCCCTCTTGAGCAAGTATGCTTCTGCTACATGTTCTACATCTATTTCTTCCGCAAATACGGAAAAACGCCTTTGACTCGGTGAGTTTCGAGGCATTACGACTTCGATGCCCCGGTAGCCCAAATTCAGTTGCCTTTGAATTTCGCGGTTGATTCCCACTTTGAAGCATGTATGCTTCTGCTACTTGTTCTACATCAGACTTTCTTCCGCAATCGGCAGAGGCCTTTGACCTCGGTGAGTGTCGAGGCATTCCGACTTCGAGGCCCCGGTTGCCGAAATTCAGTTGCCTTTAGCCTATTTCGGGTGATACCATCTTGAGCATGTCGTGCTTCTGCTACTTGTTCTACCATCATACCTGAGCGATTCCGCAAACGGTTGTGAAACGCTTTTGATCTCGGTGTGTTTCGCGGACATTGCGACTTTCGATGCCCCGGTTGCCGGTAAATTCAGTTTGACCTTTGAATTTCGGGTGATCCCTATCATTGAGCATGATACTCTTCTGACTTACTTGTTTTCTACATCATAACTTCTTCCGCAAACGGCCGAAACGCTTTGACGTCGGTGAGTTTGCGAGGCATTACCGACATTCGATGGTCCCCGTTTTTGCCGAAATTGGACAGTTGCCTTTGAATTCTCGGGGGTGATCCCTCTATGAGCCTGTATGCTTTCTGCTACTTGTTTTACATCATATTATAGAATCTTCCGCAAACGGCGGCCAAAACGCTTTGACTCGGGTTGAGTTTCGCGGGCATTCCCGACTTCGAACGCACGGTCTGCCGAAATTCAGTTGGCCTTTGAATTTGTGCGGGTGATCAACCCTCTTGATGCAAGAATGCTTTTACTGCTACTTGTTCCTAAATCATACTATCTTCCGCAAACGGCGAAAACGCTTTGACTCGGTGAGTTTTCGCAGCATTCCGACTCACTCTCTGATGCCCCCGGTTGCCGACATTCAGATTGCCTTTTGGAATATTGTGGGTGATCCCTATTGAGCATAAGTATGCTATTTGCTACTTGTTCTAGCATTCATACTTTCTTCATCAAACGGCGTAAACCGCCCCTTTGACTTCGGTGAGTTTCGCAGGCATTCCCGACTTCGATTTCCGCCCCGGTTGCCGAAATTCAGTTTTGGCCTTTTGAATATTCTGGTGATCCCTCTTTAGAGCAAATGATATGCTTCTGCTTACTTGTCCTCTTACATCATACTTTCTTGCCACAAACATGAGGGCGAAAACGCTTTTTGACTCGGTGAGTTTCGAGGCATTCCGACTTCGATGCCCCGGTAGCCGAAATTCAGTTTGCCTTTGAATTTCGGTGATCCCGTCT
>CM055349.1:6500148-6546796 GCA_029228515.1 Populus alba x Populus x berolinensis | reverse complement strand
TGGGGAAGAAAGTCTGAAGTAAACAAGTAGCAGAAGCATACATGCTCAAGAGGGATCACCCGAAATTCAAAGGCAACTGAATTTCGGCAACCGGGGCATCGTAGTCCGAATGCCGCGAAACTCACCGAGTCAAAGCGTTTCGCCGTTTGGGGAAGAAAGTCTGAAGTAGACCAAGTAGCAGAAGCATACATGCTCAAGAGGGATCACCCGAAATTCAAAGGCAACTGAATTTCGGCAACTGGGCATCGATGTCGGAATGCCGCGAAACTCACCGAGTCAAAGCGTTTCGCCGTTTGGGGAAGAAAGTCTGAAGTAGAACAAGTAGCAGAAGCATACATGCTCAAGAGGGATCACCCGAAATTCAAAGGCAACTGAATTTCGGCAACCGGGGCATCGTAGTCGGAATGCCGCGAAACTCACCGAGTCAAAGCGTTTCGCCGTTTGGGGAAGAAAGTCTGAAGTAGAACAAGTAGCAGAAGCATACATGCTCAAGAGGGATCACCCGAAATTCAAAGGCAACTGAATTTCGGCAACCGGGGCATCGTAGTCGGAATGCCGCGAAACTCACCGAGTCAAAGCGTTTCGCCGTTTGGGGAAGAAAGTCTGAAGTAGAACAAGTAGCAGAAGCATACATGCTCAAGAGGGATCACCCGAAATTCAAAGGCAACTGAATTTCGGCAACCGGGCATCGAAGTCGGAATGCCGCGAAACTCACCGAGTCAAAGCGTTTCGCCGTTTGGGGAAGAAAGTCTGAAGTAGAACAAGTAGCAGAAGCATACATGCTCAAGAGGGATCACCCGAAATTCAAAGGCAACTGAATTTCGGCAACCGGGGCATCGTAGTCGGAATGCCGCGAAACTCACCGAGTCAAAGCGTTTCGCCGTTTGGGGAAGAAAGTCTGAAGTAGAACAAGTAGCAGAAGCATACATGCTCAAGAGGGATCACCCGAAATTCAAAGGCAACTGAATTTCGGCAACCCGGGCATCGTAGTAGGAATGCCGCGAAACTCACCGAGTCAAAGCGTTTCGCCGTTTCGGGAAGAAAGTCTGAAGTAGACCAAGTAGCAGAAGCATACATGCTCAAGAGGGATCACCCGAAATTCAAAGGCAACTGAATTTCGGCAACCGGGGCATCGTAGTCGGAATGCCGCGAAACTCACCGAGTCAAAGCGTTTCGCCGTTTGGGGAAGAAAGTCTGAAGTAGAACAAGTAGCAGAAGCATACATGCTCAAGAGGGATCACCCGAAATTCAAAGGCAACTGAATTTCGGCAACCGGGGCATCGTAGTCGGAATGCCGCGAAACTCACCGAGTCAAAGCGTTTCGCCGTTTGGGGAAGAAAGTCTGAAGTAGAACAAGTAGCAGAAGCATACATGCTCAAGAGGGATCACCCGAAATTCAAAGGCAACTGAATTTCGGCAACCGGGGCATCGTAGTCGGAATGCCGCGAAACTCACCGAGTCAAAGCGTTTCGCCGTTTGGGGAAGAAAGTCTGAAGTAGAACAAGTAGCAGAAGCATACATGCTCAAGAGGGATCACCCGAAATTCAAAGGCAACTGAATTTCGGCAACCGGGGCATCGTAGTCGGAATGCCGCGAAACTCACCGAGTCAAAGCGTTTCGCCTGTTGGGGAAGAAAGTCTGAAGTAGAACAAGTAGCAGAAGCATACATGCTCAAGAGGGATCACCCGAAATTCAAAGGCAACTGAATTTCGGCAACCGGGGCATCGAAGTCGGAATGCCGCGAAACTCACCGAGTCAAAGCGTTTCACCGTTTGGGGAAGAAAGTCTGAAGTAGAACAAGTAGCAGAAGCATACATGCTCAAGAGGGATCACCCGAAATTCAAAGGCAACTGAATTTCGGCAACCGGGGCATCGTAGTCGGAATGCCGCGAAACTCACCGAGTCAAAGCGTTTCGCCGTTTGGGGAAGAAAGTCTGAAGTAGAACAAGTAGCAGAAGCATACATGCTCAAGAGGGATCACCCGAAATTCAAAGGCAACTGAATTTCGGCAACCGGGCATCGAAGTCGGAATGCCGCGAAACTCACCGAGTCAAAGCGTTTCGCCGTTTGGGGAAGAAAGTCTGAAGTAGAACAAGTAGCAGAAGCATACATGCTCAAGAGGGATCACCCGAAATTCAAAGGCAACTGAATTTCGGCAACCGGGCATCGTAGTCGGAATGCCGCGAAACTCACCGAGTCAAAGCGTTTCGCCGTTTGGGGAAGAAAGTCTGAAGTAGAACAAGTAGCAGAAGCATACATGCTCAAGAGGGATCACCCGAAATTCAAAGGCAACTGAATTTCGGCAACCGGGGCATCGAAGTCGGAATGCCGCGAAACTCACCGAGTCAAAGCGTTTCGCCGTTTGGGGAAGAAAGTCTGAAGTAGAACAAGTAGCAGAAGCATACATGCTCAAGAGGGATCACCCGAAATTCAAAGGCAACTGAATTTCGGCAACCGGGGCATCGAAGTCGGAATGCCGCGAAACTCACCGAGTCAAAGCGTTTCGCCGTTTGGGGAAGAAAGTCTGAAGTAGAACAAGTAGCAGAAGCATACATGCTCAAGAGGGATCACCCGAAATTCAAAGGCAACTGAATTTCGGCAACCGGGGCATCGAAGTCGGAATGCCGCGAAACTCACCGAGTCAAAGCGTTTCGCCGTTTGGGGAAGAAAGTCTGAAGTAGAACAAGTAGCAGAAGCATACATGCTCAAGAGGGATCACCCGAAATTCAAAGGCAACTGAATTTCGGCAACCGGGGCATCGTAGTCGGAATGCCGCGAAACTCACCGAGTCAAAGCGTTTCGCCGTTTGGGGAAGAAAGTCTGAAGTAGAACAAGTAGCAGAAGCATACATGCTCAAGAGGGATCACCCGAAATTCAAAGGCAACTGAATTTCGGCAACCGGGGCATCGAAGTCGGAATGCCGCGAAACTCACCGAGTCAAAGCGTTTCGCCGTTTGGGGAAGAAAGTCTGAAGTAGAACAAGTAGCAGAAGCATACATGCTCAAGAGGGATCACCCGAAATTCAAAGGCAACTGAATTTCGGCAACCGGGGCATCGTAGTCGGAATGCCGCGAAACTCACCGAGTCAAAGCGTTTCGCCGTTTGGGGAAGAAAGTCTGAAGTAGAACAAGTAGCAGAAGCATACATGCTCAAGAGGGATCACCCGAAATTCAAAGGCAACTGAATTTCGGCAACCGGGGCATCGTAGTCGGAATGCCGCGAAACTCACCGAGTCAAAGCGTTTCGCCGTTTGGGGAAGAAAGTCTGAAGTAGAACAAGTAGCAGAAGCATACATGCTCAAGAGGGATCACCCGAAATTCAAAGGCAACTGAATTTCGGCAACCGGGGCATCGAAGTCGGAATGCCGCGAAACTCACCGAGTCAAAGCGTTTCGCCGTTTGGGGAAGAAAGTCTGAAGTAGAACAAGTAGCAGAAGCATACATGCTCAAGAGGGATCACCCGAAATTCAAAGGCAACTGAATTTCGGCAACCGGGGCATCGAAGTCGGAATGCCGCGAAACTCACCGAGTCAAAGCGTTTCGCCGTTTGGGGAAGAAAGTCTGAAGTAGAACAAGTAGCAGAAGCATACATGCTCAAGAGGGATCACCCGAAATTCAAAGGCAACTGAATTTCGGCAACCGGGGCATCGAAGTCGGAATGCCGCGAAACTCACCGAGTCAAAGCGTTTCGCCGTTTGGGAAGAAAGTCTGATGTAGAACAAGTAGCAGAAGCATACATGCTCAAGAGGGATCACCCGAAATTCAAAGGCAACTGAATTTCGGCAACCGGGGCATCGAAGTCGGAATGCCGCGAAACTCACCGAGTCAAAGCGTTTCGCCGTTTGGGGAAGAAAGTCTGAAGTAGAACAAGTAGCAGAAGCATACATGCTCAAGAGGGATCACCCGAAATTCAAAGGCAACTGAATTTCGGCAACCGGGGCATCGTAGTCGGAATGCCGCGAAACTCACCGAGTCAAAGCGTTTCGCCGTTTGGGGAAGAAAGTCTGAAGTAGAACAAGTAGCAGAAGCATACATGCTCAAGAGGGATCACCCGAAATTCAAAGGCAACTGAATTTCGGCAACCGGGGCATCGAAGTCGGAATGCCGCGAAACTCACCGAGTCAAAGCGTTTCGCCGTTTGGGGAAGAAAGTCTGAAGTAGAACAAGTAGCAGAAGCATACATGCTCAAGAGGGATCACCCGAAATTCAAAGGCAACTGAATTTCGGCAACCGGGGCATCGAAGTCGGAATGCCGCGAAACTCACCGAGTCAAAGCGTTTCGCCGTTTGGGGAAGAAAGTCTGATGTAGAACAAGTAGCAGAAGCATACATGCTCAAGAGGGATCACCCGAAATTCAAAGGCAACTGAATTTCGGCAACCGGGGCATCGAAGTCGGAATGCCGCGAAACTCACCGAGTCAAAGCGTTTCGCCGTTTGGGGAAGAAAGTCTGAAGTAGAACAAGTAGCAGAAGCATACATGCTCAAGAGGGATCACCCGAAATTCAAAGGCAACTGAATTTCGGCAACCGGGGCATCGAAGTCGGAATGCCGCGAAACTCACCGAGTCAAAGCGTTTCGCCGTTTGGGGAAGAAAGTCTGAAGTAGAACAAGTAGCAGAAGCATACATGCTCAAGAGGGATCACCCGAAATTCAAAGGCAACTGAATTTCGGCAACCGGGGCATCGAAGTCGGAATGCCGCGAAACTCACCGAGTCAAAGCGTTTCGCCGTTTGGGAAGAAAGTCTGAAGTAGAACAAGTAGCAGAAGCATACATGCTCAAGAGGGATCACCCGAAATTCAAAGGCAACTGAATTTCGGCAACCGGGGCATCGAAGTCGGAATGCCGCGAAACTCACCGAGTCAAAGCGTTTCGCCGTTTGGGGAAGAAAGTCTGAAGTAGAACAAGTAGCAGAAGCATACATGCTCAAGAGGGATCACCCGAAATTCAAAGGCAACTGAATTTCGGCAACCGGGGCATCGAAGTCGGAATGCCGCGAAACTCACCGAGTCAAAGCGTTTCGCCGTTTGGGTAAGAAAGTCTGATGTAGAACAAGTAGCAGAAGCATACATGCTCAAGAGGGATCACCCGAAATTCAAAGGCAACTGAATTTCGGCAACCGGGGCATCGAAGTCGGAATGTCGCGAAACTCACCGAGTCAAAGCGTTTCGCCGTTTGGGGAAGAAAGTCTGAAGTAGAACAAGTAGCAGAAGCATACATGCTCAAGAGGGATCACCCGAAATTCAAAGGCAACTGAATTTCGGCAACCGGGCATCGTAGTCGGAATGCCGCGAAACTCACCGAGTCAAAGCGTTTCGCCGTTTGGGAAAGAAAGTCTGATGTAGAACAAGTAGCAGAAGCATACATGCTCAAGAGGGATCACCCGAAATTCAAAGGCAACTGAATTTCGGCAACCGGGGCATCGAAGTCGGAATGCCGCGAAACTCACCGAGTCAAAGCGTTTCGCCGTTTGGGGAAGAAAGTCTGAAGTAGAACAAGTAGCAGAAGCATACATGCTCAAGAGGGATCACCCGAAATTCAAAGGCAACTGAATTTCGGCAACCGGGGCATCGAAGTCGGAATGCCGCGAAACTCACCGAGTCAAAGCGTTTCGCCGTTTGGGGAAGAAAGTCTGATGTAGAACAAGTAGCAGAAGCATACATGCTCAAGAGGGATCACCCGAAATTCAAAGGCAACTGAATTTCGGCAACCGGGGCATCGAAGTCGGAATGCCGCGAAACTCACCGAGTCAAAGCGTTTCGCCGTTTGGGGAAGAAAGTCTGAAGTAGAACAAGTAGCAGAAGCATACATGCTCAAGAGGGATCACCCGAAATTCAAAGGCAACTGAATTTCGGCAACCGGGGCATCGAAGTCGGAATGCCGCGAAACTCACCGAGTCAAAGCGTTTCGCCGTTTGGGGAAGAAAGTCTGATGTAGAACAAGTAGCAGAAGCATACATGCTCAAGAGGGATCACCCGAAATTCAAAGGCAACTGAATTTCGGCAACCGGGGCATCGAAGTCGGAATGCCGCGAAACTCACCGAGTCAAAGCGTTTCGCCGTTTGGGGAAGAAAGTCTGATGTAGAACAAGTAGCAGAAGCATACATGCTCAAGAGGGATCACCCGAAATTCAAAGGCAACTGAATTTCGGCAACCGGGGCATCGAAGTCGGAATGCCGCGAAACTCACCGAGTCAAAGCGTTTCGCCGTTTGGGGAAGAAAGTCTGAAGTAGAACAAGTAGCAGAAGCATACATGCTCAAGAGGGATCACCCGAAATTCAAAGGCAACTGAATTTCGGCAACCGGGGCATCGAAGTCGGAATGCCGCGAAACTCACCGAGTCAAAGCGTTTCGCCGTTTGGGGAAGAAAGTCTGAAGTAGAACAAGTAGCAGAAGCATACATGCTCAAGAGGGATCACCCGAAATTCAAAGGCAACTGAATTTCGGCAACCGGGGCATCGAAGTCGGAATGCCGCGAAACTCACCGAGTCAAAGCGTTTCGCCGTTTGGGGAAGAAAGTCTGATGTAGAACAAGTAGCAGAAGCATACATGCTCAAGAGGGATCACCCGAAATTCAAAGGCAACTGAATTTCGGCAACCGGGGCATCGAAGTCGGAATGCCGCGAAACTCACCGAGTCAAAGCGTTTCGCCGTTTGGGGAAGAAAGTCTGAAGTAGAACAAGTAGCAGAAGCATACATGCTCAAGAGGGATCACCCGAAATTCAAAGGCAACTGAATTTCGGCAACCGGGGCATCGAAGTCGGAATGCCGCGAAACTCACCGAGTCAAAGCGTTTCGCCGTTTGGGGAAGAAAGTCTGATGTAGAACAAGTAGCAGAAGCATACATGCTCAAGAGGGATCACCCGAAATTCAAAGGCAACTGAATTTCGGCAACCGGGGCATCGAAGTCGGAATGCCGCGAAACTCACCGAGTCAAAGCGTTTCGCCGTTTGGGGAAGAAAGTCTGAAGTAGAACAAGTAGCAGAAGCATACATGCTCAAGAGGGATCACCCGAAATTCAAAGGCAACTGAATTTCGGCAACCGGGGCATCGAAGTCGGAATGCCGCGAAACTCACCGAGTCAAAGCGTTTCGCCGTTTGGGGAAGAAAGTCTGATGTAGAACAAGTAGCAGAAGCATACATGCTCAAGAGGGATCACCCGAAATTCAAAGGCAACTGAATTTCGGCAACCGGGGCATCGAAGTCGGAATGCCGCGAAACTCACCGAGTCAAAGCGTTTCGCCGTTTGGGGAAGAAAGTCTGATGTAGAACAAGTAGCAGAAGCATACATGCTCAAGAGGGATCACCCGAAATTCAAAGGCAACTGAATTTCGGCAACCGGGGCATCGAAGTCGGAATGCCGCGAAACTCACCGAGTCAAAGCGTTTCGCCGTTTGGGGAAGAAAGTCTGATGTAGAACAAGTAGCAGAAGCATACATGCTCAAGAGGGATCACCCGAAATTCAAAGGCAACTGAATTTCGGCAACCGGGGCATCGAAGTCGGAATGCCGCGAAACTCACCGAGTCAAAGCGTTTCGCCGTTTGGGGAAGAAAGTCTGAAGTAGAACAAGTAGCAGAAGCATACATGCTCAAGAGGGATCACCCGAAATTCAAAGGCAACTGAATTTCGGCAACCGGGGCATCGAAGTCGGAATGCCGCGAAACTCACCGAGTCAAAGCGTTTCGCCGTTTGGGGAAGAAAGTCTGATGTAGAACAAGTAGCAGAAGCATACATGCTCAAGAGGGATCACCCGAAATTCAAAGGCAACTGAATTTCGGCAACCGGGGCATCGAAGTCGGAATGCCGCGAAACTCACCGAGTCAAAGCGTTTCGCCGTTTGGGGAAGAAAGTCTGAAGTAGAACAAGTAGCAGAAGCATACATGCTCAAGAGGGATCACCCGAAATTCAAAGGCAACTGAATTTCGGCAACCGGGGCATCGAAGTCGGAATGCCGCGAAACTCACCGAGTCAAAGCGTTTCGCCGTTTGGGAAGAAAGTCTGATGTAGAACAAGTAGCAGAAGCATACATGCTCAAGAGGGATCACCCGAAATTCAAAGGCAACTGAATTTCGGCAACCGGGGCATCGAAGTCGGAATGCCGCGAAACTCACCGAGTCAAAGCGTTTCGCCGTTTGGGAAGAAAGTCTGATGTAGAACAAGTAGCAGAAGCATACATGCTCAAGAGGGATCACCCGAAATTCAAAGGCAACTGAATTTCGGCAACCGGGGCATCGAAGTCGGAATGCCGCGAAACTCACCGAGTCAAAGCGTTTCGCCATTTGGGGAAGAAAGTCTGATGTAGAACAAGTAGCAGAAGCATACATGCTCAAGAGGGATCACCCGAAATTCAAAGGCAACTGAATTTCGGCAACCGGGGCATCGAAGTCGGAATGCCGCGAAACTCACCGAGTCAAAGCGTTTCGCCGTTTGGGGAAGAAAGTCTGATGTAGAACAAGTAGCAGAAGCATACATGCTCAAGAGATCACCCGAAATTCAAAGGCAACTGAATTTCGGCAACCGGGGCATCGAAGTCGGAATGCCGCGAAACTCACCGAGTCAAAGCGTTTCGCCGTTTGGGGAAGAAAGTCTGATGTAGAACAAGTAGCAGAAGCATACATGCTCAAGAGGGATCACCCGAAATTCAAAGGCAACTGAATTTCGGCAACCGGGGCATCGTAGTCGGAATGCCGCGAAACTCACCGAGTCAAAGCGTTTCGCCGTTTGGGGAAGAAAGTCTGAAGTAGAACAAGTAGCAGAAGCATACATGCTCAAGAGGGATCACCCGAAATTCAAAGGCAACTGAATTTCGGCAACCGGGGCATCGAAGTCGGAATGCCGCGAAACTCACCGAGTCAAAGCGTTTCGCCGTTTGGGGAAGAAAGTCTGATGTAGAACAAGTAGCAGAAGCATACATGCTCAAGAGGGATCACCCGAAATTCAAAGGCAACTGAATTTCGACAACCGGGGCATCGAAGTCGGAATGCCGCCAAACTCACAGAGTCAAAGCGTTTCGCCGTTTGGGGAAGAAAGTCTGATGTAGAACAAGTAGCAGAAGCATACATGCTCAAGAGGGATCACCCGAAATTCAAAGGCAACTGAATTTCGGCAACCGGGGCATCGTAGTCGGAATGCCGCGAAACTCACCGAGTCAAAGCGTTTCGCCGTTTGGGAAGAAAGTCTGAAGTAGAACAAGTAGCAGAAGCATACATGCTCAAGAGGGATCACCCGAAATTCAAAGGCAACTGAATTTCGGCAACCGGGGCATCGAAGTCGGAATGCCGCGAAACTCACCGAGTCAAAGCGTTTCGCCGTTTGGGGAAGAAAGTCTGATGTAGAACAAGTAGCACAAGCATACATGCTCAAGAGGGATCACCCGAAATTCAAAGGCAACTGAATTTCGGCAACCGGGGCATCGTAGTCGGAATGCCGCGACACTCACCGAGTCACAAGCCGTTTCGAGCGCAGAGTTGGGGAAGAAAGGGTCTGAAAGGGTAAGAACAAGTAGCAGAAGCATACATGCTCAAGGAGGGATCACCCGAAATTTCAAAGGCAACTGAATTTCGGGCAACCCGGGGCATCGAAGTGCGAGAATGGCCCGCGAAACTCACCGAGTCAAAGCGTGTTCGCCGTTTGAGAAACGAAAGTTTGATGTAAAGCAAGTAGCAGAAGCATACATGCTCAAGAGGGATCACCCGAAATTCCAAGGCAACTGAATGTTCGGCAACCGAGGGGGGCAATCAGAGAATTCGTGAATGTCCGCGAAACTCACCGAGTCAAAGCGTTTCGCCGTTCTGGAGGAGAAGTCATGAAGTAGAACAATAACCAGAAGCATACAGTGCTCAAGAGGGATCACCCGAAATTCAAAGGCAACTGAATATATCGATCAACCGGGGCATCGAAAGGCGGAATTGGCCGCCAAACACAACCGAGTCAAAGCGTTTCGCCGTTTGCGGAAGAAAGTCTGATGTAGAACAAGTAGCAGAAGCATACATGCTCAAGAGGGATCACCCGAAATTCAAAGGCAACTGAATTTCGGCAACCGGGGCATCGAAGTCGGAATGCCGCGAAACTCACCGAGTCAAAGCGTTTCGCCGTTTGCGGAAGAAAGTCTGATGTAGAACAAGTAGCAGAAGCATACATGCTCAAGAGGGATCACCCGAAATTCAAAGGCAACTGAATTTCGGCAACCGGGGCATCGAAGTCGGAATGCCGCGAAACTCACCGAGTCAAAGCGTTTCGCCGTTTGGGGAAGAAAGTCTGATGTAGAACAAGTAGCAGAAGCATACATGCTCAAGAGGGATCACCCGAAATTCAAAGGCAACTGAATTTCGGCAACCGGGGCATCGAAGTCGGAATGCCGCGAAACTCACCGAGTCAAAGCGTTTCGCCGTTTGCGGAAGAAAGTCTGATGTAGAACAAGTAGCAGAAGCATACATGCTCAAGAGGGATCACCCGAAATTCAAAGGCAACTGAATTTCGGCAACCGGGGCATCGAAGTCGGAATGCCGCGAAACTCACCGAGTCAAAGCGTTTCGCCGTTTGGGAAGAAAGTCTGATGTAGAACAAGTAGCAGAAGCATACATGCTCAAGAGGGATCACCCGAAATTCAAAGGCAACTGAATTTCGGCAACCGGGGCATCGAAGTCGGAATGCCGCGAAACTCACCGAGTCAAAGCGTTTCGCCGTTTGCGGAAGAAAGTCTGATGTAGAACAAGTAGCAGAAGCATACATGCTCAAGAGGGATCACCCGAAATTCAAAGGCAACTGAATTTCGGCAACCGGGGCATCGAAGTCGGAATGCCGCGAAACTCACCGAGTCAAAGCGTTTCGCCGTTTGCGGAAGAAAGTCTGATGTAGAACAAGTAGCAGAAGCATACATGCTCAAGAGGGATCACCCGAAATTCAAAGGCAACTGAATTTCGGCAACCGGGGCATCGAAGTCGGAATGCCGCGAAACTCACCGAGTCAAAGCGTTTCGCCGTTTGCGGAAGAAAGTCTGATGTAGAACAAGTAGCAGAAGCATACATGCTCAAGAGGGATCACCCGAAATTCAAAGGCAACTGAATTTCGGCAACCGGGGCATCGAAGTCGGAATGCCGCGAAACTCACCGAGTCAAAGCGTTTCGCCGTTTGCGGAAGAAAGTCTGATGTAGAACAAGTAGCAGAAGCATACATGCTCAAGAGGGATCACCCGAAATTCAAAGGCAACTGAATTTCGGCAACCGGGGCATCGAAGTCGGAATGCCGCGAAACTCACCGAGTCAAAGCGTTTCGCCGTTTGCGGAAGAAAGTCTGATGTAGAACAAGTAGCAGAAGCATACATGCTCAAGAGGGATCACCCGAAATTCAAAGGCAACTGAATTTCGGCAACCGGGGCATCGAAGTCGGAATGCCGCGAAACTCACCGAGTCAAAGCGTTTCGCCGTTTGCGGAAGAAAGTCTGATGTAGAACAAGTAGCAGAAGCATACATGCTCAAGAGGGATCACCCGAAATTCAAAGGCAACTGAATTTCGGCAACCGGGGCATCGAAGTCGGAATGCCGCGAAACTCACCGAGTCAAAGCGTTTCGCCGTTTGCGGAAGAAAGTCTGATGTAGAACAAGTAGCAGAAGCATACATGCTCAAGAGGGATCACCCGAAATTCAAAGGCAACTGAATTTCGGCAACCGGGGCATCGAAGTCGGAATGCCGCGAAACTCACCGAGTCAAAGCGTTTCGCCGTTTGGGAAGAAAGTCTGATGTAGAACAAGTAGCAGAAGCATACATGCTCAAGAGGGATCACCCGAAATTCAAAGGCAACTGAATTTCGGCAACCGGGGCATCGAAGTCGGAATGCCGCGAAACTCACCGAGTCAAAGCGTTTCGCCGTTTGCGGAAGAAAGTCTGATGTAGAACAAGTAGCAGAAGCATACATGCTCAAGAGGGATCACCCGAAATTCAAAGGCAACTGAATTTCGGCAACCGGGGCATCGAAGTCGGAATGCCGCGAAACTCACCGAGTCAAAGCGTTTCGCCGTTTGCGGAAGAAAGTCTGATGTAGAACAAGTAGCAGAAGCATACATGCTCAAGAGGGATCACCCGAAATTCAAAGGCAACTGAATTTCGGCAACCGGGGCATCGAAGTCGGAATGCCGCGAAACTCACCGAGTCAAAGCGTTTCGCCGTTTGCGGAAGAAAGTCTGATGTAGAACAAGTAGCAGAAGCATACATGCTCAAGAGGGATCACCCGAAATTCAAAGGCAACTGAATTTCGGCAACCGGGGCATCGAAGTCGGAATGCCGCGAAACTCACCGAGTCAAAGCGTTTCGCCGTTTGCGGAAGAAAGTCTGATGTAGAACAAGTAGCAGAAGCATACATGCTCAAGAGGGATCACCCGAAATTCAAAGGCAACTGAATTTCGGCAACCGGGGCATCGAAGTCGGAATGCCGCGAAACTCACCGAGTCAAAGCGTTTCGCCGTTTGCGGAAGAAAGTCTGATGTAGAACAAGTAGCAGAAGCATACATGCTCAAGAGGGATCACCCGAAATTCAAAGGCAACTGAATTTCGGCAACCGGGGCATCGAAGTCGGAATGCCGCGAAACTCACCGAGTCAAAGCGTTTCGCCGTTTGCGGAAGAAAGTCTGATGTAGAACAAGTAGCAGAAGCATACATGCTCAAGAGGGATCACCCGAAATTCAAAGGCAACTGAATTTCGGCAACCGGGGCATCGAAGTCGGAATGCCGCGAAACTCACCGAGTCAAAGCGTTTCGCCGTTTGCGGAAGAAAGTCTGATGTAGAACAAGTAGCAGAAGCATACATGCTCAAGAGGGATCACCCGAAATTCAAAGGCAACTGAATTTCGGCAACCGGGGCATCGAAGTCGGAATGCCGCGAAACTCACCGAGTCAAAGCGTTTCGCCGTTTGCGGAAGAAAGTCTGATGTAGAACAAGTAGCAGAAGCATACATGCTCAAGAGGGATCACCCGAAATTCAAAGGCAACTGAATTTCGGCAACCGGGGCATCGAAGTCGGAATGCCGCGAAACTCACCGAGTCAAAGCGTTTCGCCGTTTGCGGAAGAAAGTCTGATGTAGAACAAGTAGCAGAAGCATACATGCTCAAGAGGGATCACCCGAAATTCAAAGGCAACTGAATTTCGGCAACCGGGGCATCGAAGTCGGAATGCCGCGAAACTCACCGAGTCAAAGCGTTTCGCCGTTTGCGGAAGAAAGTCTGATGTAGAACAAGTAGCAGAAGCATACATGCTCAAGAGGGATCACCCGAAATTCAAAGGCAACTGAATTTCGGCAACCGGGGCATCGAAGTCGGAATGCCGCGAAACTCACCGAGTCAAAGCGTTTCGCCGTTTGCGGAAGAAAGTCTGATGTAGAACAAGTAGCAGAAGCATACATGCTCAAGAGGGATCACCCGAAATTCAAAGGCAACTGAATTTCGGCAACCGGGGCATCGAAGTCGGAATGCCGCGAAACTCACCGAGTCAAAGCGTTTCGCCGTTTGCGGAAGAAAGTCTGATGTAGAACAAGTAGCAGAAGCATACATGCTCAAGAGGGATCACCCGAAATTCAAAGGCAACTGAATTTCGGCAACCGGGGCATCGAAGTCGGAATGCCGCGAAACTCACCGAGTCAAAGCGTTTCGCCGTTTGCGGAAGAAAGTCTGATGTAGAACAAGTAGCAGAAGCATACATGCTCAAGAGGGATCACCCGAAATTCAAAGGCAACTGAATTTCGGCAACCGGGGCATCGAAGTCGGAATGCCGCGAAACTCACCGAGTCAAAGCGTTTCGCCGTTTGCGGAAGAAAGTCTGATGTAGAACAAGTAGCAGAAGCATACATGCTCAAGAGGGATCACCCGAAATTCAAAGGCAACTGAATTTCGGCAACCGGGGCATCGAAGTCGGAATGCCGCGAAACTCACCGAGTCAAAGCGTTTCGCCGTTTGCGGAAGAAAGTCTGATGTAGAACAAGTAGCAGAAGCATACATGCTCAAGAGGGATCACCCGAAATTCAAAGGCAACTGAATTTCGGCAACCGGGGCATCGAAGTCGGAATGCCGCGAAACTCACCGAGTCAAAGCGTTTCGCCGTTTGCGGAAGAAAGTCTGATGTAGAACAAGTAGCAGAAGCATACATGCTCAAGAGGGATCACCCGAAATTCAAAGGCAACTGAATTTCGGCAACCGGGGCATCGAAGTCGGAATGCCGCGAAACTCACCGAGTCAAAGCGTTTCGCCGTTTGCGGAAGAAAGTCTGATGTAGAACAAGTAGCAGAAGCATACATGCTCAAGAGGGATCACCCGAAATTCAAAGGCAACTGAATTTCGGCAACCGGGGCATCGAAGTCGGAATGCCGCGAAACTCACCGAGTCAAAGCGTTTCGCCGTTTGCGGAAGAAAGTCTGATGTAGAACAAGTAGCAGAAGCATACATGCTCAAGAGGGATCACCCGAAATTCAAAGGCAACTGAATTTCGGCAACCGGGGCATCGAAGTCGGAATGCCGCGAAACTCACCGAGTCAAAGCGTTTCGCCGTTTGCGGAAGAAAGTCTGATGTAGAACAAGTAGCAGAAGCATACATGCTCAAGAGGGATCACCCGAAATTCAAAGGCAACTGAATTTCGGCAACCGGGGCATCGAAGTCGGAATGCCGCGAAACTCACCGAGTCAAAGCGTTTCGCCGTTTGCGGAAGAAAGTCTGATGTAGAACAAGTAGCAGAAGCATACATGCTCAAGAGGGATCACCCGAAATTCAAAGGCAACTGAATTTCGGCAACCGGGGCATCGAAGTCGGAATGCCGCGAAACTCACCGAGTCAAAGCGTTTCGCCGTTTGCGGAAGAAAGTCTGATGTAGAACAAGTAGCAGAAGCATACATGCTCAAGAGGGATCACCCGAAATTCAAAGGCAACTGAATTTCGGCAACCGGGGCATCGAAGTCGGAATGCCGCGAAACTCACCGAGTCAAAGCGTTTCGCCGTTTGCGGAAGAAAGTCTGATGTAGAACAAGTAGCAGAAGCATACATGCTCAAGAGGGATCACCCGAAATTCAAAGGCAACTGAATTTCGGCAACCGGGGCATCGAAGTCGGAATGCCGCGAAACTCACCGAGTCAAAGCGTTTCGCCGTTTGCGGAAGAAAGTCTGATGTAGAACAAGTAGCAGAAGCATACATGCTCAAGAGGGATCACCCGAAATTCAAAGGCAACTGAATTTCGGCAACCGGGGCATCGAAGTCGGAATGCCGCGAAACTCACCGAGTCAAAGCGTTTCGCCGTTTGCGGAAGAAAGTCTGATGTAGAACAAGTAGCAGAAGCATACATGCTCAAGAGGGATCACCCGAAATTCAAAGGCAACTGAATTTCGGCAACCGGGGCATCGAAGTCGGAATGCCGCGAAACTCACCGAGTCAAAGCGTTTCGCCGTTTGCGGAAGAAAGTCTGATGTAGAACAAGTAGCAGAAGCATACATGCTCAAGAGGGATCACCCGAAATTCAAAGGCAACTGAATTTCGGCAACCGGGGCATCGAAGTCGGAATGCCGCGAAACTCACCGAGTCAAAGCGTTTCGCCGTTTGCGGAAGAAAGTCTGATGTAGAACAAGTAGCAGAAGCATACATGCTCAAGAGGGATCACCCGAAATTCAAAGGCAACTGAATTTCGGCAACCGGGGCATCGAAGTCGGAATGCCGCGAAACTCACCGAGTCAAAGCGTTTCGCCGTTTGCGGAAGAAAGTCTGATGTAGAACAAGTAGCAGAAGCATACATGCTCAAGAGGGATCACCCGAAATTCAAAGGCAACTGAATTTCGGCAACCGGGGCATCGAAGTCGGAATGCCGCGAAACTCACCGAGTCAAAGCGTTTCGCCGTTTGCGGAAGAAAGTCTGATGTAGAACAAGTAGCAGAAGCATACATGCTCAAGAGGGATCACCCGAAATTCAAAGGCAACTGAATTTCGGCAACCGGGGCATCGAAGTCGGAATGCCGCGAAACTCACCGAGTCAAAGCGTTTCGCCGTTTGCGGAAGAAAGTCTGATGTAGAACAAGTAGCAGAAGCATACATGCTCAAGAGGGATCACCCGAAATTCAAAGGCAACTGAATTTCGGCAACCGGGGCATCGAAGTCGGAATGCCGCGAAACTCACCGAGTCAAAGCGTTTCGCCGTTTGCGGAAGAAAGTCTGATGTAGAACAAGTAGCAGAAGCATACATGCTCAAGAGGGATCACCCGAAATTCAAAGGCAACTGAATTTCGGCAACCGGGGCATCGAAGTCGGAATGCCGCGAAACTCACCGAGTCAAAGCGTTTCGCCGTTTGCGGAAGAAAGTCTGATGTAGAACAAGTAGCAGAAGCATACATGCTCAAGAGGGATCACCCGAAATTCAAAGGCAACTGAATTTCGGCAACCGGGGCATCGAAGTCGGAATGCCGCGAAACTCACCGAGTCAAAGCGTTTCGCCGTTTGCGGAAGAAAGTCTGATGTAGAACAAGTAGCAGAAGCATACATGCTCAAGAGGGATCACCCGAAATTCAAAGGCAACTGAATTTCGGCAACCGGGGCATCGAAGTCGGAATGCCGCGAAACTCACCGAGTCAAAGCGTTTCGCCGTTTGCGGAAGAAAGTCTGATGTAGAACAAGTAGCAGAAGCATACATGCTCAAGAGGGATCACCCGAAATTCAAAGGCAACTGAATTTCGGCAACCGGGGCATCGAAGTCGGAATGCCGCGAAACTCACCGAGTCAAAGCGTTTCGCCGTTTGCGGAAGAAAGTCTGATGTAGAACAAGTAGCAGAAGCATACATGCTCAAGAGGGATCACCCGAAATTCAAAGGCAACTGAATTTCGGCAACCGGGGCATCGAAGTCGGAATGCCGCGAAACTCACCGAGTCAAAGCGTTTCGCCGTTTGCGGAAGAAAGTCTGATGTAGAACAAGTAGCAGAAGCATACATGCTCAAGAGGGATCACCCGAAATTCAAAGGCAACTGAATTTCGGCAACCGGGGCATCGAAGTCGGAATGCCGCGAAACTCACCGAGTCAAAGCGTTTCGCCGTTTGCGGAAGAAAGTCTGATGTAGAACAAGTAGCAGAAGCATACATGCTCAAGAGGGATCACCCGAAATTCAAAGGCAACTGAATTTCGGCAACCGGGGCATCGAAGTCGGAATGCCGCGAAACTCACCGAGTCAAAGCGTTTCGCCGTTTGCGGAAGAAAGTCTGATGTAGAACAAGTAGCAGAAGCATACATGCTCAAGAGGGATCACCCGAAATTCAAAGGCAACTGAATTTCGGCAACCGGGGCATCGAAGTCGGAATGCCGCGAAACTCACCGAGTCAAAGCGTTTCGCCGTTTGCGGAAGAAAGTCTGATGTAGAACAAGTAGCAGAAGCATACATGCTCAAGAGGGATCACCCGAAATTCAAAGGCAACTGAATTTCGGCAACCGGGGCATCGAAGTCGGAATGCCGCGAAACTCACCGAGTCAAAGCGTTTCGCCGTTTGCGGAAGAAAGTCTGATGTAGAACAAGTAGCAGAAGCATACATGCTCAAGAGGGATCACCCGAAATTCAAAGGCAACTGAATTTCGGCAACCGGGGCATCGAAGTCGGAATGCCGCGAAACTCACCGAGTCAAAGCGTTTCGCCGTTTGCGGAAGAAAGTCTGATGTAGAACAAGTAGCAGAAGCATACATGCTCAAGAGGGATCACCCGAAATTCAAAGGCAACTGAATTTCGGCAACCGGGGCATCGAAGTCGGAATGCCGCGAAACTCACCGAGTCAAAGCGTTTCGCCGTTTGCGGAAGAAAGTCTGATGTAGAACAAGTAGCAGAAGCATACATGCTCAAGAGGGATCACCCGAAATTCAAAGGCAACTGAATTTCGGCAACCGGGGCATCGAAGTCGGAATGCCGCGAAACTCACCGAGTCAAAGCGTTTCGCCGTTTGCGGAAGAAAGTCTGATGTAGAACAAGTAGCAGAAGCATACATGCTCAAGAGGGATCACCCGAAATTCAAAGGCAACTGAATTTCGGCAACCGGGGCATCGAAGTCGGAATGCCGCGAAACTCACCGAGTCAAAGCGTTTCGCCGTTTGCGGAAGAAAGTCTGATGTAGAACAAGTAGCAGAAGCATACATGCTCAAGAGGGATCACCCGAAATTCAAAGGCAACTGAATTTCGGCAACCGGGGCATCGAAGTCGGAATGCCGCGAAACTCACCGAGTCAAAGCGTTTCGCCGTTTGCGGAAGAAAGTCTGATGTAGAACAAGTAGCAGAAGCATACATGCTCAAGAGGGATCACCCGAAATTCAAAGGCAACTGAATTTCGGCAACCGGGGCATCGAAGTCGGAATGCCGCGAAACTCACCGAGTCAAAGCGTTTCGCCGTTTGCGGAAGAAAGTCTGATGTAGAACAAGTAGCAGAAGCATACATGCTCAAGAGGGATCACCCGAAATTCAAAGGCAACTGAATTTCGGCAACCGGGGCATCGAAGTCGGAATGCCGCGAAACTCACCGAGTCAAAGCGTTTCGCCGTTTGCGGAAGAAAGTCTGATGTAGAACAAGTAGCAGAAGCATACATGCTCAAGAGGGATCACCCGAAATTCAAAGGCAACTGAATTTCGGCAACCGGGGCATCGAAGTCGGAATGCCGCGAAACTCACCGAGTCAAAGCGTTTCGCCGTTTGCGGAAGAAAGTCTGATGTAGAACAAGTAGCAGAAGCATACATGCTCAAGAGGGATCACCCGAAATTCAAAGGCAACTGAATTTCGGCAACCGGGGCATCGAAGTCGGAATGCCGCGAAACTCACCGAGTCAAAGCGTTTCGCCGTTTGCGGAAGAAAGTCTGATGTAGAACAAGTAGCAGAAGCATACATGCTCAAGAGGGATCACCCGAAATTCAAAGGCAACTGAATTTCGGCAACCGGGGCATCGAAGTCGGAATGCCGCGAAACTCACCGAGTCAAAGCGTTTCGCCGTTTGCGGAAGAAAGTCTGATGTAGAACAAGTAGCAGAAGCATACATGCTCAAGAGGGATCACCCGAAATTCAAAGGCAACTGAATTTCGGCAACCGGGGCATCGAAGTCGGAATGCCGCGAAACTCACCGAGTCAAAGCGTTTCGCCGTTTGCGGAAGAAAGTCTGATGTAGAACAAGTAGCAGAAGCATACATGCTCAAGAGGGATCACCCGAAATTCAAAGGCAACTGAATTTCGGCAACCGGGGCATCGAAGTCGGAATGCCGCGAAACTCACCGAGTCAAAGCGTTTCGCCGTTTGCGGAAGAAAGTCTGATGTAGAACAAGTAGCAGAAGCATACATGCTCAAGAGGGATCACCCGAAATTCAAAGGCAACTGAATTTCGGCAACCGGGGCATCGAAGTCGGAATGCCGCGAAACTCACCGAGTCAAAGCGTTTCGCCGTTTGCGGAAGAAAGTCTGATGTAGAACAAGTAGCAGAAGCATACATGCTCAAGAGGGATCACCCGAAATTCAAAGGCAACTGAATTTCGGCAACCGGGGCATCGAAGTCGGAATGCCGCGAAACTCACCGAGTCAAAGCGTTTCGCCGTTTGCGGAAGAAAGTCTGATGTAGAACAAGTAGCAGAAGCATACATGCTCAAGAGGGATCACCCGAAATTCAAAGGCAACTGAATTTCGGCAACCGGGGCATCGAAGTCGGAATGCCGCGAAACTCACCGAGTCAAAGCGTTTCGCCGTTTGCGGAAGAAAGTCTGATGTAGAACAAGTAGCAGAAGCATACATGCTCAAGAGGGATCACCCGAAATTCAAAGGCAACTGAATTTCGGCAACCGGGGCATCGAAGTCGGAATGCCGCGAAACTCACCGAGTCAAAGCGTTTCGCCGTTTGCGGAAGAAAGTCTGATGTAGAACAAGTAGCAGAAGCATACATGCTCAAGAGGGATCACCCGAAATTCAAAGGCAACTGAATTTCGGCAACCGGGGCATCGAAGTCGGAATGCCGCGAAACTCACCGAGTCAAAGCGTTTCGCCGTTTGCGGAAGAAAGTCTGATGTAGAACAAGTAGCAGAAGCATACATGCTCAAGAGGGATCACCCGAAATTCAAAGGCAACTGAATTTCGGCAACCGGGGCATCGAAGTCGGAATGCCGCGAAACTCACCGAGTCAAAGCGTTTCGCCGTTTGCGGAAGAAAGTCTGATGTAGAACAAGTAGCAGAAGCATACATGCTCAAGAGGGATCACCCGAAATTCAAAGGCAACTGAATTTCGGCAACCGGGGCATCGAAGTCGGAATGCCGCGAAACTCACCGAGTCAAAGCGTTTCGCCGTTTGCGGAAGAAAGTCTGATGTAGAACAAGTAGCAGAAGCATACATGCTCAAGAGGGATCACCCGAAATTCAAAGGCAACTGAATTTCGGCAACCGGGGCATCGAAGTCGGAATGCCGCGAAACTCACCGAGTCAAAGCGTTTCGCCGTTTGCGGAAGAAAGTCTGATGTAGAACAAGTAGCAGAAGCATACATGCTCAAGAGGGATCACCCGAAATTCAAAGGCAACTGAATTTCGGCAACCGGGGCATCGAAGTCGGAATGCCGCGAAACTCACCGAGTCAAAGCGTTTCGCCGTTTGCGGAAGAAAGTCTGATGTAGAACAAGTAGCAGAAGCATACATGCTCAAGAGGGATCACCCGAAATTCAAAGGCAACTGAATTTCGGCAACCGGGGCATCGAAGTCGGAATGCCGCGAAACTCACCGAGTCAAAGCGTTTCGCCGTTTGCGGAAGAAAGTCTGATGTAGAACAAGTAGCAGAAGCATACATGCTCAAGAGGGATCACCCGAAATTCAAAGGCAACTGAATTTCGGCAACCGGGGCATCGAAGTCGGAATGCCGCGAAACTCACCGAGTCAAAGCGTTTCGCCGTTTGCGGAAGAAAGTCTGATGTAGAACAAGTAGCAGAAGCATACATGCTCAAGAGGGATCACCCGAAATTCAAAGGCAACTGAATTTCGGCAACCGGGGCATCGAAGTCGGAATGCCGCGAAACTCACCGAGTCAAAGCGTTTCGCCGTTTGCGGAAGAAAGTCTGATGTAGAACAAGTAGCAGAAGCATACATGCTCAAGAGGGATCACCCGAAATTCAAAGGCAACTGAATTTCGGCAACCGGGGCATCGAAGTCGGAATGCCGCGAAACTCACCGAGTCAAAGCGTTTCGCCGTTTGCGGAAGAAAGTCTGATGTAGAACAAGTAGCAGAAGCATACATGCTCAAGAGGGATCACCCGAAATTCAAAGGCAACTGAATTTCGGCAACCGGGGCATCGAAGTCGGAATGCCGCGAAACTCACCGAGTCAAAGCGTTTCGCCGTTTGCGGAAGAAAGTCTGATGTAGAACAAGTAGCAGAAGCATACATGCTCAAGAGGGATCACCCGAAATTCAAAGGCAACTGAATTTCGGCAACCGGGGCATCGAAGTCGGAATGCCGCGAAACTCACCGAGTCAAAGCGTTTCGCCGTTTGCGGAAGAAAGTCTGATGTAGAACAAGTAGCAGAAGCATACATGCTCAAGAGGGATCACCCGAAATTCAAAGGCAACTGAATTTCGGCAACCGGGGCATCGAAGTCGGAATGCCGCGAAACTCACCGAGTCAAAGCGTTTCGCCGTTTGCGGAAGAAAGTCTGATGTAGAACAAGTAGCAGAAGCATACATGCTCAAGAGGGATCACCCGAAATTCAAAGGCAACTGAATTTCGGCAACCGGGGCATCGAAGTCGGAATGCCGCGAAACTCACCGAGTCAAAGCGTTTCGCCGTTTGCGGAAGAAAGTCTGATGTAGAACAAGTAGCAGAAGCATACATGCTCAAGAGGGATCACCCGAAATTCAAAGGCAACTGAATTTCGGCAACCGGGGCATCGAAGTCGGAATGCCGCGAAACTCACCGAGTCAAAGCGTTTCGCCGTTTGCGGAAGAAAGTCTGATGTAGAACAAGTAGCAGAAGCATACATGCTCAAGAGGGATCACCCGAAATTCAAAGGCAACTGAATTTCGGCAACCGGGGCATCGAAGTCGGAATGCCGCGAAACTCACCGAGTCAAAGCGTTTCGCCGTTTGCGGAAGAAAGTCTGATGTAGAACAAGTAGCAGAAGCATACATGCTCAAGAGGGATCACCCGAAATTCAAAGGCAACTGAATTTCGGCAACCGGGGCATCGAAGTCGGAATGCCGCGAAACTCACCGAGTCAAAGCGTTTCGCCGTTTGCGGAAGAAAGTCTGATGTAGAACAAGTAGCAGAAGCATACATGCTCAAGAGGGATCACCCGAAATTCAAAGGCAACTGAATTTCGGCAACCGGGGCATCGAAGTCGGAATGCCGCGAAACTCACCGAGTCAAAGCGTTTCGCCGTTTGCGGAAGAAAGTCTGATGTAGAACAAGTAGCAGAAGCATACATGCTCAAGAGGGATCACCCGAAATTCAAAGGCAACTGAATTTCGGCAACCGGGGCATCGAAGTCGGAATGCCGCGAAACTCACCGAGTCAAAGCGTTTCGCCGTTTGCGGAAGAAAGTCTGATGTAGAACAAGTAGCAGAAGCATACATGCTCAAGAGGGATCACCCGAAATTCAAAGGCAACTGAATTTCGGCAACCGGGGCATCGAAGTCGGAATGCCGCGAAACTCACCGAGTCAAAGCGTTTCGCCGTTTGCGGAAGAAAGTCTGATGTAGAACAAGTAGCAGAAGCATACATGCTCAAGAGGGATCACCCGAAATTCAAAGGCAACTGAATTTCGGCAACCGGGGCATCGAAGTCGGAATGCCGCGAAACTCACCGAGTCAAAGCGTTTCGCCGTTTGCGGAAGAAAGTCTGATGTAGAACAAGTAGCAGAAGCATACATGCTCAAGAGGGATCACCCGAAATTCAAAGGCAACTGAATTTCGGCAACCGGGGCATCGAAGTCGGAATGCCGCGAAACTCACCGAGTCAAAGCGTTTCGCCGTTTGCGGAAGAAAGTCTGATGTAGAACAAGTAGCAGAAGCATACATGCTCAAGAGGGATCACCCGAAATTCAAAGGCAACTGAATTTCGGCAACCGGGGCATCGAAGTCGGAATGCCGCGAAACTCACCGAGTCAAAGCGTTTCGCCGTTTGCGGAAGAAAGTCTGATGTAGAACAAGTAGCAGAAGCATACATGCTCAAGAGGGATCACCCGAAATTCAAAGGCAACTGAATTTCGGCAACCGGGGCATCGAAGTCGGAATGCCGCGAAACTCACCGAGTCAAAGCGTTTCGCCGTTTGCGGAAGAAAGTCTGATGTAGAACAAGTAGCAGAAGCATACATGCTCAAGAGGGATCACCCGAAATTCAAAGGCAACTGAATTTCGGCAACCGGGGCATCGAAGTCGGAATGCCGCGAAACTCACCGAGTCAAAGCGTTTCGCCGTTTGCGGAAGAAAGTCTGATGTAGAACAAGTAGCAGAAGCATACATGCTCAAGAGGGATCACCCGAAATTCAAAGGCAACTGAATTTCGGCAACCGGGGCATCGAAGTCGGAATGCCGCGAAACTCACCGAGTCAAAGCGTTTCGCCGTTTGCGGAAGAAAGTCTGATGTAGAACAAGTAGCAGAAGCATACATGCTCAAGAGGGATCACCCGAAATTCAAAGGCAACTGAATTTCGGCAACCGGGGCATCGAAGTCGGAATGCCGCGAAACTCACCGAGTCAAAGCGTTTCGCCGTTTGCGGAAGAAAGTCTGATGTAGAACAAGTAGCAGAAGCATACATGCTCAAGAGGGATCACCCGAAATTCAAAGGCAACTGAATTTCGGCAACCGGGGCATCGAAGTCGGAATGCCGCGAAACTCACCGAGTCAAAGCGTTTCGCCGTTTGCGGAAGAAAGTCTGATGTAGAACAAGTAGCAGAAGCATACATGCTCAAGAGGGATCACCCGAAATTCAAAGGCAACTGAATTTCGGCAACCGGGGCATCGAAGTCGGAATGCCGCGAAACTCACCGAGTCAAAGCGTTTCGCCGTTTGCGGAAGAAAGTCTGATGTAGAACAAGTAGCAGAAGCATACATGCTCAAGAGGGATCACCCGAAATTCAAAGGCAACTGAATTTCGGCAACCGGGGCATCGAAGTCGGAATGCCGCGAAACTCACCGAGTCAAAGCGTTTCGCCGTTTGCGGAAGAAAGTCTGATGTAGAACAAGTAGCAGAAGCATACATGCTCAAGAGGGATCACCCGAAATTCAAAGGCAACTGAATTTCGGCAACCGGGGCATCGAAGTCGGAATGCCGCGAAACTCACCGAGTCAAAGCGTTTCGCCGTTTGCGGAAGAAAGTCTGATGTAGAACAAGTAGCAGAAGCATACATGCTCAAGAGGGATCACCCGAAATTCAAAGGCAACTGAATTTCGGCAACCGGGGCATCGAAGTCGGAATGCCGCGAAACTCACCGAGTCAAAGCGTTTCGCCGTTTGCGGAAGAAAGTCTGATGTAGAACAAGTAGCAGAAGCATACATGCTCAAGAGGGATCACCCGAAATTCAAAGGCAACTGAATTTCGGCAACCGGGGCATCGAAGTCGGAATGCCGCGAAACTCACCGAGTCAAAGCGTTTCGCCGTTTGCGGAAGAAAGTCTGATGTAGAACAAGTAGCAGAAGCATACATGCTCAAGAGGGATCACCCGAAATTCAAAGGCAACTGAATTTCGGCAACCGGGGCATCGAAGTCGGAATGCCGCGAAACTCACCGAGTCAAAGCGTTTCGCCGTTTGCGGAAGAAAGTCTGATGTAGAACAAGTAGCAGAAGCATACATGCTCAAGAGGGATCACCCGAAATTCAAAGGCAACTGAATTTCGGCAACCGGGGCATCGAAGTCGGAATGCCGCGAAACTCACCGAGTCAAAGCGTTTCGCCGTTTGCGGAAGAAAGTCTGATGTAGAACAAGTAGCAGAAGCATACATGCTCAAGAGGGATCACCCGAAATTCAAAGGCAACTGAATTTCGGCAACCGGGGCATCGAAGTCGGAATGCCGCGAAACTCACCGAGTCAAAGCGTTTCGCCGTTTGCGGAAGAAAGTCTGATGTAGAACAAGTAGCAGAAGCATACATGCTCAAGAGGGATCACCCGAAATTCAAAGGCAACTGAATTTCGGCAACCGGGGCATCGAAGTCGGAATGCCGCGAAACTCACCGAGTCAAAGCGTTTCGCCGTTTGCGGAAGAAAGTCTGATGTAGAACAAGTAGCAGAAGCATACATGCTCAAGAGGGATCACCCGAAATTCAAAGGCAACTGAATTTCGGCAACCGGGGCATCGAAGTCGGAATGCCGCGAAACTCACCGAGTCAAAGCGTTTCGCCGTTTGCGGAAGAAAGTCTGATGTAGAACAAGTAGCAGAAGCATACATGCTCAAGAGGGATCACCCGAAATTCAAAGGCAACTGAATTTCGGCAACCGGGGCATCGAAGTCGGAATGCCGCGAAACTCACCGAGTCAAAGCGTTTCGCCGTTTGCGGAAGAAAGTCTGATGTAGAACAAGTAGCAGAAGCATACATGCTCAAGAGGGATCACCCGAAATTCAAAGGCAACTGAATTTCGGCAACCGGGGCATCGAAGTCGGAATGCCGCGAAACTCACCGAGTCAAAGCGTTTCGCCGTTTGCGGAAGAAAGTCTGATGTAGAACAAGTAGCAGAAGCATACATGCTCAAGAGGGATCACCCGAAATTCAAAGGCAACTGAATTTCGGCAACCGGGGCATCGAAGTCGGAATGCCGCGAAACTCACCGAGTCAAAGCGTTTCGCCGTTTGCGGAAGAAAGTCTGATGTAGAACAAGTAGCAGAAGCATACATGCTCAAGAGGGATCACCCGAAATTCAAAGGCAACTGAATTTCGGCAACCGGGGCATCGAAGTCGGAATGCCGCGAAACTCACCGAGTCAAAGCGTTTCGCCGTTTGCGGAAGAAAGTCTGATGTAGAACAAGTAGCAGAAGCATACATGCTCAAGAGGGATCACCCGAAATTCAAAGGCAACTGAATTTCGGCAACCGGGGCATCGAAGTCGGAATGCCGCGAAACTCACCGAGTCAAAGCGTTTCGCCGTTTGCGGAAGAAAGTCTGATGTAGAACAAGTAGCAGAAGCATACATGCTCAAGAGGGATCACCCGAAATTCAAAGGCAACTGAATTTCGGCAACCGGGGCATCGAAGTCGGAATGCCGCGAAACTCACCGAGTCAAAGCGTTTCGCCGTTTGCGGAAGAAAGTCTGATGTAGAACAAGTAGCAGAAGCATACATGCTCAAGAGGGATCACCCGAAATTCAAAGGCAACTGAATTTCGGCAACCGGGGCATCGAAGTCGGAATGCCGCGAAACTCACCGAGTCAAAGCGTTTCGCCGTTTGCGGAAGAAAGTCTGATGTAGAACAAGTAGCAGAAGCATACATGCTCAAGAGGGATCACCCGAAATTCAAAGGCAACTGAATTTCGGCAACCGGGGCATCGAAGTCGGAATGCCGCGAAACTCACCGAGTCAAAGCGTTTCGCCGTTTGCGGAAGAAAGTCTGATGTAGAACAAGTAGCAGAAGCATACATGCTCAAGAGGGATCACCCGAAATTCAAAGGCAACTGAATTTCGGCAACCGGGGCATCGAAGTCGGAATGCCGCGAAACTCACCGAGTCAAAGCGTTTCGCCGTTTGCGGAAGAAAGTCTGATGTAGAACAAGTAGCAGAAGCATACATGCTCAAGAGGGATCACCCGAAATTCAAAGGCAACTGAATTTCGGCAACCGGGGCATCGAAGTCGGAATGCCGCGAAACTCACCGAGTCAAAGCGTTTCGCCGTTTGCGGAAGAAAGTCTGATGTAGAACAAGTAGCAGAAGCATACATGCTCAAGAGGGATCACCCGAAATTCAAAGGCAACTGAATTTCGGCAACCGGGGCATCGAAGTCGGAATGCCGCGAAACTCACCGAGTCAAAGCGTTTCGCCGTTTGCGGAAGAAAGTCTGATGTAGAACAAGTAGCAGAAGCATACATGCTCAAGAGGGATCACCCGAAATTCAAAGGCAACTGAATTTCGGCAACCGGGGCATCGAAGTCGGAATGCCGCGAAACTCACCGAGTCAAAGCGTTTCGCCGTTTGCGGAAGAAAGTCTGATGTAGAACAAGTAGCAGAAGCATACATGCTCAAGAGGGATCACCCGAAATTCAAAGGCAACTGAATTTCGGCAACCGGGGCATCGAAGTCGGAATGCCGCGAAACTCACCGAGTCAAAGCGTTTCGCCGTTTGCGGAAGAAAGTCTGATGTAGAACAAGTAGCAGAAGCATACATGCTCAAGAGGGATCACCCGAAATTCAAAGGCAACTGAATTTCGGCAACCGGGGCATCGAAGTCGGAATGCCGCGAAACTCACCGAGTCAAAGCGTTTCGCCGTTTGCGGAAGAAAGTCTGATGTAGAACAAGTAGCAGAAGCATACATGCTCAAGAGGGATCACCCGAAATTCAAAGGCAACTGAATTTCGGCAACCGGGGCATCGAAGTCGGAATGCCGCGAAACTCACCGAGTCAAAGCGTTTCGCCGTTTGCGGAAGAAAGTCTGATGTAGAACAAGTAGCAGAAGCATACATGCTCAAGAGGGATCACCCGAAATTCAAAGGCAACTGAATTTCGGCAACCGGGGCATCGAAGTCGGAATGCCGCGAAACTCACCGAGTCAAAGCGTTTCGCCGTTTGCGGAAGAAAGTCTGATGTAGAACAAGTAGCAGAAGCATACATGCTCAAGAGGGATCACCCGAAATTCAAAGGCAACTGAATTTCGGCAACCGGGGCATCGAAGTCGGAATGCCGCGAAACTCACCGAGTCAAAGCGTTTCGCCGTTTGCGGAAGAAAGTCTGATGTAGAACAAGTAGCAGAAGCATACATGCTCAAGAGGGATCACCCGAAATTCAAAGGCAACTGAATTTCGGCAACCGGGGCATCGAAGTCGGAATGCCGCGAAACTCACCGAGTCAAAGCGTTTCGCCGTTTGCGGAAGAAAGTCTGATGTAGAACAAGTAGCAGAAGCATACATGCTCAAGAGGGATCACCCGAAATTCAAAGGCAACTGAATTTCGGCAACCGGGGCATCGAAGTCGGAATGCCGCGAAACTCACCGAGTCAAAGCGTTTCGCCGTTTGCGGAAGAAAGTCTGATGTAGAACAAGTAGCAGAAGCATACATGCTCAAGAGGGATCACCCGAAATTCAAAGGCAACTGAATTTCGGCAACCGGGGCATCGAAGTCGGAATGCCGCGAAACTCACCGAGTCAAAGCGTTTCGCCGTTTGCGGAAGAAAGTCTGATGTAGAACAAGTAGCAGAAGCATACATGCTCAAGAGGGATCACCCGAAATTCAAAGGCAACTGAATTTCGGCAACCGGGGCATCGAAGTCGGAATGCCGCGAAACTCACCGAGTCAAAGCGTTTCGCCGTTTGCGGAAGAAAGTCTGATGTAGAACAAGTAGCAGAAGCATACATGCTCAAGAGGGATCACCCGAAATTCAAAGGCAACTGAATTTCGGCAACCGGGGCATCGAAGTCGGAATGCCGCGAAACTCACCGAGTCAAAGCGTTTCGCCGTTTGCGGAAGAAAGTCTGATGTAGAACAAGTAGCAGAAGCATACATGCTCAAGAGGGATCACCCGAAATTCAAAGGCAACTGAATTTCGGCAACCGGGGCATCGAAGTCGGAATGCCGCGAAACTCACCGAGTCAAAGCGTTTCGCCGTTTGCGGAAGAAAGTCTGATGTAGAACAAGTAGCAGAAGCATACATGCTCAAGAGGGATCACCCGAAATTCAAAGGCAACTGAATTTCGGCAACCGGGGCATCGAAGTCGGAATGCCGCGAAACTCACCGAGTCAAAGCGTTTCGCCGTTTGCGGAAGAAAGTCTGATGTAGAACAAGTAGCAGAAGCATACATGCTCAAGAGGGATCACCCGAAATTCAAAGGCAACTGAATTTCGGCAACCGGGGCATCGAAGTCGGAATGCCGCGAAACTCACCGAGTCAAAGCGTTTCGCCGTTTGCGGAAGAAAGTCTGATGTAGAACAAGTAGCAGAAGCATACATGCTCAAGAGGGATCACCCGAAATTCAAAGGCAACTGAATTTCGGCAACCGGGGCATCGAAGTCGGAATGCCGCGAAACTCACCGAGTCAAAGCGTTTCGCCGTTTGCGGAAGAAAGTCTGATGTAGAACAAGTAGCAGAAGCATACATGCTCAAGAGGGATCACCCGAAATTCAAAGGCAACTGAATTTCGGCAACCGGGGCATCGAAGTCGGAATGCCGCGAAACTCACCGAGTCAAAGCGTTTCGCCGTTTGCGGAAGAAAGTCTGATGTAGAACAAGTAGCAGAAGCATACATGCTCAAGAGGGATCACCCGAAATTCAAAGGCAACTGAATTTCGGCAACCGGGGCATCGAAGTCGGAATGCCGCGAAACTCACCGAGTCAAAGCGTTTCGCCGTTTGCGGAAGAAAGTCTGATGTAGAACAAGTAGCAGAAGCATACATGCTCAAGAGGGATCACCCGAAATTCAAAGGCAACTGAATTTCGGCAACCGGGGCATCGAAGTCGGAATGCCGCGAAACTCACCGAGTCAAAGCGTTTCGCCGTTTGCGGAAGAAAGTCTGATGTAGAACAAGTAGCAGAAGCATACATGCTCAAGAGGGATCACCCGAAATTCAAAGGCAACTGAATTTCGGCAACCGGGGCATCGAAGTCGGAATGCCGCGAAACTCACCGAGTCAAAGCGTTTCGCCGTTTGCGGAAGAAAGTCTGATGTAGAACAAGTAGCAGAAGCATACATGCTCAAGAGGGATCACCCGAAATTCAAAGGCAACTGAATTTCGGCAACCGGGGCATCGAAGTCGGAATGCCGCGAAACTCACCGAGTCAAAGCGTTTCGCCGTTTGCGGAAGAAAGTCTGATGTAGAACAAGTAGCAGAAGCATACATGCTCAAGAGGGATCACCCGAAATTCAAAGGCAACTGAATTTCGGCAACCGGGGCATCGAAGTCGGAATGCCGCGAAACTCACCGAGTCAAAGCGTTTCGCCGTTTGCGGAAGAAAGTCTGATGTAGAACAAGTAGCAGAAGCATACATGCTCAAGAGGGATCACCCGAAATTCAAAGGCAACTGAATTTCGGCAACCGGGGCATCGAAGTCGGAATGCCGCGAAACTCACCGAGTCAAAGCGTTTCGCCGTTTGCGGAAGAAAGTCTGATGTAGAACAAGTAGCAGAAGCATACATGCTCAAGAGGGATCACCCGAAATTCAAAGGCAACTGAATTTCGGCAACCGGGGCATCGAAGTCGGAATGCCGCGAAACTCACCGAGTCAAAGCGTTTCGCCGTTTGCGGAAGAAAGTCTGATGTAGAACAAGTAGCAGAAGCATACATGCTCAAGAGGGATCACCCGAAATTCAAAGGCAACTGAATTTCGGCAACCGGGGCATCGAAGTCGGAATGCCGCGAAACTCACCGAGTCAAAGCGTTTCGCCGTTTGCGGAAGAAAGTCTGATGTAGAACAAGTAGCAGAAGCATACATGCTCAAGAGGGATCACCCGAAATTCAAAGGCAACTGAATTTCGGCAACCGGGGCATCGAAGTCGGAATGCCGCGAAACTCACCGAGTCAAAGCGTTTCGCCGTTTGCGGAAGAAAGTCTGATGTAGAACAAGTAGCAGAAGCATACATGCTCAAGAGGGATCACCCGAAATTCAAAGGCAACTGAATTTCGGCAACCGGGGCATCGAAGTCGGAATGCCGCGAAACTCACCGAGTCAAAGCGTTTCGCCGTTTGCGGAAGAAAGTCTGATGTAGAACAAGTAGCAGAAGCATACATGCTCAAGAGGGATCACCCGAAATTCAAAGGCAACTGAATTTCGGCAACCGGGGCATCGAAGTCGGAATGCCGCGAAACTCACCGAGTCAAAGCGTTTCGCCGTTTGCGGAAGAAAGTCTGATGTAGAACAAGTAGCAGAAGCATACATGCTCAAGAGGGATCACCCGAAATTCAAAGGCAACTGAATTTCGGCAACCGGGGCATCGAAGTCGGAATGCCGCGAAACTCACCGAGTCAAAGCGTTTCGCCGTTTGCGGAAGAAAGTCTGATGTAGAACAAGTAGCAGAAGCATACATGCTCAAGAGGGATCACCCGAAATTCAAAGGCAACTGAATTTCGGCAACCGGGGCATCGAAGTCGGAATGCCGCGAAACTCACCGAGTCAAAGCGTTTCGCCGTTTGCGGAAGAAAGTCTGATGTAGAACAAGTAGCAGAAGCATACATGCTCAAGAGGGATCACCCGAAATTCAAAGGCAACTGAATTTCGGCAACCGGGGCATCGAAGTCGGAATGCCGCGAAACTCACCGAGTCAAAGCGTTTCGCCGTTTGCGGAAGAAAGTCTGATGTAGAACAAGTAGCAGAAGCATACATGCTCAAGAGGGATCACCCGAAATTCAAAGGCAACTGAATTTCGGCAACCGGGGCATCGAAGTCGGAATGCCGCGAAACTCACCGAGTCAAAGCGTTTCGCCGTTTGCGGAAGAAAGTCTGATGTAGAACAAGTAGCAGAAGCATACATGCTCAAGAGGGATCACCCGAAATTCAAAGGCAACTGAATTTCGGCAACCGGGGCATCGAAGTCGGAATGCCGCGAAACTCACCGAGTCAAAGCGTTTCGCCGTTTGCGGAAGAAAGTCTGATGTAGAACAAGTAGCAGAAGCATACATGCTCAAGAGGGATCACCCGAAATTCAAAGGCAACTGAATTTCGGCAACCGGGGCATCGAAGTCGGAATGCCGCGAAACTCACCGAGTCAAAGCGTTTCGCCGTTTGCGGAAGAAAGTCTGATGTAGAACAAGTAGCAGAAGCATACATGCTCAAGAGGGATCACCCGAAATTCAAAGGCAACTGAATTTCGGCAACCGGGGCATCGAAGTCGGAATGCCGCGAAACTCACCGAGTCAAAGCGTTTCGCCGTTTGCGGAAGAAAGTCTGATGTAGAACAAGTAGCAGAAGCATACATGCTCAAGAGGGATCACCCGAAATTCAAAGGCAACTGAATTTCGGCAACCGGGGCATCGAAGTCGGAATGCCGCGAAACTCACCGAGTCAAAGCGTTTCGCCGTTTGCGGAAGAAAGTCTGATGTAGAACAAGTAGCAGAAGCATACATGCTCAAGAGGGATCACCCGAAATTCAAAGGCAACTGAATTTCGGCAACCGGGGCATCGAAGTCGGAATGCCGCGAAACTCACCGAGTCAAAGCGTTTCGCCGTTTGCGGAAGAAAGTCTGATGTAGAACAAGTAGCAGAAGCATACATGCTCAAGAGGGATCACCCGAAATTCAAAGGCAACTGAATTTCGGCAACCGGGCATCGAAGTCGGAATGCCGCGAAACTCACCGAGTCAAAGCGTTTCGCCGTTTGCGGAAGAAAGTCTGATGTAGAACAAGTAGCAGAAGCATACATGCTCAAGAGGGATCACCCGAAATTCAAAGGCAACTGAATTTCGGCAACCGGGGCATCGAAGTCGGAATGCCGCGAAACTCACCGAGTCAAAGCGTTTCGCCGTTTGCGGAAGAAAGTCTGATGTAGAACAAGTAGCAGAAGCATACATGCTCAAGAGGGATCACCCGAAATTCAAAGGCAACTGAATTTCGGCAACCGGGGCATCGAAGTCGGAATGCCGCGAAACTCACCGAGTCAAAGCGTTTCGCCGTTTGCGGAAGAAAGTCTGATGTAGAACAAGTAGCAGAAGCATACATGCTCAAGAGGGATCACCCGAAATTCAAAGGCAACTGAATTTCGGCAACCGGGGCATCGAAGTCGGAATGCCGCGAAACTCACCGAGTCAAAGCGTTTCGCCGTTTGCGGAAGAAAGTCTGATGTAGAACAAGTAGCAGAAGCATACATGCTCAAGAGGGATCACCCGAAATTCAAAGGCAACTGAATTTCGGCAACCGGGGCATCGAAGTCGGAATGCCGCGAAACTCACCGAGTCAAAGCGTTTCGCCGTTTGCGGAAGAAAGTCTGATGTAGAACAAGTAGCAGAAGCATACATGCTCAAGAGGGATCACCCGAAATTCAAAGGCAACTGAATTTCGGCAACCGGGGCATCGAAGTCGGAATGCCGCGAAACTCACCGAGTCAAAGCGTTTCGCCGTTTGCGGAAGAAAGTCTGATGTAGAACAAGTAGCAGAAGCATACATGCTCAAGAGGGATCACCCGAAATTCAAAGGCAACTGAATTTCGGCAACCGGGGCATCGAAGTCGGAATGCCGCGAAACTCACCGAGTCAAAGCGTTTCGCCGTTTGCGGAAGAAAGTCTGATGTAGAACAAGTAGCAGAAGCATACATGCTCAAGAGGGATCACCCGAAATTCAAAGGCAACTGAATTTCGGCAACCGGGGCATCGAAGTCGGAATGCCGCGAAACTCACCGAGTCAAAGCGTTTCGCCGTTTGCGGAAGAAAGTCTGATGTAGAACAAGTAGCAGAAGCATACATGCTCAAGAGGGATCACCCGAAATTCAAAGGCAACTGAATTTCGGCAACCGGGGCATCGAAGTCGGAATGCCGCGAAACTCACCGAGTCAAAGCGTTTCGCCGTTTGCGGAAGAAAGTCTGATGTAGAACAAGTAGCAGAAGCATACATGCTCAAGAGGGATCACCCGAAATTCAAAGGCAACTGAATTTCGGCAACCGGGGCATCGAAGTCGGAATGCCGCGAAACTCACCGAGTCAAAGCGTTTCGCCGTTTGCGGAAGAAAGTCTGATGTAGAACAAGTAGCAGAAGCATACATGCTCAAGAGGGATCACCCGAAATTCAAAGGCAACTGAATTTCGGCAACCGGGGCATCGAAGTCGGAATGCCGCGAAACTCACCGAGTCAAAGCGTTTCGCCGTTTGCGGAAGAAAGTCTGATGTAGAACAAGTAGCAGAAGCATACATGCTCAAGAGGGATCACCCGAAATTCAAAGGCAACTGAATTTCGGCAACCGGGGCATCGAAGTCGGAATGCCGCGAAACTCACCGAGTCAAAGCGTTTCGCCGTTTGCGGAAGAAAGTCTGATGTAGAACAAGTAGCAGAAGCATACATGCTCAAGAGGGATCACCCGAAATTCAAAGGCAACTGAATTTCGGCAACCGGGGCATCGAAGTCGGAATGCCGCGAAACTCACCGAGTCAAAGCGTTTCGCCGTTTGCGGAAGAAAGTCTGATGTAGAACAAGTAGCAGAAGCATACATGCTCAAGAGGGATCACCCGAAATTCAAAGGCAACTGAATTTCGGCAACCGGGGCATCGAAGTCGGAATGCCGCGAAACTCACCGAGTCAAAGCGTTTCGCCGTTTGCGGAAGAAAGTCTGATGTAGAACAAGTAGCAGAAGCATACATGCTCAAGAGGGATCACCCGAAATTCAAAGGCAACTGAATTTCGGCAACCGGGGCATCGAAGTCGGAATGCCGCGAAACTCACCGAGTCAAAGCGTTTCGCCGTTTGCGGAAGAAAGTCTGATGTAGAACAAGTAGCAGAAGCATACATGCTCAAGAGGGATCACCCGAAATTCAAAGGCAACTGAATTTCGGCAACCGGGGCATCGAAGTCGGAATGCCGCGAAACTCACCGAGTCAAAGCGTTTCGCCGTTTGCGGAAGAAAGTCTGATGTAGAACAAGTAGCAGAAGCATACATGCTCAAGAGGGATCACCCGAAATTCAAAGGCAACTGAATTTCGGCAACCGGGGCATCGAAGTCGGAATGCCGCGAAACTCACCGAGTCAAAGCGTTTCGCCGTTTGCGGAAGAAAGTCTGATGTAGAACAAGTAGCAGAAGCATACATGCTCAAGAGGGATCACCCGAAATTCAAAGGCAACTGAATTTCGGCAACCGGGGCATCGAAGTCGGAATGCCGCGAAACTCACCGAGTCAAAGCGTTTCGCCGTTTGCGGAAGAAAGTCTGATGTAGAACAAGTAGCAGAAGCATACATGCTCAAGAGGGATCACCCGAAATTCAAAGGCAACTGAATTTCGGCAACCGGGGCATCGAAGTCGGAATGCCGCGAAACTCACCGAGTCAAAGCGTTTCGCCGTTTGCGGAAGAAAGTCTGATGTAGAACAAGTAGCAGAAGCATACATGCTCAAGAGGGATCACCCGAAATTCAAAGGCAACTGAATTTCGGCAACCGGGGCATCGAAGTCGGAATGCCGCGAAACTCACCGAGTCAAAGCGTTTCGCCGTTTGCGGAAGAAAGTCTGATGTAGAACAAGTAGCAGAAGCATACATGCTCAAGAGGGATCACCCGAAATTCAAAGGCAACTGAATTTCGGCAACCGGGGCATCGAAGTCGGAATGCCGCGAAACTCACCGAGTCAAAGCGTTTCGCCGTTTGCGGAAGAAAGTCTGATGTAGAACAAGTAGCAGAAGCATACATGCTCAAGAGGGATCACCCGAAATTCAAAGGCAACTGAATTTCGGCAACCGGGGCATCGAAGTCGGAATGCCGCGAAACTCACCGAGTCAAAGCGTTTCGCCGTTTGCGGAAGAAAGTCTGATGTAGAACAAGTAGCAGAAGCATACATGCTCAAGAGGGATCACCCGAAATTCAAAGGCAACTGAATTTCGGCAACCGGGGCATCGAAGTCGGAATGCCGCGAAACTCACCGAGTCAAAGCGTTTCGCCGTTTGCGGAAGAAAGTCTGATGTAGAACAAGTAGCAGAAGCATACATGCTCAAGAGGGATCACCCGAAATTCAAAGGCAACTGAATTTCGGCAACCGGGGCATCGAAGTCGGAATGCCGCGAAACTCACCGAGTCAAAGCGTTTCGCCGTTTGCGGAAGAAAGTCTGATGTAGAACAAGTAGCAGAAGCATACATGCTCAAGAGGGATCACCCGAAATTCAAAGGCAACTGAATTTCGGCAACCGGGGCATCGAAGTCGGAATGCCGCGAAACTCACCGAGTCAAAGCGTTTCGCCGTTTGCGGAAGAAAGTCTGATGTAGAACAAGTAGCAGAAGCATACATGCTCAAGAGGGATCACCCGAAATTCAAAGGCAACTGAATTTCGGCAACCGGGGCATCGAAGTCGGAATGCCGCGAAACTCACCGAGTCAAAGCGTTTCGCCGTTTGCGGAAGAAAGTCTGATGTAGAACAAGTAGCAGAAGCATACATGCTCAAGAGGGATCACCCGAAATTCAAAGGCAACTGAATTTCGGCAACCGGGGCATCGAAGGCGGAATGCCGCGAAACTCACCGAGTCAAAGCGTTTCGCCGTTTGCGGAAGAAAGTCTGAAGTAGAACAAGTAGCAGAAGCTTACATGCTCAAGAGGGATCACCCAAAATTCAAAGGCAACTGAATTTCAGCAATCGGGGCATCGAAGTCGGAATGCCGCGAAACTTATCGAGTCAAAGCGTTTCGCCGTTTGCGGAAGAAAGTCTGATGTAGAACAAGTAGCAGAAGCATACATGCTCAAGAGGGATCACCTGCAATTCAAAGGCAACTGAATTTCGGCAATCGGGGCTTCGAAGTCCGAATGCCACGAAACTCAACGAGTCAAAGCATTTCGCCGTTTGCGGAAGAAAGTCCTGAAGTTGAACAAGTCAGACTGAAGCATTCATGCTCATGAGGGATCACCCGAAATGCAAAGGCAACAAAATTAAAAGCAACCGGGGCTTCGATGTCGGAATGCCGCGAAGCTCTCCTAGTTCAATAGCGTTTCACGCTAGCGGAAAGAAAGTGCTGATGTAGAAACAAGTAGGGCAGAAGCATACATGCTCAAGAGGGATGACCCGAAATTCAAAGGCCAATGAATTTCGGCAAACCGGGGGCATCGAAGTCGGAAAGCCGCGAAACTCACCGAGGTCAAAGCGTTTCACCGTTTGCGGAAGAAAGTCTGTAGTTAGAACAAGTAAGCAGATGCTTACATGCTCCAGAGGGATCTCCCGAAATTCAAAGGCAACTGAATTTCGGCTAAACCGGGGCATCGTTGTCGGTATGCCCGCGAAACTCACCGAGTCAAAGCTGGTGGTGTTCACCCCCCTCCCCCCCCTGTGTGTGGGGAAGATAGTCTTATGTAGGACAAAGTGTAGCACAAGCCTTCCGTGCTCAAGAGGGATTCACCTAGAATCTCAAAGGAAAATGATTTTCAGGCTAACCGGGGACATCGTAGGTCGGTATGCACGCGTAAAAATCATCCGAGGGGGCAAAACTTTTTGCCGCTAGCGAAAAGAAAGTCGGATGTAGGACAAGTAGCACATGGCATACATGCTCAAGAGGGAATCACCCGGACTATTCAAAGGGCAACTGAATTTCGGCAACCGGGGCATGCGAATTCGGAATGCCGCGAAAACTCACCGAATCAAAGCGTGTTCGCCGTGTTGGGGTAAGAATGTCTGAAGTTGAACAAGTAGCAGAAGCATACATGCTCCAAAGTGGGATCACCCGAAATTCAAAGGCAACTGAATTTCGGCAACCGGGGCATCGAAGTCGGAATGCCGGGAACAAGTCACCGAGTCAAAGCGTTTTCACCGTTTGTGGGAAGAAAGTCTGAAGTTAGAACAAGTAGCAGAAGCATACATGATCAAGAGGGATCACCCGAAATTCTAAAAGGCAACTGATGTTCCGCAACCGGGGCATCGTAGATCGGGTATGCCGGGAAATCTCACCGAGTCAATAAGCGTTTCGCCTTTTCCGGAAGACTTGAAGTCAGACAAGTAGTAAACTGTAGCAGGTAAGCAGACCTGACTCAAGAGCGATGTCACCCAAAATTCCAAAGGCAAACTGAATTTCAGCAACCGGGGCAATCGATGTCGGCAATGCCGGGAAACTCTCCGAGACACAAAGCAGTTTTCCCGCAAGCGGCAAGGAAGTCTGATGTAGATCAACGTAGCAGAAGCATACATGGCTCAAGAGGGATCACCGAAAATTCAAAGGCAACTGAATTTCCGGCAACCGGGGGCGTGTCGAAGTCGGATGGCCGCGATACTCACTGAAGTCAATGCGTTGTCGCCTTTTGGGGAAGAAAGTCTGAATTAGAACAAGTAGCTGTCAGCATACATGCCCAAGATGGATTCACCCGAAATTCAAAGGCAACTGAAATTCGGCAAAAGGGGCATCGTAGTCGGAATGCCGCGAAACTCACCGTGTCACAGAGTAAGAGTTTCGCCGTTTGGGGAACAATAGTTTGAAGTTAGAAACATTGTAGATGATGCATTCATGCTCAAGAGGGATCACTACGAAATTCAAAGGCAACTGAATGTTCGGCAAACTGGGGCATCGACAGTCCGGAATGCCGCCAAATACTCATCTGAGTCAAAAGCGTTCAGTCTGTTTGGAGAAGAACCAGTCTGATGTAGGAAACAAGTAGAAGAAGCAATCATGCTAAAGTGGGATAACCCGAAATTCAAAGGCAACTGAATTTTCGGCAAACCGGGGCATCGATAGCTCGATAGTGCCGCGAAAATCACCGAGTCAAAGCGTATTTTGTCGCCGTTTGGGGAAGAAAGTCTGAAGTAGGACCACGTGAGCAGTAGGATTATGCGCTAAAGGGATCACCCGAGATTGCAATAGCAAAACTGAATTTCGGCAACCTGGGCATCGAAGTTACAGAATACCACGGTACTCACCGAGTCAAAGCGTTTCGCTGCTAGCGGAAGAAAGGTCTAATGTTGAACAAGTAGAAGAATAGCTTACATGTTACAAGAGGGATCACCTGAAATTCAAAGGACAACTGAATTTTCGGCCAACCGGGGCATCTGTACGTCGGAATGCCGCGAAACTCACCGAATACAAATCGTTTCGCCGTTTGGGGAAGAAAGTCTGAAGTAGAGACAAGTAGCAGAAGCATTACTATGCTCAAGAGGGATCACCCGAATTTCAATGGCAAACTGAATTTCGGCAACCGGGGAATCGATGTCGTGAATGCCGCGAAACTTACCGAGTCAAAGCGTTTCGCCGTTTTGGGGAAGAAAGTCAGTCGTAGAACAAGTAGCAGAAGCATACATTTGCTCAAGAGGCATAAGGATCACCCGAAAACTTCAAAGGCACACTGAATCTTTCGGCATAAACACGGGGAGCATCGAAGTCGGAATGCCGAGAAACTAACTCACGGGAAGACCACAAAAGCGGTTACGCCGTTTCCGGAAGAAAGTCTGTTGTAGAGAACGTGAGGCAGAAGCGATACATGCGTCAAGAGGGATCACCGACCCCACAGGAAATTCAAACTGGCAAGCTGAATGTTCTGGCAACCGGTGGCATCGAAAGTCGGTCATTGCCATTAAGCAGTGGGACAAATCCACCCATCGAGGCATAAGCGATTTCGCTACGGATTTGGGTAAGAACGAAAGTCTGTTATTGAGTAGAACCAGTATAATGTAGCAGTAAGCCATACATAGCTCAACGAAGGGATCACCCGATATGATGAATTCAAAGGCAATACTGAATTTCCGGCAACCGGGGCATCGATGTCCTGGAAATTTCGCGAAACTCCACCCGAGTGCAAAGCGTTTTCGCCGATTTGGGGAAGAAAGTCTGATGTAGAACCGAAGAAATTAGCCAGAAGCATACATGCTCAAAGAGGGATCACCCGAAATTCAAAGGGCAACTGAATTTCAGCAAGCCGGTGGCATCGAATTCGGATAATGCCGCGAAACTGCACCGAGTACAAAGCGTTTCGCCATTTGCGAGCGGATGAAAGTCTGATGTAGAACAAAAGTGTAGGAAGAAAGCCATTACATGCTCAAGATGGATTGTAACCCGAAATTCAAAGGCAACTGAATTTCGGCAACTTGGGGCATCGAAGTCTTATGCCGCGAAACTCACCGAGTCCAAAGCGTTTCGCCGGTTTTGGGGAAGAAAAGTCTTATAGTAGACCTAGTAGCAGAAGCATAGCATGCTCATAGAGGGATCACCCGAAATTCGAAGGCAAACTGAAATTTCGGCAAAACCGGGGGCATCGAAGTTCACGGAATGGACCGCGAAAAACTCACCGAGTCCAAAAGTCGTTTCTCCTCCTGCTAGCGGGAAAAGCAAAGTCTAAACTGTAGAACAAGTAGCTAGAAATGCATACAAGCTGCAAGGAGGGATCACCCTAATTCAAAGGCAACTGAATTTCGGCAACCGAGGCATCGATGTCGGAATGCCGCGAAACTCACCGAGTCAAAGCGTTTCGCCGTTTGGGGAAGAAAGTCTGAAGTAGAACAAGTAGCAGAAGCATACATGCTCAAGAGGGATCACCCGAAATTCAAAGGCAACTGAATTTCGGCAACCGGGGCATCGAAATCCGAATGCCCGCGAAACTCACCGAGTCAAAGCGTTTCGCCGTTTGGGGAAGAAAGTCAGATTTAGAACAAGTAGCAGAAAGCATACATGCTCAAGAGGGATCACCCGAAATTCAAAGGCAACTGAATTTCGGCAACCGGGGCATCGAATTTGAAATGCCGCGAAACTCACCGAGTCAAAGCGTTTCGCCGTTTGGGGAAGAAAGTCTGATGTAGAACAAGTAGAAGAAGCATACATGCTCAAGAGGGATCACCCGAAATTCAAAGGCAATTGAATTTCGGCAACCGGGGCATCAAAGTCGGAATGCCGCGAAACTCACCGAGTCCAAGCGTTTCGCCGCTAGGAGAAGAAAGTCTGAAGTAGAACAAGTAGAAGAAGCATACATGCTCAAGAGGGATCACTCGAAATTCAAAGGCAACTGAATTTCGGCAACCGGGGCATCGAAGTCGGAATGCCGCGAAACTCACCGAGTCAAAGCGTTTCGCCGTTTGAGGAAGAAAGTCTGATGTATAACAAGTAGCAGAAGCATACATGCTCAAGAGGGATTACCCGAAATTCAAATGCAACTGAATTTCGGCAACCGGGGCATCGACGTCCGAATGCCGCGAAACTCACCGAGTCAAAGCATTTCGCCATTTGGGGAAGAAAGTCTGATGTAGAACAAGTAGCAGAAGCATAAATGCTCAAGAGGGATCACCCGAAATTCAAAGGCAACTTAATTTCGGCAACCGGGGCATCGAAGTCGGAATGCCGCGAAACTCACCGAGTCAAAGCGTTTCGCCGTTTGGGGAAGAAAGTCTGATGTAGAACAAGTAGCAGAAGCATACATGCTCAAAAGGATCACCCGAAATTCAAAGGCAACTTAATTTCGGCAACCGGGGTATCGACGTCGGAATGCCGCGAAACTCACCGATTCAAAGCGTTTCGCCGTTTGCGGAAGAAAGTCTGATGTAGAACAAGTAGCAGAAGCATACATGCTCAAGAGGGATCACCCGAAATTCAAAGGCAACTGAATTTCGGCAACCGGGGCATCGAAGTCGGAATGCCGCGAAACTCACCGAGTCAAAGCGTTTCGCCGTTTGGGGAAGAAAGTCTGATGTAGAACAAGTAGCAGAAGCATACATGCTCAAAGAGGGATCTCCCGAAATTCAAAGGCAACTGAATTTCGGCAACCGGGGCATCGTAGTCGGAATGCCGCGAAACTCACCGAGTCAAAGCGTTTCGCCGTTTGGGAAAGAAAGTCTGATGTAGAACAAGTAGCAGAAGCATACATGCTCAAGAGGGATCACCCGAAATTCAAAGGCAACTGAATTTCGGCAACCGGGGCATCGAAGTCGGAATGCCGCGAAACTCACCGAGTCAAAGCGTTTCGCCGTTTGGGGAAGAAAGTCTGAAGTAGAACAAGTAGCACAAGCATACATGCTCAAGAGGGATCACCCGAAATTCAAAGGCAACTGAATTTCGGCAACCGGGGCGTCGTAGTCGGAATGCCGCGAAACTCACCGAGTCAAAGCGTTTCGCCGTTTGGGGAAGAAAGTCTGAAGTAGAACAAGTAGCAGAAGCATACATGCTCAAGAGGGATCACCCGAAATTCAAAGGCAACTGAATTTCGGCAACAGGGGAATCGTAGTCGGAATGCCGCGAAACTCACCGAGTCAAAGCGTTTCGCCGTTTGGGGAAGAAAGTCTGATGTAGAACAAGTAGCAGAAGCATACATGCTCAAGAGGGATCACCCGAAATTCAAAGGCAACTGAATTTCGGCAACAGGGGAATCGTAGTCGGAATGCCGCGAAACTCACCGAGTCAAAGCGTTTCGCCGTTTGGGAAAGAAAGTCTGATGTAGAACAAGTAGCAGAAGCATACATGCTCAAGAGGGATCACCCGAAATTCAAAGGCAACTGAATTTCGGCAACCGGGGCATCGAAGTCGGAATGCCGCGAAACTCACCGAGTCAAAGCGTTTCGCCGTTTGGGAAGAAAGTCTGAAGTAGAACAAGTAGAAGAAGCATACATGCTCAAGAGGGATCACCCGAAATTCAAAGGCAACTGAATTTCGGCAACCGGGGCATCGAAGTCGGAATGTCGCGAAACTCACCGAGTCAAAGCGTTTCGCCGTTTGGGGAAGAAAGTCTGAAGTAGAACAAGTAGCACAAGCATACATGCTCAAGAGGGATCACCCGAAATTCAAAGGCAACTGAATTTCGGCAACCGGGGCATCGAAGTCGGAATGCCGCGAAACTCACCGAGTCAAAGCGTTTCGCCGTTTGGGAAGAAAGTCTGATGTAGAACAAGTAGCAAAGCATACATGCTCAAGAGGGATCACCCGAAATTCAAAGGCAACTGAATTTCGGCAACCGGGGCATCGAAGTCGGAATGCCGCGAAACTCACCGAGTCAAAGCGTTTCGCCTTTTGGGGAAGAAAGTCTGAAGTAGAACAAGTAGCAGAAGCATACATGCTCAAGAGGGATCACCCGAAATTCAAAGGCAACTGAATTTCGGCAACCGGGGCATCGTAGTCGGAATGCCGCGAAACTCACCGAGTCAAAGCGTTTCGCCGTTTGGGGAAGAAAGTCTGATGTAGAACAAGTAGCAGAAGCATACATGCTCAAGAGGGATCACCCGAAATTCAAAGGCAACTGAATTTCGGCAACCGGGGCATCGAAGTCGGAATGCCGCGAAACTCACCGAGTCAAAGCGTTTCGCCGTTTGGGGAAGAAAGTCTGAAATAGAACAAGTAGCAGAAGCATACATGCTCAAGAGGGATCACCCGAAATTCAAAGGCAACTGAATTTCGGCAACCGGGGCATCGAAGTCGGAATGCCGCGAAACTCACCGAGTCAAAGCGTTTCGCCTTTTGGGGAAGAAAGTCTGAAGTAGAACAAGTAGCAGAAGCATACATGCTCAAGAGGGATCACCCGAAATTCAAAGGCAACTGAATTTCGGCAACCGGGCATCGAAGTCGGAATGCCGCGAAACTCACCGAGTCAAAGCGTTTCGCCGTTTGGGAAAGAAAGTCTGAAGTAGAACAAGTAGCAGAAGCATACATGCTCAAGAGGGATCACCCGAAATTCAAAGGCAACTGAATTTCGGCAACCGGGGCATCGAAGTCGGAATGCCGCGAAACTCACCGAGTCAAAGCGTTTCGCCGTTTGGGGAAGAAAGTCTGATGTAGAACAAGTAGCAGAAGCATACATGCTCAAGAGGGATCACCCGAAATTCAAAGGCAACTGAATTTCGGCAACCGGGGCATCGAAGTCGGAATGCCGCGAAACTCACCGAGTCAAAGCGTTTCGCCGTTTGGGGAAGAAAGTCTGATGTAGAACAAGTAGCAGAAGCATACATGCTCAAGAGGGATCACCCGAAATTCAAAGGCAACTGAATTTCGGCAACCGGGGCATCGAAGTCGGAATGCCGCGAAACTCACCGAGTCAAAGCGTTTCGCCGTTTGGGGAAGAAAGTCTGAAGTAGAACAAGTAGCAGAAGCATACATGCTCAAGAGGGATCACCCGAAATTCAAAGGCAACTGAAATTTCGGCAACCGGGGCATCGAAGTCGGAATGCCGCGAAACTCACCGAGTCAAAGCGTTTCGCCGTTTGGGGAAGAAAGTCTGAAGTAGAACAAGTAGCAGAAGCATACATGCTCAAGAGGGATCACCCGAAATTCAAAGGCAACTGAATTTCGGCAACCGGGCATCGAAGTCGGAATGCCGCGAAACTCACCGAGTCAAAGCGTTTCGCCGTTTGGGGAAGAAAGTCTGAAGTAGAACAAGTAGCAGAAGCATACATGCTCAAGAGGGATCACCCGAAATTCAAAGGCAACTGAATTTCGGCAACCGGGGCATCGAAGTCGGAATGCCGCGAAACTCACCGAGTCAAAGCGTTTCGCCGTTTGCGGAAGAAAGTCTGAAGTAGAACAAGTAGCAGAAGCATACATGCTCAAGAGGGATCACCCGAAATTCAAAGGCAACTGAATTTCGGCAACCGGGGCATCGTAGTCGGAATGCCGCGAAACTCACCGAGTCAAAGCGTTTCGCCGTTTGCTGAAGAAAGTCTGAAGTAGACCAAGTAGCAGAAGCATACATGCTCAAGAGGGATCACCCGAAATTCAAAGGCAACTGAATTTCGGCAACCGGGGCATCGAAGTCGGAATGCCGCGAAACTCACCGAGTCAAAGCGTTTCGCCGTTTGGGAAGAAAGTCTGAAGTAGAACAAGTAGCAGAAGCATACATGCTCAAGAGGGATCACCCGAAATTCAAAGGCAACTGAATTTCGGCAACCGGGGCATCGTAGTCGGAATGCCGCGAAACTCACCGAGTCAAAGCGTTTCGCCTTTTGGGGAAGAAAGTCTGAAGTAGAACAAGTAGCAGAAGCATACATGCTCAAGAGGGATCACCCGAAATTCAAAGGCAACTGAATTTCGGCAACCGGGGCATCGAAGTCGGAATGCCGCGAAACTCACCGAGTCAAAGCGTTTCGCCGTTTGGGAAGAAAGTCTGATGTAGAACAAGTAGCAGAAGCATACATGCTCAAGAGGGATCACCCGAAATTCAAAGGCAACTGAATTTCGGCAACCGGGGCATCGTAGTCGGAATGCCGCGAAACTCACCGAGTCAAAGCGTTTCGCCGTTTGGGGAAGAAAGTCTGATGTAGAACAAGTAGCAGAAGCATACATGCTCAAGAGGGATCACCCGAAATTCAAAGGCAACTGAATTTCGGCAACCGGGGCATCGTAGTCGGAATGCCGCGAAACTCACCGAGTCAAAGCGTTTCGCCGTTGGGGAAGAAAGTCTGAAGTAGAACAAGTAGCAGAAGCATACATGCTCAAGAGGGATCACCCGAAATTCAAAGGCAACTGAATTTCGGCAACCGGGGCATCGAAGTCGGAATGCCGCGAAACTCACCGAGTCAAAGCGTTTCGCCGCTAGCGGAAGAAAGTCTGAAGTAGAACAAGTAGCAGAAGCATACATGCTCAAGAGGGATCACCCGAAATTCAAAGGCAACTGAATTTCGGCAACCGGGGCATCGAAGTCGGAATGCCGCGAAACTCACCGAGTCAAAGCGTTTCGCCGTTTGGGGAAGAAAGTCTGAAGTAGAACAAGTAGCAGAAGCATACATGCTCAAGAGGGATCACCCGAAATTCAAAGGCAACTGAATTTCGGCAACCGGGCATCGTAGTCGGAATGCCGCGAAACTCACCGAGTCAAAGCGTTTCGCCGTTTGGGGAAGAAAGTCTGAAGTAGAACAAGTAGCAGAAGCATACATGCTCAAGAGGGATCACCCGAAATTCAAAGGCAACTGAATTTCGGCAACCGGGGCATCGAAGTCGGAATGCCGCGAAACTCACCGAGTCAAAGCGTTTCGCCGTTGGGGAAGAAAGTCTGAAGTAGAACAAGTAGCAGAAGCATACATGCTCAAGAGGGATCACCCGAAATTCAAAGGCAACTGAATTTCGGCAACCGGGGCATCGAAGTCGGAATGCCGCGAAACTCACCGAGTCAAAGCGTTTCGCCGTTTGGGGAAGAAAGTCTGAAGTAGAACAAGTAGCTGAAGCATACATGCTCAAGAGGGATCACCCGAAATTCAAAGGCAACTGAATTTCGGCAACCGGGGCATCGATGTCGGAATGCCGCGAAACTCACCGAGTCAAAGCGTTTCGCCGTTTGGGGAAGAAAGTCTGAAGTAGAACAAGTAGCAGAAGCATACATGCTCAAGAGGGATCACCCGAAATTCAAAGGCAACTGAATTTCGGCAACCGGGGCATCGAAGTCGGAATGCCGCGAAACTCACCGAGTCAAAGCGTTTCGCCGTTTGGGGAAGAAAGTCTGAAGTAGAACAAGTAGCAGAAGCATACATGCTCAAGAGGGATCACCCGAAATTCAAAGGCAACTGAATTTCGGCAACCGGAGCATCGTAGTCGGAATGCCGCGAAACTCACCGAGTCAAAGCGTTTCGCCTTTTGGGAAAGAAAGTCTGAAGTAGAACAAGTAGCAGAAGCATACATGCTCAAGAGGGATCACCCGAAATTCAAAGGCAACTGAATTTCGGCAACCGGGGCATCGTAGTCGGAATGCCGCGAAACTCACCGAGTCAAAGCGTTTCGCCGTTTGGGGAAGAAAGTCTGAAGTAGAACAAGTAGCAGAAGCATACATGCTCAAGAGGGATCACCCGAAATTCAAAGGCAACTGAATTTTCGGCAACCGGGGCATCGAAGTCGGAATGCCGCGAAACTCACCGAGTCAAAGCGTTTGCCGTTTGGGGAAGAAAGTCTGATGTAGAACAAGTAGCAGAAGCATACATGCTCAAGAGGGATCACCCGAAAGTCTAAGGCAACTGAATTTCGGCAACCGGGGCATCGAAA
>CM055349.1:6489021-6500048 GCA_029228515.1 Populus alba x Populus x berolinensis | reverse complement strand
TAGCTTAAGCATACATGCTCAAGAGGGATCACCCCAAATTCAAAGGCAACTGAATTTCGGCAACCGGGCATCGAAGTCGGAATGCCGCGAAACTCACCGAGTCAAAGCGTTTCGCCGTTTGGGAAAGAAGTCTGATGTAGAACAAGTAGCAAAGCGTACATGCTCAAGAGGATCACCCGAAATTCAAAGGCAACTGAATTTCGGCAACCGGGGCATCGAAGTCGGAATGCCGCGAAACTCACCGAGTCAAAGCATTTCGCTGTTTGGGGAAGAAAGTATGATGTAGAACAAGTAGCAGAAGCATACATGCTCAAGAGGGATGACCCGAAATTCAAGGCAACTGAATTTCGGCAAAACGGGCATCGAAGTCGGAATGCCGCGAAACTCACCGAGTCAAAGCGTTTCCCGTTTGTGGAAGAAAGTATGATGTAGAACAAGTAGCAGAAGCATACATGCTCAAGAGGGATCACCCGAAATTCAAAGGCAACTGAATTTCGGCAACAGGGGCATCGAAGTCGGAATGCCGCGAAACTCACCGAGTCAAAGCGTTTCGCTGTTTGCGGAAGAAGTCTGATGTAGAACAAGTAGCAGAAGCATACATGCTCAAGAGGGATCACCCGAAATTCAAAGGCAACTGAATTTCGGCAACCGGGGCATCGAAGTCGGAATGCCGCGAAACTCACGAGTCAAAGCGTTTCGCCGTTTGCGGAAGAAGTCTGATGTAGAACAAGTAGCAGAAGCATACATGCTCAAGAGGGATCACCCGAAATTCAAAGGCAACTGAATTTCGGCAACCGGGGGCATCGAAGTCGGAATGCCGCGAAACTCACCGAGTCAAAGCGTTTGCCGTTTTGCGGAAGAAAGTCTGATGTAGACAAGTAGCAGAAGCATACATGCTCAAGAGGGATCACCCGAAATTCAAAGGCAACTGAATTTCGGCAACCGGGGCATCGAAGTCGGAATGCCGCGAAACTCACTGAGTCAAAGCGTTTCGCCCTTTGCGCAAGAAAGTCTGATGTAGAACAAGTAGCAGAAGCATACATGCTCAAGAGGGATCACCCGAAATTCAAAGGCAACTGAATTTCGGCAACCGGGGCATCGAAGTCGGAATGCCGCGAAACTCACCGAGTCAAAGCGTTTCGCCGTTTGCGGAAGAAAGTCTGATGTAGAACAAGTAGCAGAAGCATACATGCTCAAGAGGGATCACCCCAAATTCAAAGGCAACTGAATTTCGGCAACCGGGCATCGAAGTCGGAATGCCGCGAAACTCACGAGTCAAAGCGTTTTGCCGTTTGGAAGAAAGTCTGAAGTAGAACAAGTAGAAGAAGCATACATGCTCAAGAGGGATCACTCGAAATTCAAAGGCAACTGAATTTCGGGGATCGGGGCATCAAAGTCGGAATGCCAGGAAACTCACCGAGTCAAAGCGTTTCGCCGTTGGCGGAAGAAGTCCGATGTAGAACAAGTAGCACAAGCATATATGCTGAAGAGGGATCACCAGAAATACAAAGGCAACTGAATTTTGGCAACCGGGGCATCGAAGTTGGAATGCCGCAAAACTCACCGAGTCAAAGCGTTTCGCCGTTTGCAGAAGAAGTCCGATGTAGAACAAGTAGCAAAAGCATACATGCTCAAGAGGGACACCAGAAATTCAAAGGCAACTAAATTTCGACAACCAGGGCATCGAAGTCGGAATGCCATGAAACTCACCGAGTCAAAGCGTTTCGCCGTTAGCCGAAGAAGTCCGATGTAGAACAAGTAGCAGAAGCATACATGCTCAAGAGGGATCACCCGAAATTCAAAGGCAACTGAATTTCGGCAAAACGGGCATCGAAGTCGGATTGCCACGAAACTCACCGAGTCAAAGCGTTTCGTCGTTTGCGGAAGAAAGTCTGATGTAGAACAAGTAGCAGAAGCATACATGCTCAAGAGGGATCACCCGAAATTCAAAGGCAACTGAATTTCGGCAACCGGGGCATCGAAGTATGAATGCTGCGAAACTCACCGAATCAAAGCGGTTCGCCGTTTGCGGAAGAAAGTCTGATGTAGAACAAGTAGCAGAAGCATACATGCTCAAGAGGGATCACCCGAAATTCAAAGGCAACTGAATTTCGGCAACCGGGGCATCGAAGTCGGAATGCCGCGAAACTCACCGAGTCAAAGCGTTTCGCCGTTTGCGGAAGAAGTCTGATGTAGAAGAAGTAGCAGAAGCATACATGCTCAAGAGGGATCACCCGAAATTCAAAGGCAACTGAATTTCGGCAACCGGGGCATCGAAGTCGGAATGCCGCGAAACTCACCGAGTCAAAGCGTTTCGCCGTTTGCGGAAGAAAGGCTGATGTACAACAAGTAGCAAAAGCAAACAAGCTTAAGTGGGATCGACCCAAAATTATCAAAGGCAACTTGAATTTTGGCAACCGGGGCATCGAAGTCGGAATGGCCGCGAAACACACCGAGTCAAAGCGTTTCGCCGTTTGCGGAAGAAAGTCAGATGTACAACAAGAAGCAGAAAGCATACATGCTCAATAGGGATCACCCAAAATTCAAAGGCAACTGAATATCGGCAAACAGGGCATCCAAGGCGGAATGCCGCGAAAACTCACCGAGTCAAAGCGTTTCGCCGTTAGCGGAGAGAAGGTCTGATGTAGACCAAGTAGCAGAAGCATACATTCTCAACAAGGGATCACCCGAAAATCCAAGGCAACAGAATTTCGGAAACCGGAGCATCGATTGTCGGATTGCCGCGTAACTCACCGAGTTCAAAGCGTTTCGCCGTTTGCGAAAGAAGGTCAGACTGTACACAAGTAGCAGAAGCATACATGCTCAAGAGGGAACACCCGAAATTCAAAGGCAACTGAATTTCGGGAAACCTGAGCATCTAAGGTCGGATTGCCGCGCAACTCACCGAGTCCCCAAAAGCGTTTCGCCGTTTGCGTAAGAAGGACTGATGTACATCAAGTAGCAGAAGTCATACATGCTTAAGTGGGAATCACCCAAATTTCAAAGGCAACTGAATTCGGCGAAACCGGGGCATCGAAGTCGGAAATGCCGCGAAAACTCACCGGAGTCAAAGCGTTTCGCCGGTTGCGGTTGAAAGGTCTGATGTAGAACAAGTAGCAGAAGCATACAACTCAAGAGTGGATCACTCCGAAAAATCAAAGGCAACTGAATATTCGGCAGACCAAGGGTGCATACGAATTCGGAAAGCCGCGAAACTCCACCGAGACAAAGCGTTTCGCCGTTTGCGGAAGAAAGACTGATGTTAGAAACAAGTAAGCAGAAGTCACTTACATGCTCAAGTGCCCGGATCTACACCGAAAAATTACCCCCAAAATGTGTACACAACGTACCAACTGACTTGGAACTCCTACCATTCGGCACAACCGGGGCATCGAAGTCAGACATGCCGCGAAAACTCACCGTACTCAAAGCGATTTTCGCCGTTTGCGGAAAGGAATGGTCAGGATGTAAGAACAAGTAGCAGAATGGCCGTACATAGCATGGCTCAAGAGGGATCACACCCGAAATTCAAAGGCAACTCAATTTCGGCAACCGGGCATCGAAGTCCGGGAATACAGCCGTCGAAACCTGCACCAGAGTCGAAAGCGTGTCGACAGATTTGCGCGGTAGAAAGTCTGTTGTCTTCAGAACAAGTAGCGAGCAGAAGCATACCATGCTCACGAGGAGATACGCGCGAAAAGTTCAAAAGGCGAACTGAATTTCGGCACAACCAGGCGCATCGAAGGCGGAATGCCCGGCCAAGTACTCTCCGAGACACCAAAGCGTTTCGCACGTACTTGCGGACAGAGGAAGTATGATGTAGAACAAGTAGCAGCGAAAGCATACATGCTCAAGAGGGATCACGCTCCGAAAATTCCAAACAGCGAACTGAATTTCAGCAACCGGGGCATCGAAGGCTAGGGAATGCCGCAAATCTCACCCATCGAGTCACTAACTAGTGTTTCGCACGTTTTGCAGAAGAAAGCTCACTGCATTGTAGAACACGTACACATAATACATACAATCGCTCGAGGAGGGACTCACCCGAAATTTCAAACAGGCAACTCTTAAATTGGGCAAGCCGAACATCGAAGTCAGCAATGCCGCGAAAACTCACCGATGTCCCATAGCTTTCTCGACCGTTTGTCAAGGAAGTCTGCATGTAGAACAGACTAGAAGAAGCCATACATTAGCTCCAGATCAGGGATCTCCTCCGATAATCAGAAGGCATCACTGAACGATTTTCGGCAACCTAGGGGCATCGACATAGTGCCGGAAATGCCGCTCGAAACTCACCGAGTCAAAGCGTTTCGCCCGTTTGGCGGAACAAGAATAGTTATGATGTAGTCAACTAAGGTAGGCAAATAAGCATACTAAGCTCAAGAGGGATCACATGTACGAAATTCAAAGGCAACTGAATCTTCGGCAACCAAGGTTGAGCATCGAAGGTCGGAATGCCGCGAAACTCATTACCGAAGTTCAAAGCGTTTCAGCCGTTTGGGAAGAAAGTCTGATGTAGAACACAAGATAGTCACGAAGCATACATGCTCAAGAGTGATCACAACCGAAATTCAAATGGCAACTGAGAATTTGTGCGGCGAAACCAGGCATCGAAGTCGGAATGCCGCGAAACCTTCACCGAGTCAAATGCGTTTCGCCGTTTGCGGAAAGAAAGTCTAGATGAAGAACTAAGTTAGCAGAATGCATACATGGCGATCTAAGAGGGGACTCACCCCGAAATTCGAATGGCAACTTGAATTTCGGCGAACCGCGGAAAAATCGACTCAAGTCGGAATGCTCGCGAAAACTTCACCGAGTCAAAGCGTTTCGCCGTTTGCGTGAAGAAAGTAGTCTGAACAGTGTTGAATCAAGTAGAGCAGAAGCATAACATGCTCAAGAGGGATCACCCGAAATTCAAAGGCAACTGAATCTTCGGCAACCACCGCTGCATTCGACGAGTCGGAACTGACCTGGGCGGAAACTCACCCGAGTCAAAAGCGTTTCAGCCGGTTTGCGGAAGAAAGTTTGATGTAGAACAAGTAGCAGTAGCATACATCGCTCAAGAGGACGATCACCCCGAAATTCAAAGGCAACTGAATTTCGGCACAAACGGGCATCGAAGTCGGAATGTCCCGCGAAACTCACCGTGTCAACAGCGTTTCGCCGTTTGCGGGGGGGAAGGAAGTCTGATGTCAGAAACAAGTAGCAAGTAGCATACATGACTCAAGAGGGATCACACCGAAATTTTTCCAAAAAAATAAAAAGGGGGGGGCAAAAAAACTGAAATTCGGTAACCGGGACACATCGAAGTCGGAATGCCGCGAAACTCACAGGATTCAAAGCGTTTTAGCCGCTTTGTTCGGAAAGAAAGTTCTGATGTAGAAACAAGTAGCAAAAGCATACCATGGGTCAAGAGGGATCACCCGAAATTCAAAGGCAACTGAATTTCGGCAACCGGGGCATCGAAGTCGGAATGTCCGCGAAACTCACCGAGTCAAAGCGTTTCGCCGTTTGGGGAAGAAAGTATGATGTAGAACAAGTAGCATAAGCATACATGCTCAAGAGGGATCACCCGAAATTCAAAGGCAACTGAATTTCGGCAACCGGGGCATCGAAGGCGGAATGCCGCGAAACTCACTGAGTCAAAGCATTTCGCCGTTTGGGGAAGAAAGTATGATGTAGAACAAGTAGCAGAAGCATACATGCTCAAGAGGGATCACATCGAAATTCAAAGGCAACTGAATTTCGGCAAACAGGCATCGAAGTCGGAATGCTGCGAAACTCACCGAGTCAAAGCGTTTCGCCGTTTGCGGAAGAAAGTCTGAAGTAGAACAAGTAGCAGAAGCATACATGCTCAAGAGGGATCACCCGAAATTCAAAAGCAACTGAAATTCGGCAACCGGGGCATCAAAGTCGGAATGCCGGGAAACTCACGGAGTCAATGCGTTTCGCCGTTTGCGGAAGAAATTATTATGTAGAACAAGTAGCAGAAGCATAAATGCTCATGAGGGATCACCCGAAATTCAAAGGCAACTGAATTTCGGCAAAACGGGCATCGAAGTCTGAATGCCGCGAAACTCACCGAGTCAAAGCGATTCGCCGTTTGCGGAAGAAAGTTTGAAGTAGAACAAGTAGCAGAAGCATACAATGTGAAGAGGGATCACCCCAAATTCAAAGGCAACTGAATTTCGGCAAAACCTGGCATCGAAGTCGGAATGCCGCGAAACTCACAGAGTCAAAGCGTTTCGCCGTTTGTGGAAGAAAGTCTGATGTAGAACAAGTAGCAGAAGCATACATGCTCAAGAGGGATCACCCGAAATTCAAAGGCAACTGAATTTCAGCAACAGGGACATCGAAGTCGGAAAGCCGCGAAACTCAACGAGTCAAAGCGTTTCGCCGTTTGCGGAAGAAAGTCTGATGTAGAACAAGTAGCAGAAGCATACATGGTCAAGAGGGATCACTTGAAATTCAAAGGCAACTGAATTTCGGCAACCGGGGCATCGAAGTTGGAATGCCGCGAAACTCACCGAGTCAAAGCGTTTCGCCGTTTGCGGAAGAAAGTCTGATGTAGAACAAGTAGCAGAAGCATACATGCTCAAGAGGATCACCCGAAATTCAAAGGCAACTGAATTTCGGCAACCGGGCATCGAAGTCGAAATACCGCGAAACTCACCGAGTCAAAGCGTTTCGCGGTTTGTGGAAGAAAGTCTGATGTAGAACAAGTAGCAGAAGCATACATGCTCAAGAGAGATCACCCGAAATTCAAAGGCAACTGAATTTCGGCAACGGGGCATCGAATTCGGAATGCCGCGAAACTCATCGAGTCAAAGCGTTTCGCCGTTTGCGGAAGAAAGTCTGATGTAGAACAAGTAGCAGAAGCATACATGCTCAAAAGGGATCACCCAAATTCAAAGGCAACTGAATTTCGGCAACCGGCATCGAAGTCGGAATGCCGCGAAACTCACCGAGTCAAAGCGTTTCGCCGTTTGCGGAAGAAAGTCTGATGTAGAACAAGTAGCAGAAGCATACATGCTCAAGAGGGATCACCCGAAATTCAAAGGCAACTGAATTTCGGCAACCGGGGCATCGAAGTCGGAATGCCGCGAAACTCACCAAGTCAAAGCGTTTCGCCGTTTGCGGAAGAAAGTATTATGTAGAACAAGTAGCAGAAGCATACATGCTCAAGAGGGATCACCCAAAATTCAAAGGCAACTGAATTTCGGCAAACAGGCATCGAAGTCGGAATACTGCGAAACTCACCGAGTCAAAGCGATTCGTCGTTTGCGGAAGAAAGTCTGATGTAGAACAAGTAGCAGAAGCATACATGCTCAAGAGGGATCACCCGAAATTCAAAGGCAGCTGAATTTCGGCAACCGGGGCATCGAATTCGGAATGCCGCAAAACTCACCGAGTCAAAGCGTTTCGCCGTTTGCGGAAGAAAGTATTATGTAGAACAAGTAGCAGAAGCATACATGCTCAAGAGGGATCACCCGAAATTCAAAGGCAACTGAATTTCGGCAACCGGGCATCGAAGTCGGAATGTCGCGAAACTCACCGAGTCAAAACATTTCGCCGTTTGCGGAAGAAAGTCTGATGTAGAACAAGTAGCAGTAGCATACATGCTCAAGAGGGATCACCCGAAATTCAAAGGCAACTGAATTTCGGCAAAACGGGCATCGAAGTCGGAATGCCGCGAAACTCACCGAGTCAAAGCGTTTCGCCGTTTGCGGAAGAAAGTCTGATGTAGAACAAGTAGCAGAAGCATACATGCTCAAGAGGGATCACCCGAAATTCAAAGGCAACTGAATTTCGGCAAAACGGGCATCGAAGTCGGAATGCCGCGAAACTCACAGAGTCAAAGCGTTTCGCCGTTTGCGGAAGAAAGTCTGATGTAGAACAAGTAGCAGAAGCATACATGGTATAGAGACATCATCCGAAATTCAAAGGCAACTGAATTTCGGCAACCGGGACATCGAAGTCGGAATGCCGCGAAACTCACCGAGTCAAAGCGTTTCGCCGTTTGGGGAAGAAAGTCTGATGTAGAACAAGTAGCAGAAGCATACAAGCTCAAGAGGGATCACCCGAAATTCAAAGGCAACTGAATTTCGGCAACCGGGGCATCGAAGTCGGAATGCCGCGAAACTCACCGAGTCAAAGCGTTTCGCCGTTTTGGGAAGAAAGTACGATGTAGAACAAGTAGCAGAAGCATACATGCTCAACAGGGATCACCCAAATTCAAAGGCAACTGAATTTCGGCAAACAGGCATCGAAGTCGGAATGCCGCGAAACTCACCGAGTCAAAGCGCTTCGCCGTTTGCGGAAGAAAGTCTGATGTAGAACAAGTAGCAGAAGCATACATGCTCAAGAGGGATCACCCGAAATTCAAAGGCAGCTTAATTTCGGCAACCGGGGCATCGAAGTCGGAATGCCGCGAAACTCACCGAGTCAAAGCGTTTCGCCGTTTGCGGAAGAAAGTCTTATGTAGACCAAGTAGCAGAAGCATACATGCTCAAGAGGGATCACCCGAAATTCAAAGGCAACTGAATTTCGGCAAACGGGCATCGAAGTCGGAATGTCGCGAAACTCACCGAGTCAAAGCGTTTCGCCGTTTGCGGAAGAAAGTCTGATGTAGAACAAGTAGCAGAAGCATACATGCTCAAGAGGGATCACCCGAAATTCAAAGGCAACTGAATTTCGGCAAACGGGCATCGAAGTCGGAATGCCGCGAAACTCACCGAGTCAAAGCGTTTCGCCGTTTGCGGAAGAAAGTCTGATGTAGAACAAGTAGCAGAAGCATACATGCTCAAGAGGGATCACCCGAAATTCAAAGGCAACTGAATTTCGGCAAAACGGGCATCGAAGTCGGAATGCCGCGAAACTCACAGAGTCAAAGCGTTTCGCCGTTTGCGGAAGAAAGTCTGATGTAGAACAAGTAGCAGAAGCATACATGCTCAAGAGGGATCACCCGAAATTCAAAGGCAACTGAATTTCGGCAACCGGGGCATCGAAGTCGGAATGCCGCGAAACTCACCGAGTCAAAGCGTTTCGCCGTTTGGGAAAGAAAGTCTGATTTAGAACAAGTAGCAGAAGCGTACATGCTCAAGAGGGATCACCCGAAATTCAAAGGCAACGGAATTTCGGCAACCGGGGCATCGTAGTCGGAATGCCGCGAAACTCACCAAGTCAAAGCGTTTCGCCGTTTGGGGAAGAAAGTCTGAAGTAGAACAAGTAGCAGAAGCATACATGCTCAAGAGGGATCACCCGAAATTCAAAGGCAACTGAATTTCGGCAACCGGGGCATCGAAGTCGGAATGCCGCAAAACTCACGGTGTCAAAGCGTTTCGCCATTTCCGAAAGAAAGTCTGATGTAGAACAAGTAGAACAAGCATACATGCTCAAGAGGGATCACACGAAATTCAAAGGCAACTGAATTTCGGCAACCGGGGCATCGAAGTCGGAATGCCGCGAAACTCACCGAGTCAAAGCGTTTCGCCGTTTGGGGAAGAAAGTCTGATGTAGAACAAGTAGCAGAAGCATACATGCTCAAGAGGGATCACCCGAAATTCAAAGGCAACTGAATTTCGGCAACCGGGGCATCGAAGTCGGAATGCCGCGAAACTCACCGAGTCAAAGCGTTTCGCCGTTTGGGGAAGAAATTATGATGTAGAACAAGCAGCAGAAGCATACATGCTCAAGAGGGATCAACCGAAATTCAAAGGCAACTGAATTTCAGAAACTGAGGCATCGAAGTCGGAATGCCTCGAAACTGACCGAGTCAACGCGTTTCGCCGTTTGGGGAAGAAATTATGATGTAGAACAAGCAGCAGAAGCATACATGCTCAAGAGGGATCACCCGAAATTCAAAGGCAACTGAATTTCGGCAACCGGGGCATCGAAGTCGGAATGCTTCCAAACTCAACGAGTCAAAGCGTTTCGCCGTTTGAGGAAGAAATTATTATGTAGAACAAGTAGCAGAAGCATACATGCTCAAGAGGGATCACCCGAAATTCAAAGCCAACTGAATTTCGGCAATCGGGGCATCGAAGTCGGAATGCCGCGAAACTCACCGAGTCAAAGTGTTTCGCCGTTTGCGGAAGAAAGTCTGATGTAGAACAAGTAGCAGAAGCAGACCTGCTCAAGAGGGATCACCCGAAATTCAAAGGCAACTTAATTTCGGCAACAGGAGCATCGAAGTCGGAATGCCGCGAAACTCACCGAGTCAAAGTGTTTCGCCGTTTGCGAAAGAAAGTCTGATGTAGAACAAGTAGTAGAAGCAGACATGTTCAAGAGGGATCACCCGAAATTCAAAGGCAACTAAATTTCAGCAACCGTGGCATCGAAGTCGGAATGCCGCGACACTCACCGACTCAAAGCGTTTCGCCGTTTGCGGAAGAAAGTCTGATGTAGAACAAGTAACGGAAGCATACATGCTCAAGAGGGATCACCTGAAATTCAAAGGCAACTGAATTTCGGCAACCGGGGCATCGAAGTCGGAATGCCGCGAAACTCACTGAGTCAAAGCATTTCGCCGTTTGGGTAAGAAAGTCTGATGTAGAACAAGCAAAAGAATCATACATGCTCAAGAGGGATCACCCGAAATTCAAAGGCAACTGAATTTCGGCAACCGGGGCATCGAAGTCGGAATGCCGCGAAACTCACTGAGTCAAAGCATTTCGCCGTTTGGGTAAGAAAGTCTGATGTAGAACAAGTAGAAGAAGCATACATGCTCAAGAGGGATCACACGAAATTCAAAGGCAAGTGAATTTCGGCAACCGGGGCATCGTAGTCGGAATGCCGCGAAACTTACCGAGTCAAAGCGTTTCGCCTTTTGGGGAAGAAATTGTGAAGAAGAACAAGTAGCAGAAGCATACATGCTCAAGAGGGATCTCCCGAAATTCAAAGGCAACTGAATTTCGGCAACCGGGCATCGAAGTCAGAATACCGCGAAACTCACGGAGTCAAAGCGTTTCGCAATTTGGGGAAGAAAGTCTGATGTAGAACAAGTAGAAGAAGCATACATGCTCAAG
>CM055349.1:6448545-6488921 GCA_029228515.1 Populus alba x Populus x berolinensis | reverse complement strand
GAATTTCGGTGATCCCTCTTGAGCATGTATGCTTCTGCTACTTGTTCTACATCAGACTTTCTTCCGCAAACGGCGAAACGCTTTGACTCGGTGAGTTTCGCGGCATTCCGACTTCGATCCCCTTGCCGAAATTCAGTTGCCTTTGAATTTCGGGTGATCCCTCTTGAGCATGTATGCTTCTGCTACTTGTTCTACATCAGACTTTCTTCCGCAAACGGCGAAACGCTTTGACTCGTGAGTTTCGCGGCATTCCGACTTCGATGCCCCGGTTGCCGAAATTCAGTTGCCTTTGAATTTCGGGTGATCCCTCTTGAGCATGTATGCTTCTGCTACTTGTTCTACATCAGACTTTCTTCCGCAAACGGCGAAACGCTTTGACTCGGTGAGTTTCGCGGCATTCCGACTTCGATGCCCCGGTTGCCGAAATTCAGTTGCCTTTGAATTTCGGGTGATCCCTCTTGAGCATGTATGCTTCTGCTACTTGTTCTACATCAGACTTTCTTCCGCAAACGGCGAAACGCTTTGACTCGGTGAGTTTCGCGGCATTCCGACTTCGATGCCCCGTTGCCGAAATTCAGTTGCCTTTGAATTTCGGTGATCCCTCTTGAGCATGTATGCTTCTGCTACTTGTTCTACATCAGACTTTCTTCCGCAAACGGCGAAACGCTTTGACTCGGTGAGTTTCGCGGCATTCCGACTTCGATGCCCCGGTTGCCGAAATTCAGTTGCCTTTGAATTTCGGGTGATCCCTCTTGAGCATGTATGCTTCTGCTACTTGTTCTACATCAGACTTTCTTCCGCAAACGGCGAAACGCTTTGACTCGGTGAGTTTCGCGGCATTCCGACTTCGATGCCCCGGTTGCCGAAATTCAGTTGCCTTTGAATTTCGGGTGATCCCTCTTGAGCATGTATGCTTCTGCTACTTGTTCTACATCAGACTTTCTTCCGCAAACGGCGAAACGCTTTGACTCGGTGAGTTTCGCGGCATTCCGACTTCGATGCCCCGGTTGCCGAAATTCAGTTGCCTTTGAATTTCGGGTGATCCCTCTTGAGCATGTATGCTTCTGCTACTTGTTCTACATCAGACTTTCTTCCGCAAACGGCGAAACGCTTTGACTCGGTGAGTTTCGCGGCATTCCGACTTCGATGCCCCGGTTGCCGAAATTCAGTTGCCTTTGAATTTCGGGTGATCCCTCTTGAGCATGTATGCTTCTGCTACTTGTTCTACATCAGACTTTCTTCCGCAAACGGCGAAACGCTTTGACTCGGTGAGTTTCGCGGCATTCCGACTTCGATGCCCGGTTGCCGAAATTCAGTTGCCTTTGAATTTCGGGTGATCCCTCTTGAGCATGTATGCTTCTGCTACTTGTTCTACATCAGACTTTCTTCCGCAAACGGCGAAACGCTTTGACTCGGTGAGTTTCGCGGCATTCCGACTTCGATGCCCGGTTGCCGAAATTCAGTTGCCTTTGAATTTCGGGTGATCCCTCTTGAGCATGTATGCTTCTGCTACTTGTTCTACATCAGACTTTCTTCCGCAAACGGCGAAACGCTTTGACTCGGTGAGTTTCGCGGCATTCCGACTTCGATGCCCCGGTTGCCGAAATTCAGTTGCCTTTGAATTTCGGGTGATCCCTCTTGAGCATGTATGCTTCTGCTACTTGTTCTACATCAGACTTTCTTCCGCAAACGGCGAAACGCTTTGACTCGGTGAGTTTCGCGGCATTCCGACTTCGATGCCCCGGTTGCCGAAATTCAGTTGCCTTTGAATTTCGGGTGATCCCTCTTGAGCATGTATGCTTCTGCTACTTGTTCTACATCAGACTTTCTTCCGCAAACGGCGAAACGCTTTGACTCGGTGAGTTTCGCGGCATTCCGACTTCGATGCCCCGGTTGCCGAAATTCAGTTGCCTTTGAATTTCGGGTGATCCCTCTTGAGCATGTATGCTTCTGCTACTTGTTCTACATCAGACTTTCTTCCGCAAACGGCGAAACGCTTTGACTCGGTGAGTTTCGCGGCATTCCGACTTCGATGCCCCGGTTGCCGAAATTCAGTTGCCTTTGAATTTCGGGTGATCCCTCTTGAGCATGTATGCTTCTGCTACTTGTTCTACATCAGACTTTCTTCCGCAAACGGCGAAACGCTTTGACTCGGTGAGTTTCGCGGCATTCCGACTTCGATGCCCCGGTTGCCGAAATTCAGTTGCCTTTGAATTTCGGGTGATCCCTCTTGAGCATGTATGCTTCTGCTACTTGTTCTACATCAGACTTTCTTCCGCAAACGGCGAAACGCTTTGACTCGGTGAGTTTCGCGGCATTCCGACTTCGATGCCCCGTTGCCGAAATTCAGTTGCCTTTGAATTTCGGGTGATCCCTCTTGAGCATGTATGCTTCTGCTACTTGTTCTACATCAGACTTTCTTCCGCAAACGGCGAAACGCTTTGACTCGGTGAGTTTCGCGGCATTCCGACTTCGATGCCCCGTTTGCCGAAATTCAGTTGCCTTTGAATTTCGGGTGATCCCTCTTGAGCATGTATGCTTCTGCTACTTGTTCTACATCAGACTTCTTCCGCAAACGGCGAAACGCTTTGACTCGGTGAGTTTCGCGGCATTCCGACTTCGATGCCCCGGTTGCCGAAATTCAGTTGCCTTTGAATTTCGGGTGATCCCTCTTGAGCATGTATGCTTCTGCTACTTGTTCTACATCAGACTTTCTTCCGCAAACGGCGAAACGCTTTGACTCGGTGAGTTTCGCGGCATTCCGACTTCGATGCCCCGGTTGCCGAAATTCAGTTGCCTTTGAATTTCGGGTGATCCCTCTTGAGCATGTATGCTTCTGCTACTTGTTCTACATCAGACTTTCTTCCGCAAACGGCGAAACGCTTTGACTCGGTGAGTTTCGCGGCATTCCGACTTCGATGCCCCGGTTGCCGAAATTCAGTTGCCTTTGAATTTCGGGTGATCCCTCTTGAGCATGTATGCTTCTGCTACTTGTTCTACATCAGACTTTCTTCCGCAAACGGCGAAACGCTTTGACTCGGTGAGTTTCGCGGCATTCCGACTTCGATGCCCCGGTTGCCGAAATTCAGTTGCCTTTGAATTTCGGGTGATCCCTCTTGAGCATGTATGCTTCTGCTACTTGTTCTACATCAGACTTTCTTCCGCAAACGGCGAAACGCTTTGACTCGGTGAGTTTCGCGGCATTCCGACTTCGATGCCCCGGTTGCCGAAATTCAGTTGCCTTTGAATTTCGGGTGATCCCTCTTGAGCATGTATGCTTCTGCTACTTGTTCTACATCAGACTTTCTTCCGCAAACGGCGAAACGCTTTGACTCGGTGAGTTTCGCGGCATTCCGACTTCGATGCCCCGTTGCCGAAATTCAGTTGCCTTTGAATTTCGGGTGATCCCTCTTGAGCATGTATGCTTCTGCTACTTGTTCTACATCAGACTTTCTTCCGCAAACGGCGAAACGCTTTGACTCGGTGAGTTTCGCGGCATTCCGACTTCGATGCCCCGGTTGCCGAAATTCAGTTGCCTTTGAATTTCGGGTGATCCCTCTTGAGCATGTATGCTTCTGCTACTTGTTCTACATCAGACTTTCTTCCGCAAACGGCGAAACGCTTTGACTCGGTGAGTTTCGCGGCATTCCGACTTCGATGCCCCGGTTGCCGAAATTCAGTTGCCTTTGAATTTCGGGTGATCCCTCTTGAGCATGTATGCTTCTGCTACTTGTTCTACATCAGACTTCTTCCGCAAACGGCGAAACGCTTTGACTCGGTGAGTTTCGCGGCATTCCGACTTCGATGCCCCGGTTGCCGAAATTCAGTTGCCTTTGAATTTCGGGTGATCCCTCTTGAGCATGTATGCTTCTGCTACTTGTTCTACATCAGACTTCTTCCGCAAACGGCGAAACGCTTTGACTCGGTGAGTTTCGCGGCATTCCGACTTCGATGCCCCGGTTGCCGAAATTCAGTTGCCTTTGAATTTCGGGTGATCCCTCTTGAGCATGTATGCTTCTGCTACTTGTTCTACATCAGACTTTCTTCCGCAAACGGCGAAACGCTTTGACTCGGTGAGTTTCGCGGCATTCCGACTTCGATGCCCCGGTTGCCGAAATTCAGTTGCCTTTGAATTTCGGGTGATCCCTCTTGAGCATGTATGCTTCTGCTACTTGTTCTACATCAGACTTTCCTCCGCAAACGGCGAAACGCTTTGACTCGGTGAGTTTCGCGGCATTCCGACTTCGATGCCCCGGTTGCCGAAATTCAGTTGCCTTTGAATTTCGGGTGATCCCTCTTGAGCATGTATGCTTCTGCTACTTGTTCTACATCAGACTTTCTTCCGCAAACGGCGAAACGCTTTGACTCGGTGAGTTTCGCGGCATTCCGACTTCGATGCCCCGGTTGCCGAAATTCAGTTGCCTTTGAATTTCGGGTGATCCCTCTTGAGCATGTATGCTTCTGCTACTTGTTCTACATCAGACTTTCTTCCGCAAACGGCGAAACGCTTTGACTCGGTGAGTTTCGCGGCATTCCGACTTCGATGCCCCGGTTGCCGAAATTCAGTTGCCTTTGAATTTCGGGTGATCCCTCTTGAGCATGTATGCTTCTGCTACTTGTTCTACATCAGACTTCTTCCGCAAACGGCGAAACGCTTTGACTCGGTGAGTTTCGCGGCATTCCGACTTCGATGCCCCGGTTGCCGAAATTCAGTTGCCTTTGAATTTCGGGTGATCCCTCTTGAGCATGTATGCTTCTGCTACTTGTTCTACATCAGACTTTCTTCCGCAAACGGCGAAACGCTTTGACTCGGTGAGTTTCGCGGCATTCCGACTTCGATGCCCCGGTTGCCGAAATTCAGTTGCCTTTGAATTTCGGGTGATCCCTCTTGAGCATGTATGCTTCTGCTACTTGTTCTACATCAGACTTTCTTCCGCAAACGGCGAAACGCTTTGACTCGGTGAGTTTCGCGGCATTCCGACTTCGATGCCCCGGTTGCCGAAATTCAGTTGCCTTTGAATTTCGGGTGATCCCTCTTGAGCATGTATGCTTCTGCTACTTGTTCTACATCAGACTTCTTCCGCAAACGGCGAAACGCTTTGACTCGGTGAGTTTCGCGGCATTCCGACTTCGATGCCCCGGTTGCCGAAATTCAGTTGCCTTTGAATTTCGGGTGATCCCTCTTGAGCATGTATGCTTCTGCTACTTGTTCTACATCAGACTTCTTCCGCAAACGGCGAAACGCTTTGACTCGGTGAGTTTCGCGGCATTCCGACTTCGATGCCCCGGTTGCCGAAATTCAGTTGCCTTTGAATTTCGGGTGATCCCTCTTGAGCATGTATGCTTCTGCTACTTGTTCTACATCAGACTTTCTTCCGCAAACGGCGAAACGCTTTGACTCGGTGAGTTTCGCGGCATTCCGACTTCGATGCCCCGGTTGCCGAAATTCAGTTGCCTTTGAATTTCGGGTGATCCCTCTTGAGCATGTATGCTTCTGCTACTTGTTCTACATCAGACTTTCTTCCGCAAACGGCGAAACGCTTTGACTCGGTGAGTTTCGCGGCATTCCGACTTCGATGCCCCGGTTGCCGAAATTCAGTTGCCTTTGAATTTCGGGTGATCCCTCTTGAGCATGTATGCTTCTGCTACTTGTTCTACATCAGACTTTCTTCCGCAAACGGCGAAACGCTTTGACTCGGTGAGTTTCGCGGCATTCCGACTTCGATGCCCCGGTTGCCGAAATTCAGTTGCCTTTGAATTTCGGGTGATCCCTCTTGAGCATGTATGCTTCTGCTACTTGTTCTACATCAGACTTTCTTCCGCAAACGGCGAAACGCTTTGACTCGGTGAGTTTCGCGGCATTCCGACTTCGATGCCCCGGTTGCCGAAATTCAGTTGCCTTTGAATTTCGGGTGATCCCTCTTGAGCATGTATGCTTCTGCTACTTGTTCTACATCAGACTTCTTCCGCAAACGGCGAAACGCTTTGACTCGGTGAGTTTCGCGGCATTCCGACTTCGATGCCCCGGTTGCCGAAATTCAGTTGCCTTTGAATTTCGGGTGATCCCTCTTGAGCATGTATGCTTCTGCTACTTGTTCTACATCAGACTTTCTTCCGCAAACGGCGAAACGCTTTGACTCGGTGAGTTTCGCGGCATTCCGACTTCGATGCCCCGGTTGCCGAAATTCAGTTGCCTTTGAATTTCGGGTGATCCCTCTTGAGCATGTATGCTTCTGCTACTTGTTCTACATCAGACTTCTTCCGCAAACGGCGAAACGCTTTGACTCGGTGAGTTTCGCGGCATTCCGACTTCGATGCCCCGGTTGCCGAAATTCAGTTGCCTTTGAATTTCGGGTGATCCCTCTTGAGCATGTATGCTTCTGCTACTTGTTCTACATCAGACTTCTTCCGCAAACGGCGAAACGCTTTGACTCGGTGAGTTTCGCGGCATTCCGACTTCGATGCCCCGGTTGCCGAAATTCAGTTGCCTTTGAATTTCGGGTGATCCCTCTTGAGCATGTATGCTTCTGCTACTTGTTCTACATCAGACTTTCTTCCGCAAACGGCGAAACGCTTTGACTCGGTGAGTTTCGCGGCATTCCGACTTCGATGCCCCGGTTGCCGAAATTCAGTTGCCTTTGAATTTCGGGTGATCCCTCTTGAGCATGTATGCTTCTGCTACTTGTTCTACATCAGACTTTCTTCCGCAAACGGCGAAACGCTTTGACTCGGTGAGTTTCGCGGCATTCCGACTTCGATGCCCCGGTTGCCGAAATTCAGTTGCCTTTGAATTTCGGGTGATCCCTCTTGAGCATGTATGCTTCTGCTACTTGTTCTACATCAGACTTTCTTCCGCAAACGGCGAAACGCTTTGACTCGGTGAGTTTCGCGGCATTCCGACTTCGATGCCCCGGTTGCCGAAATTCAGTTGCCTTTGAATTTCGGGTGATCCCTCTTGAGCATGTATGCTTCTGCTACTTGTTCTACATCAGACTTCTTCCGCAAACGGCGAAACGCTTTGACTCGGTGAGTTTCGCGGCATTCCGACTTCGATGCCCCGTTGCCGAAATTCAGTTGCCTTTGAATTTCGGGTGATCCCTCTTGAGCATGTATGCTTCTGCTACTTGTTCTACATCAGACTTTCTTCCGCAAACGGCGAAACGCTTTGACTCGGTGAGTTTCGCGGCATTCCGACTTCGATGCCCCGGTTGCCGAAATTCAGTTGCCTTTGAATTTCGGGTGATCCCTCTTGAGCATGTATGCTTCTGCTACTTGTTCTACATCAGACTTTCTTCCGCAAACGGCGAAACGCTTTGACTCGGTGAGTTTCGCGGCATTCCGACTTCGATGCCCCGGTTGCCGAAATTCAGTTGCCTTTGAATTTCGGGTGATCCCTCTTGAGCATGTATGCTTCTGCTACTTGTTCTACATCAGACTTTCTTCCGCAAACGGCGAAACGCTTTGACTCGGTGAGTTTCGCGGCATTCCGACTTCGATGCCCCGGTTGCCGAAATTCAGTTGCCTTTGAATTTCGGGTGATCCCTCTTGAGCATGTATGCTTCTGCTACTTGTTCTACATCAGACTTTCTTCCGCAAACGGCGAAACGCTTTGACTCGGTGAGTTTCGCGGCATTCCGACTTCGATGCCCCGGTTGCCGAAATTCAGTTGCCTTTGAATTTCGGGTGATCCCTCTTGAGCATGTATGCTTCTGCTACTTGTTCTACATCAGACTTTCTTCCGCAAACGGCGAAACGCTTTGACTCGGTGAGTTTCGCGGCATTCCGACTTCGATGCCCCGTTGCCGAAATTCAGTTGCCTTTGAATTTCGGGTGATCCCTCTTGAGCATGTATGCTTCTGCTACTTGTTCTACATCAGACTTTCTTCCGCAAACGGCGAAACGCTTTGACTCGGTGAGTTTCGCGGCATTCCGACTTCGATGCCCCGGTTGCCGAAATTCAGTTGCCTTTGAATTTCGGGTGATCCCTCTTGAGCATGTATGCTTCTGCTACTTGTTCTACATCAGACTTTCTTCCGCAAACGGCGAAACGCTTTGACTCGGTGAGTTTCGCGGCATTCCGACTTCGATGCCCCGGTTGCCGAAATTCAGTTGCCTTTGAATTTCGGGTGATCCCTCTTGAGCATGTATGCTTCTGCTACTTGTTCTACATCAGACTTTCTTCCGCAAACGGCGAAACGCTTTGACTCGGTGAGTTTCGCGGCATTCCGACTTCGATGCCCCGGTTGCCGAAATTCAGTTGCCTTTGAATTTCGGGTGATCCCTCTTGAGCATGTATGCTTCTGCTACTTGTTCTACATCAGACTTTCTTCCGCAAACGGCGAAACGCTTTGACTCGGTGAGTTTCGCGGCATTCCGACTTCGATGCCCCGGTTGCCGAAATTCAGTTGCCTTTGAATTTCGGGTGATCCCTCTTGAGCATGTATGCTTCTGCTACTTGTTCTACATCAGACTTTCTTCCGCAAACGGCGAAACGCTTTGACTCGGTGAGTTTCGCGGCATTCCGACTTCGATGCCCCGGTTGCCGAAATTCAGTTGCCTTTGAATTTCGGGTGATCCCTCTTGAGCATGTATGCTTCTGCTACTTGTTCTACATCAGACTTCTTCCGCAAACGGCGAAACGCTTTGACTCGGTGAGTTTCGCGGCATTCCGACTTCGATGCCCCGGTTGCCGAAATTCAGTTGCCTTTGAATTTCGGGTGATCCCTCTTGAGCATGTATGCTTCTGCTACTTGTTCTACATCAGACTTTCTTCCGCAAACGGCGAAACGCTTTGACTCGGTGAGTTTCGCGGCATTCCGACTTCGATGCCCCGGTTGCCGAAATTCAGTTGCCTTTGAATTTCGGGTGATCCCTCTTGAGCATGTATGCTTCTGCTACTTGTTCTACATCAGACTTTCTTCCGCAAACGGCGAAACGCTTTGACTCGGTGAGTTTCGCGGCATTCCGACTTCGATGCCCCGGTTGCCGAAATTCAGTTGCCTTTGAATTTCGGGTGATCCCTCTTGAGCATGTATGCTTCTGCTACTTGTTCTACATCAGACTTTCTTCCGCAAACGGCGAAACGCTTTGACTCGGTGAGTTTCGCGGCATTCCGACTTCGATGCCCCGGTTGCCGAAATTCAGTTGCCTTTGAATTTCGGGTGATCCCTCTTGAGCATGTATGCTTCTGCTACTTGTTCTACATCAGACTTTCTTCCGCAAACGGCGAAACGCTTTGACTCGGTGAGTTTCGCGGCATTCCGACTTCGATGCCCCGGTTGCCGAAATTCAGTTGCCTTTGAATTTCGGGTGATCCCTCTTGAGCATGTATGCTTCTGCTACTTGTTCTACATCAGACTTTCTTCCGCAAACGGCGAAACGCTTTGACTCGGTGAGTTTCGCGGCATTCCGACTTCGATGCCCCGGTTGCCGAAATTCAGTTGCCTTTGAATTTCGGGTGATCCCTCTTGAGCATGTATGCTTCTGCTACTTGTTCTACATCAGACTTTCTTCCGCAAACGGCGAAACGCTTTGACTCGGTGAGTTTCGCGGCATTCCGACTTCGATGCCCCGGTTGCCGAAATTCAGTTGCCTTTGAATTTCGGGTGATCCCTCTTGAGCATGTATGCTTCTGCTACTTGTTCTACATCAGACTTTCTTCCGCAAACGGCGAAACGCTTTGACTCGGTGAGTTTCGCGGCATTCCGACTTCGATGCCCCGGTTGCCGAAATTCAGTTGCCTTTGAATTTCGGGTGATCCCTCTTGAGCATGTATGCTTCTGCTACTTGTTCTACATCAGACTTTCTTCCGCAAACGGCGAAACGCTTTGACTCGGTGAGTTTCGCGGCATTCCGACTTCGATGCCCCGGTTGCCGAAATTCAGTTGCCTTTGAATTTCGGGTGATCCCTCTTGAGCATGTATGCTTCTGCTACTTGTTCTACATCAGACTTTCTTCCGCAAACGGCGAAACGCTTTGACTCGGTGAGTTTCGCGGCATTCCGACTTCGATGCCCCGGTTGCCGAAATTCAGTTGCCTTTGAATTTCGGGTGATCCCTCTTGAGCATGTATGCTTCTGCTACTTGTTCTACATCAGACTTTCTTCCGCAAACGGCGAAACGCTTTGACTCGGTGAGTTTCGCGGCATTCCGACTTCGATGCCCCGGTTGCCGAAATTCAGTTGCCTTTGAATTTCGGGTGATCCCTCTTGAGCATGTATGCTTCTGCTACTTGTTCTACATCAGACTTTCTTCCGCAAACGGCGAAACGCTTTGACTCGGTGAGTTTCGCGGCATTCCGACTTCGATGCCCCGGTTGCCGAAATTCAGTTGCCTTTGAATTTCGGGTGATCCCTCTTGAGCATGTATGCTTCTGCTACTTGTTCTACATCAGACTTCTTCCGCAAACGGCGAAACGCTTTGACTCGGTGAGTTTCGCGGCATTCCGACTTCGATGCCCCGGTTGCCGAAATTCAGTTGCCTTTGAATTTCGGGTGATCCCTCTTGAGCATGTATGCTTCTGCTACTTGTTCTACATCAGACTTTCTTCCGCAAACGGCGAAACGCTTTGACTCGGTGAGTTTCGCGGCATTCCGACTTCGATGCCCCGGTTGCCGAAATTCAGTTGCCTTTGAATTTCGGGTGATCCCTCTTGAGCATGTATGCTTCTGCTACTTGTTCTACATCAGACTTCTTCCGCAAACGGCGAAACGCTTTGACTCGGTGAGTTTCGCGGCATTCCGACTTCGATGCCCCGGTTGCCGAAATTCAGTTGCCTTTGAATTTCGGGTGATCCCTCTTGAGCATGTATGCTTCTGCTACTTGTTCTACATCAGACTTTCTTCCGCAAACGGCGAAACGCTTTGACTCGGTGAGTTTCGCGGCATTCCGACTTCGATGCCCCGGTTGCCGAAATTCAGTTGCCTTTGAATTTCGGGTGATCCCTCTTGAGCATGTATGCTTCTGCTACTTGTTCTACATCAGACTTTCTTCCGCAAACGGCGAAACGCTTTGACTCGGTGAGTTTCGCGGCATTCCGACTTCGATGCCCCGGTTGCCGAAATTCAGTTGCCTTTGAATTTCGGGTGATCCCTCTTGAGCATGTATGCTTCTGCTACTTGTTCTACATCAGACTTCTTCCGCAAACGGCGAAACGCTTTGACTCGGTGAGTTTCGCGGCATTCCGACTTCGATGCCCCGGTTGCCGAAATTCAGTTGCCTTTGAATTTCGGGTGATCCCTCTTGAGCATGTATGCTTCTGCTACTTGTTCTACATCAGACTTCTTCCGCAAACGGCGAAACGCTTTGACTCGGTGAGTTTCGCGGCATTCCGACTTCGATGCCCCGGTTGCCGAAATTCAGTTGCCTTTGAATTTCGGGTGATCCCTCTTGAGCATGTATGCTTCTGCTACTTGTTCTACATCAGACTTTCTTCCGCAAACGGCGAAACGCTTTGACTCGGTGAGTTTCGCGGCATTCCGACTTCGATGCCCCGGTTGCCGAAATTCAGTTGCCTTTGAATTTCGGGTGATCCCTCTTGAGCATGTATGCTTCTGCTACTTGTTCTACATCAGACTTTCTTCCGCAAACGGCGAAACGCTTTGACTCGGTGAGTTTCGCGGCATTCCGACTTCGATGCCCCGGTTGCCGAAATTCAGTTGCCTTTGAATTTCGGGTGATCCCTCTTGAGCATGTATGCTTCTGCTACTTGTTCTACATCAGACTTTCTTCCGCAAACGGCGAAACGCTTTGACTCGGTGAGTTTCGCGGCATTCCGACTTCGATGCCCCGTTTGCCGAAATTCAGTTGCCTTTGAATTTCGGGTGATCCCTCTTGAGCATGTATGCTTCTGCTACTTGTTCTACATCAGACTTCTTCCGCAAACGGCGAAACGCTTTGACTCGGTGAGTTTCGCGGCATTCCGACTTCGATGCCCCGGTTGCCGAAATTCAGTTGCCTTTGAATTTCGGGTGATCCCTCTTGAGCATGTATGCTTCTGCTACTTGTTCTACATCAGACTTTCTTCCGCAAACGGCGAAACGCTTTGACTCGGTGAGTTTCGCGGCATTCCGACTTCGATGCCCCGGTTGCCGAAATTCAGTTGCCTTTGAATTTCGGGTGATCCCTCTTGAGCATGTATGCTTCTGCTACTTGTTCTACATCAGACTTTCTTCCGCAAACGGCGAAACGCTTTGACTCGGTGAGTTTCGCGGCATTCCGACTTCGATGCCCCGGTTGCCGAAATTCAGTTGCCTTTGAATTTCGGGTGATCCCTCTTGAGCATGTATGCTTCTGCTACTTGTTCTACATCAGACTTTCTTCCGCAAACGGCGAAACGCTTTGACTCGGTGAGTTTCGCGGCATTCCGACTTCGATGCCCCGGTTGCCGAAATTCAGTTGCCTTTGAATTTCGGGTGATCCCTCTTGAGCATGTATGCTTCTGCTACTTGTTCTACATCAGACTTTCTTCCGCAAACGGCGAAACGCTTTGACTCGGTGAGTTTCGCGGCATTCCGACTTCGATGCCCCGGTTGCCGAAATTCAGTTGCCTTTGAATTTCGGGTGATCCCTCTTGAGCATGTATGCTTCTGCTACTTGTTCTACATCAGACTTTCTTCCGCAAACGGCGAAACGCTTTGACTCGGTGAGTTTCGCGGCATTCCGACTTCGATGCCCCGGTTGCCGAAATTCAGTTGCCTTTGAATTTCGGGTGATCCCTCTTGAGCATGTATGCTTCTGCTACTTGTTCTACATCAGACTTTCTTCCGCAAACGGCGAAACGCTTTGACTCGGTGAGTTTCGCGGCATTCCGACTTCGATGCCCCGGTTGCCGAAATTCAGTTGCCTTTGAATTTCGGGTGATCCCTCTTGAGCATGTATGCTTCTGCTACTTGTTCTACATCAGACTTTCTTCCGCAAACGGCGAAACGCTTTGACTCGGTGAGTTTCGCGGCATTCCGACTTCGATGCCCCGGTTGCCGAAATTCAGTTGCCTTTGAATTTCGGGTGATCCCTCTTGAGCATGTATGCTTCTGCTACTTGTTCTACATCAGACTTTCTTCCGCAAACGGCGAAACGCTTTGACTCGGTGAGTTTCGCGGCATTCCGACTTCGATGCCCCGGTTGCCGAAATTCAGTTGCCTTTGAATTTCGGGTGATCCCTCTTGAGCATGTATGCTTCTGCTACTTGTTCTACATCAGACTTTCTTCCGCAAACGGCGAAACGCTTTGACTCGGTGAGTTTCGCGGCATTCCGACTTCGATGCCCCGGTTGCCGAAATTCAGTTGCCTTTGAATTTCGGGTGATCCCTCTTGAGCATGTATGCTTCTGCTACTTGTTCTACATCAGACTTTCTTCCGCAAACGGCGAAACGCTTTGACTCGGTGAGTTTCGCGGCATTCCGACTTCGATGCCCCGGTTGCCGAAATTCAGTTGCCTTTGAATTTCGGGTGATCCCTCTTGAGCATGTATGCTTCTGCTACTTGTTCTACATCAGACTTTCTTCCGCAAACGGCGAAACGCTTTGACTCGGTGAGTTTCGCGGCATTCCGACTTCGATGCCCCGGTTGCCGAAATTCAGTTGCCTTTGAATTTCGGGTGATCCCTCTTGAGCATGTATGCTTCTGCTACTTGTTCTACATCAGACTTTCTTCCGCAAACGGCGAAACGCTTTGACTCGGTGAGTTTCGCGGCATTCCGACTTCGATGCCCCGGTTGCCGAAATTCAGTTGCCTTTGAATTTCGGGTGATCCCTCTTGAGCATGTATGCTTCTGCTACTTGTTCTACATCAGACTTTCTTCCGCAAACGGCGAAACGCTTTGACTCGGTGAGTTTCGCGGCATTCCGACTTCGATGCCCCGGTTGCCGAAATTCAGTTGCCTTTGAATTTCGGGTGATCCCTCTTGAGCATGTATGCTTCTGCTACTTGTTCTACATCAGACTTTCTTCCGCAAACGGCGAAACGCTTTGACTCGGTGAGTTTCGCGGCATTCCGACTTCGATGCCCCGGTTGCCGAAATTCAGTTGCCTTTGAATTTCGGGTGATCCCTCTTGAGCATGTATGCTTCTGCTACTTGTTCTACATCAGACTTCTTCCGCAAACGGCGAAACGCTTTGACTCGGTGAGTTTCGCGGCATTCCGACTTCGATGCCCCGGTTGCCGAAATTCAGTTGCCTTTGAATTTCGGGTGATCCCTCTTGAGCATGTATGCTTCTGCTACTTGTTCTACATCAGACTTTCTTCCGCAAACGGCGAAACGCTTTGACTCGGTGAGTTTCGCGGCATTCCGACTTCGATGCCCCGGTTGCCGAAATTCAGTTGCCTTTGAATTTCGGGTGATCCCTCTTGAGCATGTATGCTTCTGCTACTTGTTCTACATCAGACTTCTTCCGCAAACGGCGAAACGCTTTGACTCGGTGAGTTTCGCGGCATTCCGACTTCGATGCCCCGGTTGCCGAAATTCAGTTGCCTTTGAATTTCGGGTGATCCCTCTTGAGCATGTATGCTTCTGCTACTTGTTCTACATCAGACTTTCTTCCGCAAACGGCGAAACGCTTTGACTCGGTGAGTTTCGCGGCATTCCGACTTCGATGCCCCGGTTGCCGAAATTCAGTTGCCTTTGAATTTCGGGTGATCCCTCTTGAGCATGTATGCTTCTGCTACTTGTTCTACATCAGACTTTCTTCCGCAAACGGCGAAACGCTTTGACTCGGTGAGTTTCGCGGCATTCCGACTTCGATGCCCCGGTTGCCGAAATTCAGTTGCCTTTGAATTTCGGGTGATCCCTCTTGAGCATGTATGCTTCTGCTACTTGTTCTACATCAGACTTTCTTCCGCAAACGGCGAAACGCTTTGACTCGGTGAGTTTCGCGGCATTCCGACTTCGATGCCCCGGTTGCCGAAATTCAGTTGCCTTTGAATTTCGGGTGATCCCTCTTGAGCATGTATGCTTCTGCTACTTGTTCTACATCAGACTTTCTTCCGCAAACGGCGAAACGCTTTGACTCGGTGAGTTTCGCGGCATTCCGACTTCGATGCCCCGGTTGCCGAAATTCAGTTGCCTTTGAATTTCGGGTGATCCCTCTTGAGCATGTATGCTTCTGCTACTTGTTCTACATCAGACTTTCTTCCGCAAACGGCGAAACGCTTTGACTCGGTGAGTTTCGCGGCATTCCGACTTCGATGCCCCGGTTGCCGAAATTCAGTTGCCTTTGAATTTCGGGTGATCCCTCTTGAGCATGTATGCTTCTGCTACTTGTTCTACATCAGACTTTCTTCCGCAAACGGCGAAACGCTTTGACTCGGTGAGTTTCGCGGCATTCCGACTTCGATGCCCCGGTTGCCGAAATTCAGTTGCCTTTGAATTTCGGGTGATCCCTCTTGAGCATGTATGCTTCTGCTACTTGTTCTACATCAGACTTCTTCCGCAAACGGCGAAACGCTTTGACTCGGTGAGTTTCGCGGCATTCCGACTTCGATGCCCCGGTTGCCGAAATTCAGTTGCCTTTGAATTTCGGGTGATCCCTCTTGAGCATGTATGCTTCTGCTACTTGTTCTACATCAGACTTTCTTCCGCAAACGGCGAAACGCTTTGACTCGGTGAGTTTCGCGGCATTCCGACTTCGATGCCCCGGTTGCCGAAATTCAGTTGCCTTTGAATTTCGGGTGATCCCTCTTGAGCATGTATGCTTCTGCTACTTGTTCTACATCAGACTTTCTTCCGCAAACGGCGAAACGCTTTGACTCGGTGAGTTTCGCGGCATTCCGACTTCGATGCCCCGGTTGCCGAAATTCAGTTGCCTTTGAATTTCGGGTGATCCCTCTTGAGCATGTATGCTTCTGCTACTTGTTCTACATCAGACTTTCTTCCGCAAACGGCGAAACGCTTTGACTCGGTGAGTTTCGCGGCATTCCGACTTCGATGCCCCGGTTGCCGAAATTCAGTTGCCTTTGAATTTCGGGTGATCCCTCTTGAGCATGTATGCTTCTGCTACTTGTTCTACATCAGACTTTCTTCCGCAAACGGCGAAACGCTTTGACTCGGTGAGTTTCGCGGCATTCCGACTTCGATGCCCCGGTTGCCGAAATTCAGTTGCCTTTGAATTTCGGGTGATCCCTCTTGAGCATGTATGCTTCTGCTACTTGTTCTACATCAGACTTTCTTCCGCAAACGGCGAAACGCTTTGACTCGGTGAGTTTCGCGGCATTCCGACTTCGATGCCCCGGTTGCCGAAATTCAGTTGCCTTTGAATTTCGGGTGATCCCTCTTGAGCATGTATGCTTCTGCTACTTGTTCTACATCAGACTTTCTTCCGCAAACGGCGAAACGCTTTGACTCGGTGAGTTTCGCGGCATTCCGACTTCGATGCCCCGGTTGCCGAAATTCAGTTGCCTTTGAATTTCGGGTGATCCCTCTTGAGCATGTATGCTTCTGCTACTTGTTCTACATCAGACTTTCTTCCGCAAACGGCGAAACGCTTTGACTCGGTGAGTTTCGCGGCATTCCGACTTCGATGCCCCGGTTGCCGAAATTCAGTTGCCTTTGAATTTCGGGTGATCCCTCTTGAGCATGTATGCTTCTGCTACTTGTTCTACATCAGACTTTCTTCCGCAAACGGCGAAACGCTTTGACTCGGTGAGTTTCGCGGCATTCCGACTTCGATGCCCCGGTTGCCGAAATTCAGTTGCCTTTGAATTTCGGGTGATCCCTCTTGAGCATGTATGCTTCTGCTACTTGTTCTACATCAGACTTTCTTCCGCAAACGGCGAAACGCTTTGACTCGGTGAGTTTCGCGGCATTCCGACTTCGATGCCCCGGTTGCCGAAATTCAGTTGCCTTTGAATTTCGGGTGATCCCTCTTGAGCATGTATGCTTCTGCTACTTGTTCTACATCAGACTTCTTCCGCAAACGGCGAAACGCTTTGACTCGGTGAGTTTCGCGGCATTCCGACTTCGATGCCCCGGTTGCCGAAATTCAGTTGCCTTTGAATTTCGGGTGATCCCTCTTGAGCATGTATGCTTCTGCTACTTGTTCTACATCAGACTTTCTTCCGCAAACGGCGAAACGCTTTGACTCGGTGAGTTTCGCGGCATTCCGACTTCGATGCCCCGGTTGCCGAAATTCAGTTGCCTTTGAATTTCGGGTGATCCCTCTTGAGCATGTATGCTTCTGCTACTTGTTCTACATCAGACTTTCTTCCGCAAACGGCGAAACGCTTTGACTCGGTGAGTTTCGCGGCATTCCGACTTCGATGCCCCGGTTGCCGAAATTCAGTTGCCTTTGAATTTCGGGTGATCCCTCTTGAGCATGTATGCTTCTGCTACTTGTTCTACATCAGACTTTCTTCCGCAAACGGCGAAACGCTTTGACTCGGTGAGTTTCGCGGCATTCCGACTTCGATGCCCCGGTTGCCGAAATTCAGTTGCCTTTGAATTTCGGGTGATCCCTCTTGAGCATGTATGCTTCTGCTACTTGTTCTACATCAGACTTTCTTCCGCAAACGGCGAAACGCTTTGACTCGGTGAGTTTCGCGGCATTCCGACTTCGATGCCCCGGTTGCCGAAATTCAGTTGCCTTTGAATTTCGGGTGATCCCTCTTGAGCATGTATGCTTCTGCTACTTGTTCTACATCAGACTTTCTTCCGCAAACGGCGAAACGCTTTGACTCGGTGAGTTTCGCGGCATTCCGACTTCGATGCCCCGGTTGCCGAAATTCAGTTGCCTTTGAATTTCGGGTGATCCCTCTTGAGCATGTATGCTTCTGCTACTTGTTCTACATCAGACTTTCTTCCGCAAACGGCGAAACGCTTTGACTCGGTGAGTTTCGCGGCATTCCGACTTCGATGCCCCGGTTGCCGAAATTCAGTTGCCTTTGAATTTCGGGTGATCCCTCTTGAGCATGTATGCTTCTGCTACTTGTTCTACATCAGACTTTCTTCCGCAAACGGCGAAACGCTTTGACTCGGTGAGTTTCGCGGCATTCCGACTTCGATGCCCCGGTTGCCGAAATTCAGTTGCCTTTGAATTTCGGGTGATCCCTCTTGAGCATGTATGCTTCTGCTACTTGTTCTACATCAGACTTTCTTCCGCAAACGGCGAAACGCTTTGACTCGGTGAGTTTCGCGGCATTCCGACTTCGATGCCCCGGTTGCCGAAATTCAGTTGCCTTTGAATTTCGGGTGATCCCTCTTGAGCATGTATGCTTCTGCTACTTGTTCTACATCAGACTTTCTTCCGCAAACGGCGAAACGCTTTGACTCGGTGAGTTTCGCGGCATTCCGACTTCGATGCCCCGGTTGCCGAAATTCAGTTGCCTTTGAATTTCGGGTGATCCCTCTTGAGCATGTATGCTTCTGCTACTTGTTCTACATCAGACTTTCTTCCGCAAACGGCGAAACGCTTTGACTCGGTGAGTTTCGCGGCATTCCGACTTCGATGCCCCGGTTGCCGAAATTCAGTTGCCTTTGAATTTCGGGTGATCCCTCTTGAGCATGTATGCTTCTGCTACTTGTTCTACATCAGACTTTCTTCCGCAAACGGCGAAACGCTTTGACTCGGTGAGTTTCGCGGCATTCCGACTTCGATGCCCCGGTTGCCGAAATTCAGTTGCCTTTGAATTTCGGGTGATCCCTCTTGAGCATGTATGCTTCTGCTACTTGTTCTACATCAGACTTTCTTCCGCAAACGGCGAAACGCTTTGACTCGGTGAGTTTCGCGGCATTCCGACTTCGATGCCCCGGTTGCCGAAATTCAGTTGCCTTTGAATTTCGGGTGATCCCTCTTGAGCATGTATGCTTCTGCTACTTGTTCTACATCAGACTTTCTTCCGCAAACGGCGAAACGCTTTGACTCGGTGAGTTTCGCGGCATTCCGACTTCGATGCCCCGGTTGCCGAAATTCAGTTGCCTTTGAATTTCGGGTGATCCCTCTTGAGCATGTATGCTTCTGCTACTTGTTCTACATCAGACTTTCTTCCGCAAACGGCGAAACGCTTTGACTCGGTGAGTTTCGCGGCATTCCGACTTCGATGCCCCGGTTGCCGAAATTCAGTTGCCTTTGAATTTCGGGTGATCCCTCTTGAGCATGTATGCTTCTGCTACTTGTTCTACATCAGACTTTCTTCCGCAAACGGCGAAACGCTTTGACTCGGTGAGTTTCGCGGCATTCCGACTTCGATGCCCCGGTTGCCGAAATTCAGTTGCCTTTGAATTTCGGGTGATCCCTCTTGAGCATGTATGCTTCTGCTACTTGTTCTACATCAGACTTTCTTCCGCAAACGGCGAAACGCTTTGACTCGGTGAGTTTCGCGGCATTCCGACTTCGATGCCCCGGTTGCCGAAATTCAGTTGCCTTTGAATTTCGGGTGATCCCTCTTGAGCATGTATGCTTCTGCTACTTGTTCTACATCAGACTTTCTTCCGCAAACGGCGAAACGCTTTGACTCGGTGAGTTTCGCGGCATTCCGACTTCGATGCCCCGGTTGCCGAAATTCAGTTGCCTTTGAATTTCGGGTGATCCCTCTTGAGCATGTATGCTTCTGCTACTTGTTCTACATCAGACTTTCTTCCGCAAACGGCGAAACGCTTTGACTCGGTGAGTTTCGCGGCATTCCGACTTCGATGCCCCGGTTGCCGAAATTCAGTTGCCTTTGAATTTCGGGTGATCCCTCTTGAGCATGTATGCTTCTGCTACTTGTTCTACATCAGACTTTCTTCCGCAAACGGCGAAACGCTTTGACTCGGTGAGTTTCGCGGCATTCCGACTTCGATGCCCCGGTTGCCGAAATTCAGTTGCCTTTGAATTTCGGGTGATCCCTCTTGAGCATGTATGCTTCTGCTACTTGTTCTACATCAGACTTTCTTCCGCAAACGGCGAAACGCTTTGACTCGGTGAGTTTCGCGGCATTCCGACTTCGATGCCCCGGTTGCCGAAATTCAGTTGCCTTTGAATTTCGGGTGATCCCTCTTGAGCATGTATGCTTCTGCTACTTGTTCTACATCAGACTTTCTTCCGCAAACGGCGAAACGCTTTGACTCGGTGAGTTTCGCGGCATTCCGACTTCGATGCCCCGGTTGCCGAAATTCAGTTGCCTTTGAATTTCGGGTGATCCCTCTTGAGCATGTATGCTTCTGCTACTTGTTCTACATCAGACTTTCTTCCGCAAACGGCGAAACGCTTTGACTCGGTGAGTTTCGCGGCATTCCGACTTCGATGCCCCGGTTGCCGAAATTCAGTTGCCTTTGAATTTCGGGTGATCCCTCTTGAGGCATGATATGCTTCTGCTACTTGTTCTACTTCAGACTTTCTTCCCCAAACGGCGAAACGCTTTGACTCGGTGAGTTTCGCGGCATTCCGACTACGATGCCCCGGTTGCGAAATTCAGTTGCCTTTGAATTTCGGGTGATCCCTCTTGAGCATGTATGCTTCTGCTACTTGTTCTACTTCAGACTTTCTTCCCCAAACGGCGAAACGCTTTGACTCGGTGAGTTTCGTGGCATTCCGACTACGACGCCCCGGTTGCCCAAATTCAGTTGCCTTTGAATTTCGGGTGATCCCTCTTGAGCATGTATGCTTCTGCTACTTGTTCTACTTCAGACTTTCTTCCCCAAACGGCGAAACGCTTTGACTCGGTGAGTTTCGCGGCATTCCGACTTCGATGCCCCGGTTGCCGAAATTCAGTTGCCTTTGAATTTCGGGAGAGCCCTCTTGAGCATGTATGCATCTGCTACTTGTTCTACTTCAGACTTTCTTCCCCAAACGGCGAAACGCTTTGACTCGGTGAGTTTCGCGACATTCCGACTTCGATCCCCGGTTGCCGAAATTCAGTTGCCTTTGAATTTCGGGTGATCCCTCTTGAGCATGTATGCTTCTTCTACTTGTTCTACATCACACTTTCTTCCCCAAATGGCGAAACGCTTTAAATCGGTGAGTTTGGTGGCATTCCGACTTCGATGCCCCGGTTGCCGAAATTCAGTTGCCTTTGAATTTCGGGTGATCCCTCTTGAGCATGTATGCTTCTGCTACTTGTTCTACATCAGACTTTCTTTCCCGAACGGCGAAACGCTTTGACTCGGTGAGTTTGGTGGCATTCCGACTACGATGCCCCGGTTGCCGAAATTCAGTTGCCTTTGAATTTCGGGTGATCCCTCTTGAGCATGTATGCTTCTGCTACTTGTTCTACATCAGACTTTCTTTCCCAAACGGCGAAACTCTTTGACTCGGTGAGTTTGGCGGCATTCCGACTTCGATGCCCCCGTTGCCGAAATTCAGTTGCCTTTGAATTTCGGGTGATCCCTCTTGAGCATGTATGCTTCTGCTACTTGTTCTACATCAGACTTTCTTTCCCAAACGGCGAAACTCTTTGACTCGGTGAGTTTGGCGGCATTCCGACTTCGATGCCCCGGTTGCCGAAATTCAGTTGCCTTTGAATTTCGGGTGATCCCTCTTGAGCATGTATGCTTATGCTACTTGTTCTACATCAGACTTTCTTTCCCAAACGGCGAAACGCTTTGACTCGGTGAGTTTCGCGGCATTCCGACTACGACGCCCCGGTTGCCGAAATTCAGTTGCCTTTGAATTTCGGGTGATCCCTCTTGAGCATGTATGCTTCTGCTACTTGTTCTACTTCAGACTTTCTTCCCCAAACGGCGAAACGATTTGACTCGTTGAGTTTCGCGGCATTCCGACTACGATGCCCCGGTTGCCGAAATTCAGTTGCCTTTGAATTTCGGGTGATCCCTCTTGAGCATGTATGCTTCTGCTACTTGTTCTACATCAGACTTTCTTTCCCAAACGGCGAAACTCTTTGACTCGGTGAGTTTGGCGGCATTCCGACTTCGATGCCCCGGTTGCCGAAATTCTGTTGCCTTTGAATTTCGGGTGATCCCTCTTGAGCATGTATGCTTCTGCTACTTGTTCTACATCAGACTTTCTTTCCCAAACGGCGAAACTCTTTGACTCGGTGAGTTTGGCGGCATTCCGACTTCGATGCCCCGGTTGCCGAAATTCAGTTGCCTTTGAATTTCGGGTGATCCCTCTTGAGCATGTATGCTTCTGCTACTTGTTCTACATCAGACTTTCTTGCCCAAACGGCGAAACGCTTTGACTCGGTGAGTTTCGCGGCATTCCGACTACGACGCCCCGGTTGCCCAAATTCAGTTGCCTTTGAATTTCGGGTGATCCCTCTTGAGCATGTATGCTTCTGCTACTTGTTCTACATCAGACTTTCTTTCCCAAACGGCGAAACTCTTTGACTCGGTGAGTTTGGCGGCATTCCGACTTCGATGCCCCGGTTGCCGAAATTCAGTTGCCTTTGAATTTCGGGTGATCCCTCTTGAGCATGTATGCTTCTGCTACTTGTTCTACATCAGACTTTCTTGCCCAAACGGCGAAACGCTTTGACTCGGTGAGTTTCGCGGCATTCCGACTACGACGCCCCGGTTGCCCAAATTCAGTTGCCTTTGAATTTCGGGTGATCCCTCTTGAGCATGTATGCTTCTGCTACTTGTTCTACTTCAGACTTTCTTCCCCAAACGGCGAAACGCTTTGACTCGGTGAGTTTCGCGGCATTCCGACTACGATGCCCCGGTTGTCGAAATTCAGTTGCCTTTGAATTTCGGGTGATCCCTCTTGAGCATGTATGCTTCTGCTACTTGTTCTACTTCAGACTTTCTTTCCCGAACGGCGAAACGCTTTGACTCGGTGAGTTTCGCGGCATTCCGACTACGATGCCCCGGTTGCCGAAATTCGGTTGCCTTTGAATTTCGGGTGATCCCTCTTGAGCATGTATGCTTCTGCTACTTGTTCTACTTCAGACTTTCTTTCCCAAACGGCGAAACGCTTTGACTCGGTGAGTTTCGCGGCATTCCGACTACGACTCCCCGGTTGCCGAAATTCAGTTGCCTTTGAATTTCGGGTGATCCCTCTTGAGCATGTATGCTTCTGCTACTTGTTCTACTTCAGACTTTCTTCCCCAAACGGCGAAACGCTTTGACTCGGTGAGTTTCGCGGCATTCCGACTACGATGCCCCGGTTGCCGAAATTCAGTTGCCTTTGAATTTCGGGTGATCCCTCTTGAGCATGTATGCTTCTGCTACTTGTTTTACTTCAGACTTTCTTTCCCGAACGGCGAAACGCTTTGACTCGGTGAGTTTCGCGGCATTCCGACTACGACGCCCCGGTTGCCCAAATTCAGTTGCCTTTGAATTTCGGGTGATCCCTCTTGAGCATGTATGCTTCTGCTACTTGTTCTACTTCAGACTTTCTTCCCCAAACGGCGAAACGCTTTGACTCGGTGAGTTTCGCGGCATTCCGACTACGACGCCCCGGTTGCCGAAATTCAGTTGCCTTTGAATTTCGGGTGATCCCTCTTGAGCATGTATGCTTCTGCTACTTGTTCTACTTCAGACTTTCTTCCCCAAACGGCGAAACGCTTTGACTCGGTGAGTTTCGCGGCATTCCGACTACGATGCCCCGGTTTCCGAAATTCAGTTGCCTTTGAATTTCGGGTGATCCCTCTTGAGCATGTATGCTTCTGCTACTTGTTCTACTTCAGACTTTCTTTCCCGAACGGCGAAACGCTTTGACTCGGTGAGTTTGGCGGCATTCCGACTACGATGCCCCGGTTGCCGAAATTCAGTTGCCTTTGAATTTCGGGTGATCCCTCTTGAGCATGTATGCTTCTGCTACTTGTTCTACTTCAGACTTTCTTCCCCAAACGGCAAAACGCTTTGACTCGGTGAGTTTCGCGGCATTCCGACTTCGATGCCCCGGTTGCCGAAATTCAGTTGCCTTTGAATTTCGGGAGAGCCCTCTTGAGCATGTATGCATCTGCTACTTGTTCTACTTCAGACTTTCTTCCCCAAACGGCGAAACGCTTTGACTCGGTGAGTTTCGCGGCATTCCGACTACGACGCCCCGGTTGCCCAAATTCAGTTGCCTTTGAATTTCGGGTGATCCCTCTTGAGCATGTATGCTTCTGCTACTTGTTCTACTTCAGACTTTCTTCCCCAAACGGCGAAACGCTTTGACTCGGTGAGTTTCGCGGCATTCCGACTACGATGCCCCGGTTGCCGAAATTCAGTTGCCTTTGAATTTCGGGTGATCCCTCTTGAGCATGTATGCTTCTGCTACTTGTTCTACTTCAGACTTTCTTCCCCAAACGGCGAAACGCTTTGACTCGGTGAGTTTCGCGGCATTCCGACTACGACGCCCCGGTTGCCCAAATTCAGTTGCCTTTGAATTTCGGGTGATCCCTCTTGAGCATGTATGCTTCTGCTACTTGTTCTACATCAGACTTTCTTTCCCAAACGGCGAAACTCTTTGACTCGGTGAGTTTGGCGGCATTCCGACTTCGATGCCCCGGTTGCCGAAATTCAGTTGCCTTTTAATTTCGGGTGATCCCTCTTGAGCATGTATGCTTCTGCTACTTCTTCTACTTCAGACTTTCTTTCCCGAACGGCGAAACGCTTTGACTCGGTGAGTTTGGCGGCATTCCGACTACGATGCCCCGGTTGCCGAAATTCAGTTGCCTTTGAATTTCGGGTGATCCCACTTGAGCATGTATGCTTCTGCTACTTGTTCTACTTCAGACTTTCTTTCCCGAACGGCGAAACGCTTTGACTCGGTGAGTTTGGCTGCATTCCGCCTACGATGCCCCGGTTGCCGAAATTCAGTTGCCTTTGAATTTCGGGTGATCCCTCTTGAGCATGTATGCTTCTTCTACTTGTTCTACAAGAGACTTTCTTCCCCAAACGGCGAAACGCTTTGACTCGGTGAGTTTCGCGGCATTCCGACTACGATGCCCCGGTTGCCGAAATTCAGTTGCCTTTGAATTTCGGGTGATCCCTCTTTAGCATGTATGCTTCTGCTACTTGTTCTACATCAGATTTTCTTTCCCAAACGGCGAAACGCTTTGACTCGGTGAGTTTCGCGGCATTCCGACTACGACGCCCCGGTTGCCCAAATTCAGTTGCCTTTGAATTTCGGGTGATCCCTCTTGAGCATGTATGCTTCTGCTACTTGTTCTACATCAGACTTTCTTTCCCGAACGGCGAAACGCTTTGACTCGGTGAGTTTGGTGGCATTCCGACTACGATGCCCCGGTTGCCGAAATTCAGTTGCCTTTGAATTTCGAGTGATCCCTCTTGAGCATGTATGCTTCTTCTTCTTGTTCTACATGAGACTTTCCTCCCCAAACGGCAAAACTCTTTGACTCGGTGAGTTTGGCGGCTGATTAGTACTTAAAAGTGCATGTTTATCAAGGTTTTATATCATCATTTTGCACTTGAAGTATCAATAACTCCTTAACTAAAGCATATTTTATAATAACAAGTTTGATATTATAAGATACCTTAATTTATGGTAAATGCTCATTTTAAATGCAGGACTATCACAAAAATAAAAGGATTGATTGATGAGTTTAAGCATTGAAAGTTAAAGGACAAAGAGATGGCCAAACTTAGAAAAGAGATGTCGGTGCAGTCCAAACCGGAACATTGCTCGGTAATTGGATCATATCTGGAGCTCTAGATTTCGGATTTAGGTCCACTTTATATGGATGGAAAGGTAAGACAAAAGCCTACAACTTTCATGAGGAGCCCAAGATTTGAAAAGGTCGTTTTGAAGTCCAAATTGAAGGAACAACGAAGAAGGCCGAAGCTGTCCTGCAGCCCAAACACTATTTAGTGTTCAGCCCATATCTTGAGTTCTAGAAGTCCAAATGACCTCATCTTTTTTTTTGTTGGAAAGCTGAGACAATTTCCTAGAACATTCTTGAGGATTCTGGGCAAATTATGATGTTAGCAATGACGTCTTGATCAGACAAGAAGATAAGGATTGTTATCTAGTCTAGATGTGGCCACCCACTCATCAATTGGTCAACAAATCAATAGTTCCAAATTTTGGCCTATAAAAGGAGGCACTTACCATGTATTGAGGCATCTTGGTTTCCAGATCAAGATCATGCTCTTGCTTTCTCTCTTTGTATTGCTTATGTTTTGCTTTCATTAATATCAAGTTTATGCACTTCTTTTCCTTTCCTTTACTTAGTTAACTTCTTTCTCATTTATGTTCTTATCTTGTTCATTTATGTTTCTTTCTTTCATTATGTTTAGCTAAGTTAATTATGTCAAGGTGAAAAGGGTACACTAATGGTGTAAGAATAAGTATAATATAAACTTAATATGGACCTTAACGTTGGATACTAACATGTTTTATATTTGTTATCTTGTTCACTTTCAATACTTTGCTTGTTAAATGGTTAATCTAGATTTATGTTGTATAACACTTGGTACAACAAATACTTGGTACTTTCATAGCCCATACTGTATGGTATAACCGACACCTGAGCTATGAAAGGAACTTGATTTGTTGTTAACATAAGTTATAATCATGAATGCCTGCCAACATTTACAAGTATTAGCTTTATTCGAATAAGATAATTAATGTAATCATGTTAACAATTTATAATCTGATTGGAACCTCCTTTATGTGTGGTTTCCAATTGAGTAATAAGAGTTTATATTATACTTGTTTGAAGTACCATTAGTGGATCCTCTAACCTTGACATTTATTTTTATCGTTGTTTAATCCTTACATCAACTTTACATCTCAAAGCTCTCTTTATTATTACTATTACTATTATTGTTATTATTGTTGTTGTATTGTTATTTATAATTTATACAATTAACCTCTCTGTGGTTCGACCCCGGTCTTGCCGGGTTATTTATTACTTCGACACTCCTGCACTTGGGAGAAGACATCAAGCTTTTGGTCGTGTCAAGTTTTTGGCGCCGTTGCCGGGGAGGTAAATTCTTGTATAAATTATAATATTTAATTTATTTTCTCTTTTCACTTTTCATTTTATCTATTTTTGTTTCCTTTGTTTTGTTTTGTTTCTTTTTCTTTTATTTTCTTTTCTTGCTTTTATTCTCTTCTTACACGTGCATGAGAGTTTGGTCACGTACATTAAGTGGTAGACTTTGTAGGGTATCCTCATCATTTTCAGAAAATATGGCCGAAGAAGATAATCAATCACTTCATAATGAGAATAATGAGAATAACCGTATGAGAACACTTAGAGACCACATGAATCCCACAAGAACAAGTGCACCCTCATGCATAGTTTTCCCTCCTGATGCATCTCATTTTAATTTTAAGCCAGGCATTATTCAACTTTTACCATCTTTTCATGGTTTAGACTTAGAAAATCCATACTTGCATTTAAGGGAATTTGAGGAGGTCTGTAATACCTATAATGACTCAAATTGTAGCATGAACACCATTCGATTAAAGCTTTTTCCTTTTTCATTAAAAGATAAAGCTAAAACATGGCTACAAAATTTGAGACCAGGATCCATTCGTGCTTGGGATGATATGCAACAACAATTTTTAAAGAAGTTTTTTCCATCTCATAGAACAAACTCTTTCAAAAGACAAATCATCACTTTCACTCAAAAGCCAGGAGAAACATTTTACCAATGTTGGGATAGGTATCGAGATTTGCTTAATACTTGCCCACATCATGGTTTTGAAACATGGAGATTGGTTTCACATTTTTATGAAGGTTTAACACCTAGAGATAGGCAAATGATTGAATTGATGTGCAATGGAACCTTTGAAGATAAAGACCCTAATGAAGCAATGGAGTACCTAGACTTGCTAGCCGAAAATGCTCAAAATTGGGACACCACAGGTACTTATGAGGCACCAGGTAAAACTCAACCTCATACATCTAGTGGGGGTATGCACAACCTTAGGGAAGATCATGACCTCCAAGCCAAGTTTGCATCTTTAGCTAGAAAAGTCGAGGCACTAGAATTAAAAAAGAGTGGTCAATTAAAATCTGTTCAAGACATTGTGTGTCAAATCTGTGAAACAAATGAGCATGCAACAAATGATTGTCCAACTTTGCCTTCTTTTAAGGAATGCCTCCATGAACAAGCCCATGCTTTAAACAATTTCCAAAGACCCAACCATAACCCATACTCACAAACATATAACCCTGGTTGGAGAAATCACCCAAATTTTAGTTGGAAGAGTGATAGCAACAATGCACAAACTTCACATCCACCGTTTCAAGCACACCATAATTTCCAAAATTCTCATGGATATGCACCTCCTTATGCTCCACCTCCTAGAAGAAATTTTGAGGAAACATTGCATGCATTCATTGAAAAGCAGGAGACAATCAACACTCAACTTGCTCAAAGCATGACAGATTTTAAAGATGCTCTTGCAAAATTAACATCTGCTCTCAGTTTCCAAGAGAAAGGTAAGTTTCCATCCCAACCACAACAAAATCCAAAAGGGCAATACAATGCAAATGCCAGTAGTTCTGGAAGCCAACACATGGATCAAGTCAAATCAGTCATCACTCTTCGTAGTGGTAAGGTTATTGAAAAACCCATTCTTGAACCTTATGAGAAAGATGATGAGTCTATCTCTGAGGGTAAGGAAGGGGTTGAACCTGAACATTGCAAAGAGAAGGCTGATTCCTCACCAGCACTTCCATTTCCTCATGCCATGACCAAACAAAGGAAAGTCAATCACAACTCTGAAATCTTTGAAATTTTCAAACAGGTAAGGATCAATATACCTTTGTTGGATGCTATTAAACAGGTTCCTTCCTATGCTAAATTTTTGAAAGATTTGTGCACTGTGAAGAGAAAACTGAATGTGAAAAAGAAAGCCTTTTTAGCCGAACAAGTAAGTGCCATTCTTCAAAACAATAATGCTTTGAAATATAAAGACCCTGGTTGTCCTACAATTTCTTGCTTTATTGGAGAACATAAAATTGAAAGAGCCTTACTTGATCTTGGAGCTAGTGTGAATTTACTTCCATATTCAGTTTTTCAAAGTCTCAATCTAGGTGAGTTAAAACCAACTTCTGTAACTCTTTTACTCGCCGATAGATCTGTAAAAGTGCCTAGAGGAATAATTGAAGATGTGTTAGTACAAGTCGATAAATTCATTTATCCTGTGGATTTTATTGTCTTGGACACGCAACCTGTTGAAGCATGTAATTCATTTCCTATTATTTTAGGACGTCCGTTTCTTGCAACTTCTAATGCATTGATTAATTGTAGGAATGGACTCATGAAGTTATCTTTTGGAAACATGACATTAGAGATGAATATTTTCAACGTTTGCAAGCAGCCTGGAGATGATAATGATTTACAAGAAGTAGATCATATTGAAGAATTAGTTCATGATCAACTTGAATCTACTTTGAGTAAAATTGAGTTGGATGAATATGAAGATTTGCAAATGATTTATTCTCAGGAAGAAATCACGGATGAAAAAGGCACCAAAAATATTGATGTTGATCTTGTGTCAAAAGTGACAACAGATTTGACATTTGACATCCCACCAATCGATGATTACTTTCCTGAAGAATCCTTACTTTCTCTCAGTTTAATGCCTTGGTTTGCTAAAAATATCAATTTTCTTGCAACAGGAGATTTGCCAGCTCACTGGAGTACCGAAGACAAAGGAAAGTTTTTGAACGAAGTGAAGAACTTTTACTTAGATGACCCTTACTTATTCAAAAATTGTCCTGATCAAATATTTCAAAAATGCATTCCCAACAATGAGGTAAGTAATGTCATTAAACTTTGTCATTCTGAACCATGTGGGAGTCAATTCTCATCAAGAGAGACGACTGCAAAAATCTTACAAAATGGATTTTATTGGCCCACCATGTTCAAGGACACACATGCATTCTGCAAAACTTGTGAAAATTGTCAAAAAGTTGATATTGGTCAAAAAGTTTTGCTTCATAATTCTCAACTCCATTTATTTCCTGAAAAACTAAGATCAAGATGGAGCGGTCCATTTATTTTGAAACATGTGTATCCTTATAGGGCCTTTGATATTGAGAATCCAAAGAATGACAATGTTTTGAAGGTAAATGAACATCGTTTAAAAGCTTACTTTGATGAGTTTCCTAGTGAAAATGAATCCATTGGTTTGAATAATCTTATTGATAAAGGTTGATTATTTTGTTTTTCTCACATTTTTTTTGTGTTCCTTTTTAGTGTGACTTTTGTTTTGCTAGTTTCTCTTTCACCCCGGTCAAATGGCGGATAACGGTACTCCGTGACTCTTAAGTCGGTTCTTTCAGTTTCCCAAATAACTGATATCTGTATATATTTGTACAATTCTGTGCTCTTTCTCCCTTCTTTGAATCTCGTCTCCAATTCTCTTTTGAAAATGGACACCACTCTTGAAAAGTTGAAAAGGTATTTTCCCGCTCTGCCTTCAAATGCGATTACAAAAATTTACCGTGCTAGGTGTGCAAGATTGAGGTTGTTACTGAATCATGGAATTCCTGAAGATATTCGCTGGCTAATTGAAGCAAAGGTCCGATTATCAGGTGAGTCCTCCAATTCTTTCATTTCACACATGCCTGGAACAGGTAAAAGCACTTTTGCAAAGAAACGTCGTGCAAAACGACTGAAAGTCTGTCATCGATGTGCCAGATGGACTTGTAATGCGACATGTCATTCTTTAGGAATGGTATCTGTAAACCGTGAAGATAAAATACAATTCATTAAGGATGGCCTGAGTAAGGGGTCTTTAGATAATCTTTTGTTGACCCTTGAGACGCATCCTAGTGGAGATGTACATCGTGTAATTCATGATTTATGGCCACAATTCCATAAAGAACATGATCGACTTAGTCTTGGGAATCTGACTAAAAAAGACCCTGTTTGCCAGTTTTTAAGAAAACTGGATGGGAAGCCTATCCCCGACCCATAGAGGGCGTTTAAGCCGTTCTTGGACGTAAAACCAAGGGAAGATGTGAGCCACAATCACAACTACCTGTACATACATGTTTTTTCAAAATAAATAATTAATAAAGAGAGAGAGAGTTTGTGAGACTACAGTTGGCCTACATATAGGTGGTATGATTGCATTTTCACTTTTTCATCTATAAATTCTTCTCTTCCTTCCCTTCATTTCTACTCATCCCATATATTCATCAAATATAGAAGTGTGTAGAAATGGCAGGTTCCTCAAGTCATCATATAAGAAATATTTGTGTTTTCGGTGGATCCAGTTCTGGGAAAGAAAAAGAGTTTTTAGAATCAGCAAATCATCTTGGCCGGGTACTAGCTGAGAGAAAGATTCATTTAGTGTATGGGGGAGGTAGCCTTGGGTTAATGGGAGGTGTGTCAATGGCTGCATTTTTAGGAGGCAGTCAAGTTTTGGGGGTTGTCCCCAAAGCTTTAGCAAATGGGGACATCATTGGAAAAACAATTGGAGAAGAACTACAGGTCCCAACAATGTCTGACCGATTGAATACCATGTTTAACCATGCTGATGCCTTCATTGCCTTACCAGGTGGTCTGGGCACATTGGAAGAGATCTTTCATATTTCATCTTGGGCCCAACTGCACATTCACCATAAACCTATAGGTTTGTTAAATGTTAATGGTTTTTATGATAAGTTGTTGTCTGTGGAACAGGAATTTCTAACATCTTCGGCACGACGAATCATAATCTCTGCTGCTACTGCTGAACAATTGATTGACCAACTACAATCTTTCATCCCTGTCATTGATCCCTGCATGAGTCGTCTAGATTGGTCAACTAAGGAAAGCCGTAAAAAGCTTAGATTAGATTTGAGCCTTCATCTGTGAAACCTTGTGTCTTTTGGTTTTATTAATAGCATATTATTTTGTTTTGTTACTTCTTATGTTTGTTTAAGTGTGTTTCAGGTTTGTCATTGTTCGCTGTTTCAGGTGATGTCTTCTATACTCTATCTTTCTACCTTCGAACATTGAGGACAATGTCTCGTTTTGGTTGGGGGGAGAGGGTAGTAGTTTAAAAAAAAAAAAAAAAAAAATACTAACTTGCTAACTGTTTTTGCTATTATTAAAACCATTTGACAAAATTGTTATTAGGATGGCAGAGTATGGAATCAATTTTATTGACTCTAGAGACGCATCTTAGTAAGTTTCATTACCAAGGTCTATCATAATACTTCTTGAAATATTCAGGTTTACAAACTCTCACATTGTTATCACTTGATTCTGCTTTTATACTCATTTAACAAGTATTATTAAACCTTCATTTTCACACACACTTTAACATATGATTGTGGGTTGCACATTGGATTATTACATTAATTATGTTCTTTTGTTGAAGGTAACAACTAAGGGAAAAGGATAGTATATAATTTGCAAAGAAAAAAAAAAAAAAAAAAAAAAAAGAAAAAAAAAGAAAAAAAAGATAGTATTGATGATAATAAAACGTGGATAAGTTTGGTTTCGTAGCCTCCCTAACCTAAGCAATTAAGCCCGAAGGGGTGTTTTAACACCTAATACCCTAAAGTCAACTGACTTGGGAGCTATTGGCCTAAAGCTTGTTACATGGGTTAAGGAGAAAAGCTTAAGGGAATCAAACATTGCACTATCTACGTATCAGTATCTGCAACCCGAGTTGTTAAGCTCGTAGGGGTGTCTCAACACCTAATGCCCTAAGACCAACTGGTCTGGGAGTCATTAGCCTAAAACTCGTTACATGGGTTAAAGATACATTGTGTTTTAAGTTGTATGTGTATATAAATAAAAAAAAGAAAAAAAAAAAAAGGAAGAAAAAAAATCCCAACCCAAGGAAGTTCACCTTAAACATTTGAACATAATATTGTTTTCTTCCAACAAAAGCCCCATCATCTATGTTTTCATTGAGCACGCAAAAGAAGGTTTATTAATATCTTGTTTACGAAGTATGAAGCAGGAATATAAATTTAATGAGAGTTTGTTTATCTGGATAGATTAATGGAAGTTGAATGATGAATGCCTTGCTTTGTGGAACTTGCAAATTGTTTCTCTATTTTAAACGCTTTAGATTACTAGGGACTAGTAATAAGCTGGTTGGGGGGTGTGATTAGTACTTAAAAGTGCATGTTTATCAAGGTTTTATATCATCATTTTGCACTTGAAGTATCAATAACTCCTTAACTAAAGCATATTTTATAATAACAAGTTTGATATTATAAGATACCTTAATTTATGGTAAATGCTCATTTTAAATGCAGGACTATCACAAAAATAAAAGGATTGATTGATGAGTTTAAGCATTGAAAGTTAAAGGACAAAGAGATGGCCAAACTTAGAAAAGAGATGTCGGTGCAGTCCAAACCGGAACATTGCTCGGTAATTGGATCATATCTGGAGCTCTAGATTTCGGATTTAGGTCCACTTTATATGGATGGAAAGGTAAGACAAAAGCCTACAACTTTCATGAGGAGCCCAAGATTTGAAAAGGTCGTTTTGAAGTCCAAATTGAAGGAACAACGAAGAAGGCCGAAGCTGTCCTGCAGCCCAAACACTATTTAGTGTTCAGCCCATATCTTGAGTTCTAGAAGTCCAAATGACCTCATCTTTTTTTTGTTGGAAAGCTGAGACAATTTCCTAGAACATTCTTGAGGATTCTGGGCAAATTATGATGTTAGCAATGACGTCTTGATCAGACAAGAAGATAAGGATTGTTATCTAGTCTAGATGTGGCCACCCACTCATCAATTGGTCAACAAATCAATAGTTCCAAATTTTGGCCTATAAAAGGAGGCACTTACCATGTATTGAGGCATCTTGGTTTCCAGATCAAGATCATGCTCTTGCTTTCTCTCTTTGTATTGCTTATGTTTTGCTTTCATTAATATCAAGTTTATGCACTTCTTTTCCTTTCCTTTACTTAGTTAACTTCTTTCTCATTTATGTTCTTATCTTGTTCATTTATGTTTCTTTCTTTCATTATGTTTAGCTAAGTTAATTATGTCAAGGTGAAAAGGGTACACTAATGGTGTAAGAATAAGTATAATATAAACTTAATATGGACCTTAACGTTGGATACTAACATGTTTTATATTTGTTATCTTGTTCACTTTCAATACTTTGCTTGTTAAATGGTTAATCTAGATTTATGTTGTATAACACTTGGTACAACAAATACTTGGTACTTTCATAGCCCATACTGTATGGTATAACCGACACCTGAGCTATGAAAGGAACTTGATTTGTTGTTAACATAAGTTATAATCATGAATGCCTGCCAACATTTACAAGTATTAGCTTTATTCGAATAAGATAATTAATGTAATCATGTTAACAATTTATAATCTGATTGGAACCTCCTTTATGTGTGGTTTCCAATTGAGTAATAAGAGTTTATATTATACTTGTTTGAAGTACCATTAGTGGATCCTCTAACCTTGACATTTATTTTTATCGTTGTTTAATCCTTACATCAACTTTACATCTCAAAGCTCTCTTTATTATTACTATTACTATTATTGTTATTATTGTTGTTGTATTGTTATTTATAATTTATACAATTAACCTCTCTGTGGTTCGACCCCGGTCTTGCCGGGTTATTTATTACTTCGACACTCCTGCACTTGGGAGAAGACATCAAGCTTTTGGTCGTGTCAGCGGCATTCCGACTTCGATGCCCCGGTTGCCGAAATTCAGTTGCCTTTGAATTTCGGGTGATCCCTCTTGAGCATGTATGCTTCTGCTACTTGTTGTACTTCAGACTTTCTTTCCCGAACGGCGAAACGCTTTGACTCGGTGAGTTTGGCGGCATTCCGACTACGATGCCCCGGTTGCCGAAATTCAGTTGCCTTTGAATTTCGGTGATCCCTCTTGAGCATGTATGCTTCTGCTACTTGTTCTACTTCAGACTTTCTTCCCCAAACGGCGAAACGCTTTGACTCGGTGAGTTTCGCGGCATTCCGACTACGATGCCCGGTTGCCGAAATTCAGTTGCCTTTGAATTTCGGGTGATCCCTCTTGAGCATGTATGCTTCTGCTACTTGTTCTACTTCAGACTTTCTTTCCCAAACGGCGAAACGCTTTGACTCGGTGAGTTTCGCGGCATTCCGACTACGACGCCCCGGTTGCCCAAATTCAGTTGCCTTTGAATTTCGGTGATCCCTCTTGAGCATGTATGCTTCTGCTACTTGTTCTACTTCAGACTTTCTTCCCCAAACGGCGAAACGCTTTGACTCGGTGAGTTTCGCGGCATTCCGACTACGATGCCCCGGTTGCCGAAATTCAGTTGCCTTTGAATTTCGGTGATCCCTCTTGAGCATGTATGCTTCTGCTACTTGTTCTACTTCAGACTTTCTTTCCCAAACGGCGAAACGCTTTGACTCGGTGAGTTTCGCGGCATTCCGACTACGACGCCCCGGTTGCCCAAATTCAGTTGCCTTTGAATTTCGGTGATCCCTCTTGAGCATGTATGCTTCTGCTACTTGTTCTACTTCAGACTTTCTTCCCCAAACGGCGAAACGCTTTGACTCGGTGAGTTTCGCGACATTCCGACTTCGATGCCCCGGTTGCCGAAATTCAGTTGCCTTTGAATTTCGGGTGATCCCTCTTGAGCATGTATGCTTCTGCTACTTGTTCTACATAAGACTTTCTTTCCCAAACGGCGAAACTCTTTGACTCGGTGAGTTTGGCGGCATTCCGACTTCGATGCCCCGGTTGCCGAAATTCAGTTGCCTTTGAATTTCGGGTGATCCCTCTTGAGCATGTATGCTTCTGCTACTTGTTCTACATCAGACTTTCTTTCCCGAACGGCGAAACGCTTTGACTCGGTGAGTTTGGCGGCATTCCGCCTTCGATGCCCTGGTTGCCGAAATTCAGTTGCCTTTGAATTTCGGGTGATCCCTCTTGAGCATGTATGCTTCTGCTACTTGTTCTACATCAGACTTTCTTTCCCAAACGGCGAAACGCTTTGACTCGGTGAGTTTCGCGACATTCCGACTTCGATGCCCCGGTTGCCGAAATTCAGTTGCCTTTGAATTTCGGGTGATCCCTCTTGAGCATGTATGCTTCTGCTACTTGTTCTACATCAGACTTTCTTTCCCAAATGGCGAAACTCTTTGACTCGGTGAGTTTGGCGGCATTCCGACTTCGATGCCCCGGTTGCCGAAATTCAGTTGCCTTTGAATTTCGGGTGATCCCTCTTGAGCATGTATGCTTCTGCTACTTGTTCTACATCAGACTTTCTTTCCCGAACGGCGAAACGCTTTGACTCGGTGAGTTTGGCGGCATTCCGCCTTCGATGCCCCGGTTGCCGAAATTCAGTTGCCTTTGAATTTCGGGTGATCCCTCTTGAGCATGTATGCTTCTGCTACTTGTTCTACATCAGACTTTCTTTCCCAAACGGCGAAACGCTTTGACTCGGTGAGTTTCGCGGCATTCCGACTACGATGCCCCGGTTGCCGAAATTGAGTTGCCTTTGAATTTCGGGTGATCCCTGTTGAGCATGTATGCTTCTTCTACTTGTTCTACATCACACTTTCTTCCCCAAATGGCGAAACGCTTTAAATCGGTGAGTTTGGTGGCATTCCGACTTCGATGCCCCGGTTGCCGAAATTCAGTTGCCTTTGAATTTCGGGTGATCCCTCTTGAGCATGTATGCTTCTGCTACTTGTTCTACATCAGACTTTCTTTCCCCAACGGCGAAACGCTTTGACTCAGTGAGTTTGGTGGCATTCCGACTACGATGCCCCGGTTGCCGAAATTCAGTTGCCTTTGAATTTCGAGTGATCCCTCTTGAGCATGTATGCTTCTTCTTCTTGTTCTACATGAGACTTTCTTCCCCAAACGGCAAAACGCTTTGACTCGGTGAGTTTGGCGGCATTCTGATTTCGATGCCCCGGTTGCCGAAATTCAGTTGCCTTTGAATTTCGGGTGATCCCTCTTGAGCATGTATGCTTTTGCTACTTGTTCTACATCAGACTTTCTTTCCCAAACGGCGAAACGCTTTGACTCGGTGAGTTTGGTGGCATTCCGACTACGATGCCCCGGTTGTCGAAATTCAGTTGCCTTTGAATTTCGGGTGATCCCTCTTGAGCATGTATGCTTCTTCTACTTGTTCTACAAGAGACTTTCTTCCCCAAACGGCAAAACGCTTTGACTCGGTGAGTTTGGCGGCATTCCGACTTCGATGCCCCGGTTGCCTAAATTCAGTTGCCTTTGAATTTCGGGTGATCCCTCTTGAGCATGTATGCTTCTGCTACTTGTTCTACTTCAGACTTTCTTCCCCAAACGGCGAAACGCTTTGACTCGGTGAGTTTGGCGGCATTCCGACTACGATGCCCCGGTTGCCGAAATTCAGTTGCCTTTGAATTTCGGGTGATCCCTCTTGAGCATGTATGCTTCTGCTACTTGTTCTACATCACACTTTCTTCCCCAAACGGCGAAACGCTTTGACTCGGTGAGTTTGGTGGCATTCCGACTTCGATGCCCCGGTTGCCGAAATTCAGTTGCCTTTGAATTTCGGGTGATCCCTCTTGAGCATGTATGCTTCTGCTACTTGTTCTACATCAGACTTTCTTCCCCAAACGGCGAAACGCTTTGATTCAGTGAGTTTCGTGGCATTCCGACTACGATGCCCCGGTTGCCGAAATTCAGTTGCCTTTGAATTTCGGGTGATCCCTCTTGAGCATGTATGCTTCTTCTACTTGTTCTACATCAGACTTTCTTCCCCAAACGGCAAAACGCTTTGACTCGGTGAGTTTCGCGGCATTCCGACTTCGATGCCCCGGTTGCCGAAATTCAGTTGCCTTTGAATTTCGGGTGATCCCTCTTGAGCATGTATGCTTCTGCTACTTGTTCTACATCAGACTTTCTTTCCCAAACGGCGAAACGCTTTGACTCGGTGAGTTTCGCGGCATTCCGACTACGATGCCCCGGTTGCCGAAATTCAGTTGCCTTTGAATTTCGGGTGATCCCTCTTGAGCATGTATGCTTCTGCTACTTGTTCTACTTCAGACTTTCTTCCCAAACGGCGAAACGCTTTGACTCGGTGAGTTTCGCGGCATTCCGACTACGATGCCCCGGTTGCCGAAATTCAGTTGACTTTGAATTTCGGGTGATCCCTCTTGAGCATGTATGCTTCTGCTACTTGTTCTACATCAGACTTTCTTTCCCAAACGGCGAAACGCTTTGACTCGGTGAGTTTCGCGGCATTCCGACTTCGATGCCCCGGTTGCCGAAATTCAGTTGCCTTTGAATTTCGGGTGATCCCTCTTGAGCATGTATGCTTCTGCTACTTGTTCTACATCAGACTTTCTTCCCAAACGGCGAAACGCTTTGACTCGGTGAGTTTCGCGGCATTCCGACTTCGATGCCCGGTTGCCGAAATTCAATTGCCTTTGAATTTCGGGTGATCCCTCTTGAGCATGTATGCTTCTGCTACTTGTTCTCCATCTGATTTTCTTACGCAAACGGCGAAACGCTTTGACTCGGTGAGTTTCGCGGCATTTCGACTTCGATTCCCCATTTGCCGAAATTCAGTTGCCTTTGAATTTTGGGTGATCCGTCTTGAACATGTGTGCTTCTGCTACTGGTTCTTTATAAGACTTTCTTTCCCAAATGGCGAAACGCTTTGACTCGGTGAGTTTCGTGGCATTCCGATTTTGATGCCCCGGTTGCCGAAATTCAGTTGCCTTTGAATTTCAGGTGATCCCTCTTGAGCATGTATGCTTCTGCTACTTGTTCTCCATCAGACTTTCTTTCCCAAACGGCGAAACGCTTTGACTCGGTGAGTTTGGCGGCATTCCGCCTTCGATGCCCCGGTTGCCGAAATTCAGTTGCCTTTGAATTTCGGGTGATCCCTCTTGAGCATGTATGCTTCTGCTACTTGTTCTACATCAGACTTTCTTTCCCAAACGGCGAAACGCTTTGACTCGGTGAGTTTCGCGGCATTCCGACTACGATGCCCCGGTTGCCGAAATTCAGTTGCCTTTGAATTTCGGGTGATCCCTCTTGAGCATGTATGCTTCTTCTACTTGTTCTACATCACACTTTCTTCCCCAAACGGCGAAACGCTTTGACTCGGTGAGTTTGGCGGCATTCCGACTTCGATGCCCCGGTTGCCGAAATTCAGTTGCCTTTGAATTTCGGGTGATCCCTCTTGAGCATGTATCCTTCTGCTACTTGTTCTACTTCAGACTTTCTTCCCCAAAAGGCGAAACGCTTTGACTCGGTGAGTTTGGTGGCATTCCGACTACGATGCCCCGGTTGCCGAAATTCAGTTGCCTTTGAATTTCGGGTGATCCCTCTTGAGCATGTATGCTTCTTCTACTTGTTCTACATGAGACTTTCTTCCACAAATGGTGAAACGCTTTGACTCGGTGAGTTTGGCGGCATTCCGACTTCGATGCCCCGGTTGCCGAAATTCAGTTGCCTTTGAATTTCGGGTGATCCCTCTTGAGCATGTATGCTTCTGCTACTTGTTCTACATCAGACTTTCTTTCCCAAACGGCGAAATGCTTTGACTCGGTGAGTTTGGTGGCATTCCGACTACGAGGCCCCGGTTGCCGAAATTCAGTTGCCTTTGAATTTCGGGTGATCCCTCTTGAGCATGTATGCTTCTTCTACTTGTTCTACAAGAGACTTTCTTCCCCAAACGGCAAAACGCTTTGACTCGGTGAGTTTGGCGGCATTCCGACTTCGATGCCCCGGTTGCCTAAATTCAGTTGCCTTTGAATTTCGGGTGATCCCTCTTGAGCATGTATGCTTCTGCTACTTGTTCTACTTCAGACTTTCTTCCCCAAACGGCGAAACGCTTTGACTCGGTGAGTTTGGCGGCATTCCGACTACGATGCCCCGGTTGCCGAAATTCAGTTGCCTTTGAATTTCGGGTGATCCCTCTTGAGCATGTATGCTTCTGCTACTTGTTCTACATCACACTTTCTTCCCCAAATGGCGAAACGCTTTAAATCGGTGAGTTTGGTGGCATTCCGACTTCGATGCCCCGGTTGCCGAAATTCAGTTGCCTTTGAATTTCGGGTGATCCCTCTTGAGCATGTATGCTTCTGCTACTTGTTCTACATCAGACTTTCTTTCCCGAACGGCGAAACGCTTTGACATTGTGAGTTTGGTGGCATTCCGACTACGATGCCCCGGTTGCCGAAATTCAGTTGCCTTTGAATTTCGAGTGATCCCTCTTGAGCATGTATGCTTCTTCTTCTTGTTCTACATGAGACTTTCTTCCCCAAACGGCAAAACGCTTTGACTCGGTGAGTTTGGCGGCATTCCGATTTCGATGCCCCGGTTGCCGAAATTCAGTTGCCTTTGAATTTCGGGTGATCCCTCTTGAGCATGTATGCTTTTGCTACTTGTTCTACATCAGACTTTCTTTCCCAAACGGCGAAACGCTTTGACTCGGTGAGTTTCGCGGCATTCCGACTACGACGCCCCGGTTGCCGAAATTCAGTTGCCTTTGAATTTCGGGTGATCCCTCTTGAGCATGTATGCTTCTGCTACTTGTTCTACTTCAGACTTTCTTCCCCAAACGGCGAAACGCTTTGACTCGGTGAGTTTCGCGGCATTCCGACTACGATGCC
>CM055349.1:6432406-6448445 GCA_029228515.1 Populus alba x Populus x berolinensis | reverse complement strand
TCAAAATGGTTCAAATAAGGGACTTATTCACTGGTGGGTATCTCTTCTTCTTCTTCTTCTTCTTCTTTTTTTGTGACCTTTTGTACTTGGATTATTTAAGTGCCTGAAATGAACATTGACATGTGTAAGGAGTTTTTTTTAGCGAGTCTTGTTTTTTTTTTTTTTTTGCTAGTCTCGGTTTGTGATCTTTCCGCTTTAGTTTATGAAACCATTGGCAATCTGGCTGTCGTGAATGCTTCTTAAATATTTTTCTTGCTCTTGAATTAAGATGGGCTCAACCTTTATCAACGAATGTACTTATGAATTTTCCTGTAACATCATTCTTCTCCAATAAAAATCATATATATGTTAAGAGTTCGGTGGTTGATGCGTTAAAATCTCATGTTTTATAGTGTTAGAGTGGTCATAGTATTCGGTCCTCATAAGAGCCTAACCATTCAAGTGGAAAAACTTGTCAGAGAACTTTCAGTGATTTAACTTATTGTAATTCCTCCATTGCAGGTTTATCTTTGGGATTGGATTTGAATTCTAACGTTGGAGTAAGAAGGGATATAGGTCGTGGTCCAGTGGTAAGAACTGGAAAGGCTGCACTTTGTCAAACCAAGAGAAACAGGTCTAGAAAGTCCCTGGCTCGGACTCACGGCTTCCGTCGAAGAAGGAGCACCACTAGTGGAAGGGCAGTATTGAAGCGTCGACGTGCCAAGGGAAGGAAGGTCCTTTGCACCAAGTCCAATCCCAACAGTGGGAAAGCTGCTTAATCTTTAGTTCAGTTTCAAGGTGTTTGGATCATATTTAGTTGTGCCTCCTTATTTGACTATGTAACACATCGTTAATGTGATTTGTGAGAATCAAAAGATAATGACCTGCGATTTTAAGGTACTTGTAGTTTTCTGATTTTAAGGTACTTGTAGTTTTCTGGTTTTAAGGTGCTTGTAGTTAACAAAGCAGAAAGCGTTCAGCCACTTTATTTTTATATATATTTATTTTATTAAAGAAAAATTTCTGGAAATAAATAGAACAGGGCCTCAAAAAACAATGAAATTTATTCATTTTGCTAGCAAGAGAAGAGGCTCTTTTCAGATCACATACAAACAGCAAACAACAACACAAGTATATACTCTAAGGAGCTGGAATTGACACGAGTGGCAATGCCACAAAGACCTCCCTCGATATCAATATCCCTCGCCATTCTATGTATCCATTCTCCCCCCATGTAGTTCCCCGTGAATTCTTGACCAACCAATACTTGGTACCGTGATTGCTTGTCCCGTATCCAACCACAGTGACAGCAAGGACTAAATTGGTTCCACAAAATCCAGTGAAGACCCCACTTGAGTAGAACTGAAAAGGATATCCTTCAGCTGCAATGGAAACAGATACTGGTTGTGGGCTACTGCCTTCAATAGCGCTTCCTTGCTGTAGGCAGGACCATTTTCATAACCTGTGATCCTGGCTGATGCATTCATGGTGTGGCAAATGCCTAGCTGAAATCCTTGGAATTGGACGACTAGATTATCGGCTTCAGTAGCTAGACCTTGGTTTTGTATGATGAATTCAAGTGCCTTTTCCACCCGCTCACCCCCAACAACCACAGTTTTCTCTTGTGTCACAATCAAGTAGCTCTTGCCCGGCAAGAGAGATCAATTTTCCCGTAGAAATCATTGTAATTCCTTCCATAGCTGCCACTGCAGAAAATGCAAAACAAGATCCTACAATTTTTGCAGAATTCATACAACAGGACACAGTTCATTTCCCTGATAGATATATATCAAGTATATTTGTTAACGTGTCTTCCCACATCTGCCTTGTTTCTTGATGGCCAAATAGATATATATCAAATATAACATGAAATATATGACAGTATTTAAATAATTAATAGATGATTCATCATTTTAAATGAATTAAAAAAAATATTTAATATATTCACAAATAATATTGATTTTAAATCCTTGCGCAAAGTAAAATAAGATTTAAAAAAAAAATTTAAATCTTATTCAAATAATTGATGATTTTGATGTTGAGAATAAACATGATTTGACAAAGTTAACAAGCTCCATGTTAAATCAAAACATTATTGATGAAGTGATAATAATTACATTGAAAAACTAGTTATTAAAAAATTAAGTTAAACCAACACTAATAAATGATAAAGTATGATAAAAATATAATCATCTAGTATTTGTTAATAATTTGTCTTCTCATTTAAAAAATTCTGGTTCCATCACCACAAGAAGGAATCATATGCAGAATAGCTTCTCTAGGTTTGCTTTAATCTCTCTAGAAGTTATCATAAAACTCGAATTTTCCCCCATCTTTACTCTAAATGCACACTTCTCTTAATTAACCTTCATGACATACTTGTTCAAGTTAGAAAAAACACTCTAAAAAAGATACAATCTTCACCACCATATCATGAATGTGTGCTTTGATTTTATATCCTAATAAATTCTCAGACCTAAGCTGCTAATCTTTGATATTTATGACATTACCTTATATTAATACATGAAGAAATATTTTTTCTTATCTTCCTTTTCCATTTTTATTTGATGATAACTAAAATGTATCAAAAAAACGCATAGGTGTGGATAACTATTTTTTTTATACAAGTTTTGTTTAAGTGGGTAAAGTTCATACATTCATCATTTATTTTTCTTTCTTTTTTTCTTTTTTTTTTAAAAACTAAAAGCATATTTGCTAACCAATCTTGATAATAAACTTCCCTAATAAATTAAGCCCGCTTCCAATAACCTAGCCTCCATTAAATTGCAGATTTCTAATTACGACATGGACTTTGGACTATACAATAGAGGGTATATGGTCCTCTTTTATTGTATTACATGTGAAATGGAAATCGTTAGGATTGGGATCTTGATTCAAGAATGGAACCTACAGGTACACAACTACATATTACGTTAAACTTGTGTAGAACAAACTCTTTATTTTATTAAAAAAAAAAAAAAACAAGTTCATGAGAAGAGATTTGATAATAGGATTGCACGTTTGTCTGAACGTCTTATTGAACTTGGTTTCATCATTTATTTAGGGTACAAATGTGCAGGCAAGCGTGGTTTCGCAACAGCAAGCAGTGGTTTAGCGAGAGCCATGCTATCTTTTGCGGTGGAAAGGTCAATGCTGGACTCATTTGATGGCAAACTCCAACTAAAACCATGAAGAAGCCTAGCAAATAGCATGTTCGTCATCGAACTCCCAAGAGTCACAGCCATGCACCCACGCTTTCCTGTGCTAAATGAAATGAATCTCAATCCATTCTCAGCCAACACAACATTTCCTGTTCCTGTGAGATGACGCTCTGGTTTGAATTCTAGTGGCTCGTCCCAAATCTTAGGGTTTCGACCGAGCCCTAATCTGCTAAGAATAACATAACTACCTTTCGGGATGAAGTGGTTGGCAACTACTGTATCAGCCATGGATACGTGAGGAACGTTAAATGGTGCAACAGGGTGCAGCCGGAAGGCTTCTCTAGCGCAGGCCTTGACGTAATTGAGCTGTGCAAATTCTGATTCTTGGACCAGTCGTTGCTTCCCAACCACTCTATCCAGTTCTTCAACAGCTGTTTCGAGTATCTTAGGGTTGTTTAACATCTCTGCAAATGCCCATTCACAAGCATTTGATGGATTGTCCACTGCTGCTAAGATTATGTCCTGAGAATAATATAATGTGTAGTTTAAAATCATTATTAAATAAAAATCTAGTAATATATAATTATCTGAGATTAATAGAAATATTTATCTTAACAAATCAAATTGATTAAATTTTAACTCAGATAAAAAAATAAATTATAGTAATCAAGATAACTCAGATGAAAACTTAAAAGTGATTTTATAGCATTAATTAGATAAATAGCTAAATAAACCAAACATATCTTGAACTTTGGTTTAAAATAAATTTAATCCTTGAACATTATATTTTTTTTATTTGATTATCTTGATTAAAAAAAAAATAAAAATAGGTCATTTCATTAGTTTTGACTACATATAAAAGTTTAGAAACAATTAAAAACACATGATTTAAAAAACAAATTAACAAAGAACATAAACCTGGACATAAGGGCTTATTTTTTTATTATAAAATAGTTATGGTGCTATAAGTAATTTAGCATTAAATAAGTGTAAAACTCACTTCCACTTGAGCTCTTATCTCATCCTTTGACAAGAAGGGATTTCCATTGTCATCCTTTAAGGTTATTAAAACATCAAGCAAGTCCTCAATGCCTTTCTTCTTGCCATCCCTCCATTGCTGAATCCTGTCGTCAATTATGGGGTCGTGATACTTTTTGATGATCCTATCTTTCTCCTTCATCACCTTCTCATGACCATCTAGGTCAAGCCATGTCAAGAATGACAAAAAATCTGAGACACAAAATGAAAATAAATGACTGAGGATAGTGAAGAGTGCATCCACATGCTGCTCCTCTTCAAAACCAGGTCCACCATCCTCCATTCCCACTCCAAAATATCTTTTGTTGAACATCAGCTTCCTAATAACATTTGCACAATAATGCTGTGATGTGAATCGCAAATTCACTATGCCATCTTGATCAGATTCCTGACATTGTTTATAAACAAGACGAACAAGGTTATCACCTTCTTCAACTCTTTTTTTGTGAAGCCATTGATGCCTCGTAGGAGGAAGCACTTGTGTTGCCATGACTGACTTCATTTTCTTCCACTGATCTCCAAATGGTGATACAACTGTTGCTAGGTACCCATTTGATGCGAGATAAGATGATATGGTTTCGGGTCTAGATGAAAATACATCATCTTGTTCTTTCAAGAATTCACAAGCAATATTAGGACAAGTGATGTAGAACAAGTAGCGGAAGCATACATGCTCAAGAGGGATCACCCGAAATTCAAAGGCAACTGAATTTCGGCAGCCGGGGCGTCGAAAGTCAGAATGCCGCGAAACTCACCGGGTCAATGCGTTTCACCGTTTGGAGAAGAAGTCAGCGGCTATGCCCCTGATGTCCACCCATTTTTGGCCAAATTCCATCGTTTCGGCCCCGAAATCGTCATTTTTGCCATTTTAGGAAAGTTTTGTTTTAGCCATAACTTTTGATTTCCAAGTCCGAATTGACTTTCGTCAATTCCTGCTTGCTCAGGATTTATAGGCCTTTCATATTCTGTATTTATCTCAAATTTGCCATTTATGGTAAATTTAATGTTTTATGTCGTTTCCTTATCCGTCATGAGTTTAGGTTAGGGTTTTGCTTTAAATACCATTGTAAAGCCTCTGGCCAAACTACTTAATTATTATTGAATAAAAACCTTTGAGTTTTCTGAGAGTTTCTCTCGTTTTAGACAATTTTACGGAATATTGACGTTGGTCGTATTCCTTCACTGTTTACTGCTGCGTCAATTGGTATCAAAGCACGGATTTGCCGAACTCGATGGCGAATAACGAAGCAGGAGATGAAAACTCTATTGGCGGAGACCATGGAGTAGAGGCCTTGGGGGCGGCAGTGGAGGAGACGCGACAACAAGTAGTGCAGATCCGCGAGATGCTTGCTGCCGGGGTTAACCTCAACGCCAATAACAGGCCACCGGTTAACAGGGCTCGCGCCGAAGGAATTGCCAGAGGCCAACCTGTTGATAGAAGATGCAACCCAGCACCTCGCATCCAACCTGACAGCGAGGATGATTCAGATGAAGAAGATGACATGGGATACGGTTTACCTCCACCTGCGAGATGTCCGAGGGAGCAAGATGATTATCGCCTGAAAGCAGATTTACCCAGTTTCAACAGGAATCTGCGAATTGAAGATTTTCTTGATTGGGTTACCGAAGTGGAGTGATTCTTTGAGATGATGGAGATACCAGAAGAAAAGATGGTGAGGTTTGTAGCCTTCCGATTGAAGGGAGGGGCTGCAGTATGGTGGGATCAATTACAGAAGAATCGGCAGCGACAAGGAAAGGCGCTTGTAAGGACTTGGTGTAGGATGAAGCAACTGATGATAGGGAGGTTCCTGCCACCAGATTATGAACAATATCTGTTTCAAATACTTCAAGACTGCTCACAAGGATCCAGATCTGTGTTTGACTATACTGCAGAGTTCTCTAGGCTCTTGGAGCGAAACAATCTTAACGAGACGGAGGGGCAGCGCGTAGCCAGGTACATGAATGGATTGAAACCATCATTGCGAGATAAGATTGGATTACAGGTGGTTTGGACTGTGGAGGAAGCTCATAATCTGGCATTGAAGGCTGAACTGATGGAGCGAAGAGGAGGAGTCGCTGGATTTCGCCGAAACAATCCAAAGTCTTTGTTTAATACCAGAGACAAGGGAGGCAACAACAGCCAAGCAGGTGTGTTGAGTCAGAACAAAGAAGGAGGCAGCAGCAGCAGCAGCCAAGCAGCCCAAGGCAACAGGAATATACCCAGAAATCCAAACCAGAACACGAACACGAACTTGAATCCTAACCCTTACGCTAGACCAGCACCTGGAGTCTGTTATCGCTGTCGGAAACCTGGGCATCTTTCAAACACTTGCCCAGATCGTTGCAGACCTGTCAACTGGATCGAAGGAGAAGGAGGGGATCCGGAGGCTACTGGAGAGGATGCAGGGGAGGATGACTGTTATGAAGGGGTGGAGTTCGTTGAGGAGGATGGAGAAAGAATCAATTGTGTAGTGCAGCGAATTTTATACACTCCAAGGCAAGAGGATGCAGGGCAGCGAAATAACATCTTCCGTTCATACTGCACCGTGAGCCAGAAGGTGTGCGACTTCATTGTGGATAGCGGGAGTTGCGAGAACTTTGTTGCAAGGGGCCTAGTTGATCACCTAAAGCTACCAACCGAGAAGCACCCGACTCCATACACTATCGGCTGGATCAAGAAAGGACCCACGGTGAAGGTAATTGAAATCTGTCGCGTTCCTATTTCCATTGGAAAAATATATAAAGATGATGTAGTTTGCGATGTGATTGATATGGATGCTAGTCATGTGCTGTTGGGTCGGCCGTGGCAATATGATGTTGATATTACCTACAAGGGTCGGGATAATACTTATTTGTTCACGTGGGGGTCACATAAAATTGCTATGGCTCCTAACAAAAGGAAGGCACTGTCTAGAAGGGCTTCTAAAGTGGAGAAGCAATCATTTTTGACAGTGTCCAATTCGGAAACAGAGTTTGTGACAGACATCAAGGGTGCACCAGAGCTCTATGCGCTTGTAGTGAAGGCCCTCGTGGTGGAAGGGGAAGCTGAGGCTTCGGTGACAGTCCTTGACAGGTTGAAACCATTGATAGATCAGTTCAGGGATATCACTTCAGAAGAATTGCCGAATAATCTACCGCCCTTGAGAGATGTCCAGCACCATATATAGACCTCATACCGGGGGCCAGCTTGCCAAATCTGTCTCATTATCGGATGAGTCCAAAAGAGAACGAGGTCTTGAGGGAGAAAATTGAAGAGTTGCTGCAGAAGGGTTTTATCCGCGAAAGCATGAGTCCGTGCGCGGTTCCTGCGTTGTTAACACCAAAGAAGGATGGGAGTTGGCGTATGTGTGTGGACAGCCGAGCTATCAACAAGATAACCGTCAAGTATCACTTCCCAATTCCCCGCCTAGATGACATGTTGGATCAGCTTGAGGGTTCGAAGTTATTCTCGAAAATTGACCTTCGCAGTGGATATCACCAGATTCGGGTCAAACCAGGAGATGAGTGGAAGACGGCATTCAAAAGCAAAGACGGGTTATATGAGTGGCTGGTTATGCCGTTTGGGTTATCAAACGTGCCCAACACTTTTATGCGTGTGATGAATCAGGTATTGAGGCCTTTTGTGGGGAAATTTGTTGTCGTTTATTTTGACGATATCCTTATCTATAGTAGGATTGCGGAGGAGCATGTGGAGCAGTTACGGGATGTGTTAGCAGTGCTACAAGAGAACTAGCTATTCCTTAATCTGAAAAAATACAGCTTTATGACAGAAAGCTTGTTGTTTCTGGGCTATGTTGTCAGCTCAGAGGGGATTCATGTGGATGAAGAGAAGGTCCGAGCAATTAGAGAATGGCCTGCACCAAAGATCGTGGGTGAAGTTCGGAGCTTCCACGGATTAGCCACTTTCTACCGCTGATTTATTCGGAATTTCAGTACTGTCATGGCACCGATAACCGAGTGCATGAAGAAAGGCAAATTTCAGTGGGGGGAAGAGGCAGAAACGAGCTTTGCATTGATAAAAGAGAAGCTGTGCACTGCTCCAATATTGGCCCTACCCAGTTTTGAGAAGATTTTTGAAGTTGAATGTGATGCGAGTGGCGTGGGAATTGGGGCTGTGCTGTCCCAGGAGAAATGACCAGTAGCTTTCTTCAGTGAGAAGTTGAGTGAGGTTCGCCAGAAGTGGAGTACGTATAACCAAGAGTTTTACGCGGTGGTCCGAGCCTTGAAGCATTGGGAACACTATCTAGTGCAGCGGGAGTTCGTTTTGTACACTGATCACCAAGCTCTGAAATTTATTAATAGCCAGAAGCACTTGGATAACATGCATGTCAGATGGGCAACTTTCCTTCAGAAGTTCCCTTTTGCTATCTGACACAAGTTTGGTGCTTTGAATCGGGTTGCCGATGCGTTGAGCCGTCGTGCCAATCTACTTGTGACGTTGGCTCATGAGATAGTGGGGTTTGAGTGCCTCAAAGAGTTGTATAAGGAGGATGAGGACTTCAAAGAAATTTGGGCGAAATGCATTGAGAACCACCCCGTCAGCGATTTTCATGAGAGCGAAGGTTTTCTGTTTCGCGGAAATCGTCTATGTATACCCCGAATGTCGCTGCGAGAGAAATTGATCCGTGACCTTCATGGGGGTGGCTTGAGTGGGCACTTAGGCCGGGACAAAATAGTAGCTAGCTTAGAGGAACGATATTTCTGGCCGCAACTAAAGAGAGACGTCGGCAATTTTGTAAAGAGGTGCTATATATGTCAGGTATCTAAAGGTCAGTCGCAGAATACTGGTCTCTATACACCTTTACCTATTCTTGACAATATTTGGGAGGATTTATCTATGGACTTTGTGCTGGGGTTGCCTCGCACCCAACGAGGGGTGGATTCTGTTTTTGTGGTGGTTGACAGGTTTTCAAAGATGGCTCACTTCATCCCTAGCCGAAAGACCTCAGATGCTTCACATATAGCCCGATTGTTTTTCAGGGAAGTGGTCCGACTTCATGGAGTGCCGCAGTCTATTACTTCTGATCGCGACACGAAATTCCTTAGCCATTTTTGGGTAACTTTATGGAAAATGTTTCAGACTTCGCTGAACCGAAGCACAACCACGCACCCGCAAACTGATGGGCAGACAGAGGTTACAAACTGAACTTTAGAAAATCTGGTTCGTAGCATTTGTGGGGATAAACCAAAACACTGGGATCATGCGTTGCCATAGGCTGAGTTTGCTTACAATAGTGTTGTTCATAGCGCAACGGGTAAGACTCCTTTTGCTATGATATATGTGACACCACCGAGACACACAGTGGACTTAGTTCGTCTACCCAAGGGAGGTCCAGGATTTAGTATGGCCGCTGAGAACATGACAACACAAGGCCAGACCGTGTAGGAGGAAGTGAGGCAGAGGTTGGAAGCAACAAATGCAAAGTACAAGGCTGCGATAGATAAACATCGACGTCGCAAGGTGTTTGAAGAGGGAGATTCCGTGATGGTTTTCTTGCGCAAAGAAAGGTTTCCCATGGGCACTTACAACAAGCTGAAACCCAAGAAATATGGTCCGTATCAGGTTTTGAAGAAGATCAACGATAATGCCTATGTGATTGACCTTCCCGGAACCATGGGCATTTCCAAGACTTTCAACGTTGCGGATTTGTTTCAGTATTATGCAGAGGAACACTTGTATCCTGATCCTGATCCGGAACCTAACTCGAGGTCGAGTTCTTTTCAAGTGGAGGAGTCTGATGTAGAACAAGTAGCGGAAGCATACATGCTCAAGAGGGATCACCCGAAATTCAAAGGCAACTGAATTTAGGCAGCCGGGGCGTCGAAAGTCGGAATGCCGCGAAACTCACTAGGTCAATGCGTTTCGCCGTTTGAAGAAGAAGTCAGCGGCTATGCCCCTGATGTCCACCCATTTTTGGCCAAATTCCATCGTTCTGGCCCCTAAATCGTCATTTTTGCCATTTTAGGAAAGTTTTGTTTTAGCCATAACTTTTGATTTCCAAGTCCGAATTGACTTTCGTCAATTCCTGCTTGCTCAGGATTTATAGGCCTTTCATATTCTGTATTTATCTCAAATTTGCCATTTATGGTAAATTTAATGTTTTATGTCGTTTCCTTATCCATCATGAGTTTAGGTTAGGGTTTTGCTTTAAATACCATTGTAAAGCCTCTGGCCGAACTACTTAATTATTATTGAATAAAAACCTTTGAGTTTTCTGAGAGTTTCTCTCGTTTTAGACAATTTTACGGAATATTGACGTTGGTCGTATTCCTTCACTGTTTACTGCTGTGTCAATTGGTATCAGAGCACGGATTTGCCGAACTCGATGGCGACCGGGGCATCGAAGTCGGAATGCCGCGAAACTCATCGAGGCAAAGCGTTTCGCCTATTGCGGAAGAACTTTGATGTAGAACAAGTAGCAGAAGCATACATGCTCAAGAGGGATCACCCTAAATTCAAAGGCAACTGAATTTCGGCAACCGGGGCATCGATGTCGGAATGCCGCGAAACTAACTGTGTCAAAGCGTTTCGCCATTTGCGAAAGAAGTCTGATGTAGAACAAGTAGAAGAAGCATACATGCGCAAGAGGGATCACCCGAAATTCAAAGGCATCTGAATTTCGGCAACCGGGGCATTGACGGCGGAATGGCGCAAAAATCACCGAGTCAAAGGGTTTCGCCGTTTCCAGAAGAAGTATGATGTAGAACAAGTAGAAGAAGCATACATGCTCAAGAGGGATCACCCGAAATACAAAGGTAACTGGATTTCGGCAACCGGGCATCGAAGTCGGAATGCCGCGAAACTCACCGAGTCAAAGCGTTTCGCCGTTTACTGAAGATGTCTGATATAGAACAAGTAGCAAAAGCATACATGCTTAAGAGGGTCACCCGAAATTCAAAGGCAACTGAATTTCGGCAACCAGGGCATCGAAGGCGGAATGCCGGGAAACTCACCGAGTCAAAGCGTTTCGCCGTTTGCGGAAGAAATCTGATGTAGAACAAGTAGCAGAAGCTTACATGCTCAAGGGGGATCACCCGAAATTCAAAGGAAAGTGCATTTCGGAAACCGGGGCATCGAAGTCGGAATGCCGCGAAACTCACCGAGGCAAAGCGTTTCGCCATTTGCGGAACAAGTCTGATGTAGAACAAGTAGCAGAAGCATACATGCTCAAGAGGGATCACCCGAAATTCAAAGGCAACTGAATTTCAGAAACCGGGGCATCGAAGTCGGAATGTCGTGAAAGTCACCGAGTCAAAGCGTTTCGCCGTTTGCGTAAGAAGTCTGCTGTTGAACAAGAAGCACAAGCATACATGCTCAAGAGGGATCCCCCGAAATTCAAAGGCAACTGAATTTCAGCAACCAGGGCATCAAAGTCGGAATGACGCGAAAGTCACCGAGTCAAAGCGTTTCGCCGTTTGCGGAAGAAGATTGATGGAGAAGAAGTAGCAGAAGCTTACTTGCTCAAGAGGGATCACCCGGAATACAAAGGCAACTGAATTTCGGCAACCGCGGCATCGAAGTCGGAATGCCGCGAAACTCACCGAGGCAAAGCGTTTCGCCATTTCCGGAACAAGTCTGATGTAGAACAAGTAGCAGAAGCATACATGCTCAAGAGGGATCACCCGAAATTCAAAGGCAACTGCATTTCGGCAACCGGGGCATCGAAGTCGTAATGCCGCGAAACTCACCGAGTCAAAGCGTTTCGCCGTTTGTGGAAGATGTCTGATGTAGAACAAGTACCAGAAGCATACATGCTCAAGAGGGATCCCCCGAAATTCAAAGGCAACTGAATTTCGGCAACCGGGGCATCGAAGTCGGAATAACGTGAAATTCACCGAGTCGAAGCGTTTCGCCATTTGCGGAAGAAGACTGATGGAGAAGAAGTAGCAGAAGCTTACTTGCTCAAGAGGGATAACCTGAAATACAAAGGCAACTGAATTTCGGTAACCGCGGCATCGAAGTCGGAATGCCGCGAAACTCTCCGAGGCAAAGCGTTTCGCCGTTTGCGGAACAAGTATGATGTAGAACACGTAGCAGAAGCATACATGGTCAAGAGGGATCACCCGAAATTCAAAGGCAACTGAATTTCGGCAACCGGGGCATCGAAATCGGAATGCTGGGAAACTCACCGAGTCAAAGTGTTTCGCCGTTTGCGTAAGAAGTCTGATGTAGAACAAGTAGAAGAAGCATACATGCTCAAGAGGGATCACCCGAAATTCGAAGGCAACTGCATTTCGGCAACCGGGGCATCGAAGTCGTAATGCCTCGAAACTCACCAAGTCAAAGCGTTTCGCCGTTTGCGGAAGATGCTGATGTAGAACAAGTAGCAGAAGCTTACATGCTCAAGAGGGATCACCCGAAATTCAAAGGCAACTGAATTTCGGCAACCGGGCATCAAAGTCGGAATGCCGCGAAACTCACCGAGGCAAAGCGTTGCGCCGTTTGTGGAACAAGTCTGATGTAGAACAAGTAGCAGAAGCATACATGCTCAAGAGGGTCACCCGAAATTCAAAGGCAAATGAATTTCGGCAACCGGGGCATCGAAATCGGAATGCCGGGAAACTCACCGAGTCAAAGGGTTTCGCCGTTTGCGTAAGAAGTCTGATGTAGAACAAGTAGAAGAAGCATACATGCTCAAGAGGGATCACCCGAAATTCAAAGGGAACTGAATTTCGGCAACCGGGCATCGAACTCGGAATGCCGCGAAACTCACCGAGTCAAAGCGTTTCGCCGTTTACTGAAGATGTCTGATATAGAACAAGTAGCAAAAGCATACATGCTTAAGAGGGTCACCCGAAATTCAAAGGCAACTGAATTTCGGCAACCAGGGCATCGAAGGCGGAATGCCGGGAAACTCACCGAGTCAAAGCGTTTCGCCGTTTGCGGAAGAAATCTGATGTAGAACAAGTAGCGGAAGCAGACATGCTCAAGAGGGATCACCCGAATTTCAAAGGCAACTGAATTTCGGCAACCGGGGCATCGAAGTCGGAATCCTGCGAAACTAACTGTGTCAAAGTGTTTCGCTGTTTGCGAAAGAAGTCTGATGTAGAACAAGTAGCAGAAGCATACATGCTCAAGAGGGATCACCTGAAATTCAAAGGCATCTGAATTTCGGCATCCGGGGCATCGAAGGCGGAATGGCGCGAAACTCACCGAGTCAAAGCGTTTCGCCGTTTGTGGAAGAAGTCTGATGTAGAACAAGTAGCAGAAGCTTACATGCTCAAGGGGGATCACCCGAAATTCAAAGGCAAGTGCATTTCGGAAACCGGGGCATCGAAGGCGGAATGCCGCGAAACTCACCGAGGTAAAGAGTTCGCCGTTTGCGGAAGAAGTGTGATGTAGAACAAGTAGCAGAAGCATACATGCTCAAGAGGGATCAACCAAAATTCAAAGGCAACTGCATTTCGGCAACCGGGGCATCGAAGTCGGAATGCCGCGAAACTCACCGAGGCAAAGCGTTTCACCGTTTGCGGAAGAAGTCTGATGTAGAACAAGTAGCAGAAGCTTACATGCTCAAGAGGGATCTCCCGAAATTCCAAGGCAACTGAATTTCAGAAACAGGGGCATCGAAGTCTGCTGTTGAACAAGAAGCACAAGCATACATGCTCTAGAGGGATCCCCCGAAATTCAAAGGCAACTGAATTTCAGCAACTAGGGCATCAAAGTCGGAATGACGCGAAAGTCACCGAGTCAAAGCGTTTCGCCGTTTGCGGAAGAAGATTGATGGAGAAGAAGTAGCAGAAGCTTACTTGCTCAAGAGGGATCACCCGGAATACAAAGGCAACTGAATTTCGGCAACCGTGGCATCGAAGTCGGAATGCCGCGAAACTCACCGAGGCAAAGCGTTTCGCCATTTCCGGAACAAGTCTGATGTAGAACAAGTAGCAGAAGCATACATGCTCAAGAGGGATCACCCGAAATTCAAAGGCAACTGTATTTCGGCAACTGGGGCATCGAAGTCGTAATGCCGCGAAACTCACCGAGTCAAAGCGTTTCGCCGTTTGTGGAAGATGTCTGATGTAGAACAAGTACCAGAAGCATACATGCTCAAGAGGGATCACTCGAAATTCAAAGGCAATTGAATTTCGGCAATCGGGGCATCGAAGGCGGAATGCCGCGAAACTCACCGAGGCAAAGCGTTTCACCGTTTGCGGAAGAAGTCTGATGTAGAACAAGTAGCAGAAGCATACATGCTCAAGAGGGATCACCCGAAATTCAAAGGCAACTGAATTTCAGAAACAGGGGCATCGAAGTCGGAATGTCGTGAACCTCTCCGAGTCAAAGCGTTTCGCCGTTTGCGTAAGAAGTCTGCTGTTGAACAAGTAGTAGAAGCATACATGCTCAAGAGGGATCCCTCGAAATTCAAAGGCAACTGAATTTCAGCAACCGGGGCATCGAAGTCGGAATAACGCGAAATTCACCGAGTCAAAGCGTTTCGCCGTTTGCGGAAGAAGACTGATGGAGAAGAAGTAGCAGAAGCTTACTTGCTCAAGAGGGATCACCAGAAATTCAAAGGCAACTGAATTTCGCCAACCAGGGCATCGAAGTCGGAATGCCGCGAAACTCTCCGAGGCAAAGCGTTTCGCCGTTTGCCGAACAAGTCTGATGTAGAACACGTAGCAGAAGCATACATGGTCAAGAGGGATCACCCGAAATTCAAAGGCAATTGAATTTCGGCAGCCGGGGCATCGAAGTCAGAATGCCGCGAAACTCACCGAGGCAAAGCGTTTCGCCGTTTGCCGAAGAAATCTGATGTAGATCAAGTTGAAGAAGTATACATGCTTAAGAGGGATCACCCGAAATTCAAAGGCAACTGAATTTCGCCAACCAGGGCATCGAAGTCGGAATGCCGCGAAACTCACTGAGGCAAAGCGTTTCCCGTTTGCAGAAGAAGTGTGATGTAGAACAAGTAGCAGAAGAATACATGCTCAAGAGGGATCACCTGAAATTCAAAGGCAACTGAATTTCGGCAACCGGGGCATCGAATTCGGAATGCCGCGAAACTCACCGAGGCAAAGCGTTTCGCCGTTTGCGGAAGAAGTCTGATGTATGTCAAGTAGCAGAAGCATACATGCTCATGAGGGATTTCCTGAAATTCAAAGGCAACTGAATTTCGGCAAGCGGGGCATCGAAGTCGGAATGTCGTAAAACTCACCGAGGCAAAGCGTTTCGCCGTTTGCCGAAGAAATCTGATGTAGATCAAGTAGCAGAAGCATACATGCTCAAGAGGGATCACCCGAAATTCAAAGGCAACTGAATTTCGCCAACCAGGGCATCGAAGTCGGAATGCCGCGAAACTCCCTGAGGCAAAGCGTTTCCCCGTTTGCAGAAGAAGTGTGATGTAGAACAAGTAGCAGAAGAATACATGCTCAAGAGGGATCACCGGAAATTCAAAGGCAACTGAATTTCGGCAAGCGGGGCATCGAAGTCGGAATGTCGTGAAAATCACCGAGTCAAAGCGTTTCGCCGTTTGCGGAAGATGTCCGATGTAGAACAAGTACCAGAAGCATACATGCTCAAGAGGGATCACTCGAAATTCAAAGGCAATTGAATTTCGGCAATCGGGGCATCGAAGGCGGAATGCCGCGAAACTCACCGAGGCAAAGCGTTTCACCGTTTGCGGAAGAAGTCTGATGTAGAACAAGTAGCAGAAGCATACATGCTCAAGAGGGATCACCCGAAATTCAAAGGCAACTGAATTTCAGAAACAGGGGCATCGAAGTCGGAATGTCGTGAAACTCACCGAGTCAAAGCGTTTCGCCGTTTGCGTAAGAAGTCTGCTGTTGAACAAGTAGCAGAAGCATACATGCTAAAGAGGGATCCCCCGAAATTCAAAGGCAACTGAATTTCGGCAACCGGG